>VWZW01003082.1:341100-751187 GCA_013397115.1 Edolisoma coerulescens | reverse complement strand
CCAGCCATGCCGCACTTCACCGTGGTGCCGGTGGAGGACAAGCCCCGCGCCGAGTACGACAGCGTAGAAGGGCTCAGCTGGGTGGACTACCGGGAGCCGGCNGGGCCGGGCCGGGCCGAGCGGGGACAGCGCTGCCCGCCCGGCTGCCCCGGGGATGCCCTGGCCGCGGGGTTCCCCGGAGCGCACAGGAGCCGGCCCGGGGTTCCCTCCGCCCCCCCGGCCGCTCGGTGATAGGCCGGGGTGCAGCGGGGAGCGGCGCTGGCCCGGGGTACAGCTCTTATCGGTGCTCCCACAGGCTGCCGTCTCCAGAGGTGATAAGAGGACGTGGAGATGGGCTCAGATGTTTTCAGCGCTCCACTGCCAAAATAAACGGGTGACAGAGAATTCAGTTAAATGAGCCGAATTTAACGGTGGCCGCTTTACTTGTTTATATCATCTTAAAAACGCGGCTGCCCAGCAAGGTCTTGCTCTCGCAAATCGGGCCCTTGAATACTACAGCAAGTGCTTTGTGCCTGTGTGCCTCTGCCAGGCAGAGCTGCTTTTTGTTAGGGGTTAATTTATTCCAATTACAGAAGAAGATCACGTAAGTAGGAGGGGATTTTGGGTGGTGAGAAGTACATTCTTTAACTAGCAGCTAATGTCAGTGCTCAGCCTGTCTTGGTGTTTTGCTGTGACTTTTAGATATAAATCACTTTAAATACAGCGAGTGTTTCTAGTGGGAATGTGAAGGACACCTAGATTTGGGCAGTCGTGTAGTTCTGGTGCAAGGTTGTTTCAGCTCTTTGTGCAATCTCTTCTCTTTTTTTTCTGCCTTGGTTATGTTTAGCTTTCTGTAACCTTTAGGAAGAGGATCTTCCCATGGGCTCATCTGGTGAATCTGACTTACCCTCTGTGAATCATGCGTGACTCTAGGCAACAAAAGAAAAAGCAGTAAACACCTGACTTGTTCTTCCTTGCCTGTGCAGTCAAACTTTTCAGACTGCAAATGTTATTGAATGTACAGTAATCCCTGAAGGGAGCCTGCACTGCTCAGGCCTGTGCTTAAGGAAGTCAACGGGGTTATTTTGCTGAGTGATACTCAACTGTCATAAGAACAAAGTTCAGTTCCTGCCTTGTTACCTTGCTCATTTCTCTGAGAATATGTGTTTCAATCTCCAATATGCGTGCACTGGGAGTTTCTTTCCTTCTTTCTTTGTATCATTTTCAAGGAAATTTTAGATTTCTAATACCAAGTAACTTACATAGCCCTAATGCCCGTTCTTTCCATGCCAACTGTGGGTATATTTAGGATGATGAAAGTTGGGTGCTTTTCCCAAGCTGTCTATTACCACAGACAATTTGAGACACTAGCCCTAAAGGCTATGCAGGGCCTTTAATTTGTTTTGTAAAATAGGTCTGTTTTACTCTCAGGTCCATGTTTTACATGGACCATATGGTCCATGTGTGTATGAAAGTAACAGGTGTTTTTTACCCATCTCGGCAGGTCGAGCTGGAGACCTCATGGAATGCTTTTTCCGGTAGCTAGCTTTGGCCGTGGGTTGGTAAAGTGTGGCTTGTGGAAGCTGCTGCCATGGTGGATAAAGGAAGGTCAACTCAAACCACCTTTTACTTGGGTATGAAGCTGCCTGGGATGTGTGCAACCAACACACTTCAGGATACCCACTCGGCTCCATGTCAGAGTCCATCAGTCACTGGCAGGCTGTGGTCTCTAACGCGCTGCTGTCCCAACTCCAGTGCACAACCATGCTGCTGGAAGTTAGCTGAGTCTCTTTATTTTAAAGCCGATAAATATCTAGTAACTTCTCTACTAATATACGGTAGCTAGTTCTGTTTCTGTTTGAACTCTAACTGCCTTCTATTTTTTAATTTACTTTCACAGTAATTAAATATTGTTTCATATCCTCGGGGTGTGCGTATAAAGATATGTCTTGCCTACCTGTACTGACAAGCATGTTCTTCCCCGCTAGCCTTTTGTGTCTTTACCTAGATTTCTTGGTTTGTACCTCTGTAGAGGGGAATCTGAACTCTGTTGTGTTACTCGTTTCAGTTTTGGTGCTGGTTTCTACATCCTGTGCAGTTACCCTGGCCTCTCGTACAGGGGGCCGTTGATGATGTGACACAGCAGAGGTGGAAGCTCCCGATGAAGGCAGAGTATCTCAGAACTGTTTAGCACTGGCTGGAGCCTGCAGGCTGGAGGCAAGAGAGTGACCCTGCAGAGCCTTCTGTGGCAGCTGATTTCAGGGCTCATGGAGGGATTTGTTGGTGTTGGTGATGCCCCTGATTCGAGATAAGATAAACTGTTTGACTTGAGTGCAGAGTTCAAGTTTTAGGCTGTGACCTTATCGAAGTGCACGCAGTTGGTGCTGGCCCTGCGTGGATGCACACAGAGCTGCCTAAGCAGTGCCCATGGTCCAGGCCTTCCGGGCCATCGAGTAGCTCCACTGCAGTCAGTGTGAGAAACTGGTTGCAGTTGTTCTGGTGAACCTGCTGCTGGGAAGATTTTATTTTGTCAGCTTGCTATTCAGAACCTGATTTCAAGGCTTGTTTGGATTGCTGAGTTTGGTTGGATGGGTTGAGGGGACTCAGTAACGACATGGCCCTTCCAGAGAGTGGTCGTGGCGCTGTAGCTGTTTGTAGCTGCTCTGTAACAGTCTGCAAAGTAGTGGCTGTGTTGTCCAGTACTCCTTGCACAATATTTTAGGCTGTTGCTTATGATTCTGACGGATTCTTTTTTTGGTTTGATCTTTCTACCCCTGCCTTTATTTGTCATATCTCTGTTTCTGAAGGTTTTTTTTCTGAATTTTGCTTTTTTTAGGACATCAAGTGATAGGGTGTCATCTAAGCTCTACAGATGTGAAGGCATTCTGCAACAGAATTTCTTGTCAACCATTTCCATAAGAAGGCATTAGTCAGTGTGCAATAATTTAGCCTTGTCAGATAGTTCCAGTGCTTGCTTATGAATAAAATCAGCCTTTTATTTCTAAGTAGGTTCCACTGACTGCCACTGCTTGTAATAGACTTTGACATCTTTCATTTAGAAAAAGAAGTACAAAGAATTATCCTGTGATCCTATGATAAACACGTGAGCCCTTCTTTATGGATCGTCAGGGATGAGAAATGTGAATTTGGCATCCCCTCCATCTTTGAAATAAAGCCAGCATGTTAGGTTGGGTACACAGGGCAAAGAGAGGGACAGTGGGGTCTGAACAGTGTTTAAAAAACCAAATACACTTTGCTTTACCAGGAATCTCAGCTCCACAGTGATTGTGCACCCAGTTAACCAAAGTGTGGCAATGTCATATGTTCTGTGGGAAGTTATTTATCTTCCCTTGACTTTTGTTTGTGGAAATGAGACACTAATCAGCTTGGTGTCACTAACCAGCTTTGGTCAGCTGCCACCCTTGGTTTTTGCCAAGGAATTGCTCTGCTTATGTTCCAGTTATCACATGGCTTCCTCCAAGCCCAGAGTTCTCTAACTAGACTTGAGACCTTTACCTCAAGCTTACATTCTGTGTCAGTGTGTTCTGTGCTCTTGTGCAGCAACAGGTTCTGCTGCTCATTTGCCGTGAGCTGTTTTGGAAAATGTGGGTAAAGTTCTGGTGTAAAGTAAAGCAGTGTGCTTTTACTTTAAACGTCCTCCTGGTTCACTGCTTTAATATGTAGTAACTTACTAGTAAAGGTGTTCAGTCTTTTGCAAGACTTGAAGCTAAGCTCACATAAATGTGTCTGAAGATACTTTTAATGGGGACACATAAATCATTCAAAAATTCTTCTTCAAAGTGCTTAATTCTTACATGTAGGTGTTTTGGCAAAGTCCAGAGATAAGATAAAGTTAGTCACATAATAAATTAGACACTACAGCTAAATAGGACTGACAGAAACATGTCCAAATGGCATTGAAATTATCTTAAGAACTTCTGCTGGCAGAAGTGTGGGTAAATGGCACTATTACGGTGGTCATAGCGGAATATTTTTGCATAACCTCTGCAGCACAAGCGCCTTCAACATTTTTTGTGTTGCCGAAAAGCTGCAGAAAGAAGTCATAGAGGAGGCAGCCTGGGGTGGAGTTGAGGCAGAACCTCTGAATTGTTTCAGAGAAAAAGTAACCTGAGAATAGCAATACTAATGTCAGTGAACTGTCTTTTCTGGTGATTTGTTAACTATTCTCTTGCTGAAAATGGGATTGAGACTGCATCTTCTTCGATGTAGTTGCATTTTGATGAGGAAAGGGGTTTTTTTTCTGTTCTGCTGGCATCTGGTTTCCCCTCTCTGAAAAGTATGATGTGTCAATTTGGAGATATTAAAGGTGTCCTGTCAGTGCTAAATGTGCTGCTGTTTCAGAAAGGGTACTTGTGGGATCCACAGCAGTGGTTATGGTTTTCAGTGCAGATCCTGAAAGGGGTCTTAGCATCAGGGTCATGCTTTAGAAATCCTGGGAGGTTTTTTGTTGTTAGGGTTTTTTCCTTTTCTTTCCTTTTTTCTTTTTTTTTTTTTTTTTTCCTGGGGGGTTTTTTTTTTTTGGGGTTTTTTCCTTTTTTTTCTTTTTTTTTTTTTTTTTTTTTTTTAATTTTTTTTCTTTCTGTTTGAGCAATCAGCAATTAACACAGCACTGATTTGCTGTGCTAAATTCCAGAATGCTTTTCTCAACAATACAGGTGCATAGAGAAGTGGACCCTTGCTTCAGATAAGGAAAGATAAGAGTTCGGCATGTGAAAAATGAGAGTGGGAAAGTGCATTGTGACATAATTAGCTGTTTATAATAGCTGGGTGGGTGAAGGAGGTGGAATATACTTTCTTTATACCGTGTAAGCAAAGGAATTTTTCTGAGAAGCTCGTTTTCCTGGAGCCCATGGTCAATACCTCTAGTTTCTTTTATGAGCTTGTAGTGTAGTAAGGTTTAATTTGTTAAAATGCTTGTCTAGGAAAACAAAAAAGTTCTTGTTGCTGCATAAACTGCTACTTTTGCTAAGCATGTCTCATACTTCTTCTAATTTGTGCAGTGATTAGGACCAAGCTGGAGAGGCTGCAGCTGTCCAGTACCAAGGGGATCGTGGTGCCAGCTGCTGGTGAACAGGAGACTTAGCTAAATATAGGAAAGCATGGGCCTTTTTGTGGGTTCTCTGGTATTTCAGTTATTTGTAAAAGCTCTGGGAAGAATCTTTGTGATATGTGTAAGTGATGTGAAAGCAGCTCCCGTAGCCGTGTGTGTGTGGGTCTGCACGTTGCAAAATACTAACAGAAGATTGTTAAAAAAACCCAAACAACCCTCTGTTGGTCTTCTGCAGCTGCAGATTTTTTGTGCTTTGGAGAACACCTGCATTAGAAGGCTAGGCAGTTGTACATGAAGAGACATGGATTTTCCATCTAACTCTCTCTGCCAATGCTTGCTAAGTGGCCATTTCAAACTTGAGTTGAGACTAAGTTTGGGAATATTTTAATAATGCTGAAGTTATATCTTCTATAAAATCTCTGAACTTTTCTAAAGAATTTTAAGTACATTTTTGGGTGTCTTGTGTTTGTATTCCATCTCTCTCTCTCATGTATAAAATTGATCTGTGTGTGTTACTCAATTTCCCCTTACAAATTTCTTCATTGTTTCAATTCCTCCAAGAAAATAGTGACATCTGCTTTCTTTTCCCTGCTGCAACAAAATTAAAGCATACGGTTTTGCATGCTTTTCAACGTAAAATTTAATTTTGGCCATTGCTCTAAAGTTCTGTGTAGAATGAAGACTAAGGTGGTTTGCAGTCTCATTGACTAGGAAATGTAGCCAAACATAATAAATGCTGTTGGCTGAGGTTGGCAGCAACCACCTTGAGAAAGATCAGAGTTAGTGATCACTGCCTTGTTTTGAAGTGCATGTAACAGGATGGGGGATACCCAGTGCCACAGGGAGAGGAAAGCTGCGTTTGGTGAGTTTCCCCTTCCAAAACCAAGTTGAGGATTTATGTCTGTTTTTGATTGTGATGCAACAAATAATGTGCAGACTGCTTTAAATTACAGAAAAATTGCTATTAGCACCAATGTGTGGAGCAAGATTTCTTTGATCAGAGGGTCTGTGTCTTCAACTTGTTGGTTCAAGGTGGTTCTTTAAATACTTTGTTCTGTGACCTGAATTACAGAGAAAAAAAATGCACCATTTTAAGACATGGTTTAAGGCCTATTTGAATTACATTTTAGGGGTGTTTCCTTTGTCTACAGTAACATCTAAATCAGAAGTTTTGCATCTCTTAATTGTACTAAGCTGATTTTTTTTCTCAGATAATAAAGTTTCAGGGGTTTTTTTTTGTTTGTTTGTTTGATTTAGTAAAATCTCTTTCTTAATTATTAGTTTTCAATAGGCAACTGTTTAAATGCTGCCAAGTGATCCCTTAGCAATGAGTAGTACTGTTCTTGTTCTTTCAGTTGAGCTGCTTTGGATGATTTCTTTCAGCATACTTGGATTTTGTCATGCATGGAGGACTGTGCATCTTTCACAGTGGCTGCTGTAGTGATTGCCAAGCAAACGATGTCTTTGTTTGAATGCAAAATACATAGACAAAAAAATTAGTCTTTTCACAGACTCAAATACTTGACAGTTTATATGTCTGTCTTTAAATTTAAAAGGTCTGCACGAAAATACTGCTCTTGTAATGCCTGTAGGGTAAACCTCTCTGGATTTTGAACATGACAGCATTTTGTATACTGTAATTGCATATAGATATATATGTAACTGTGTCTGGAGGTTATTTTGTAGCCTCTTTACTGCCTATTTGTCCCCAGTAGCTTTTATTTTAAACACTGTTTCACAAGTTTCAAACTGTCACTTCTGAACCATAAAAAGAATTTCCTGGAGTGAACGGAGTAGCATTTTTTCCTAACAGGCTTTTAATAGGG
Organism: Edolisoma coerulescens; assembly: GCA_013397115.1. NCBI lineage: Eukaryota > Metazoa > Chordata > Aves > Passeriformes > Campephagidae > Edolisoma > Edolisoma coerulescens. The sequence continues at coordinate 744,311 of VWZW01003082.1, read as the reverse complement.
CTTTAGATTTTGTGATGGGTGCTAGATATGGCTTGGAAAAGAAGGTTGTTTGCTTTCCAGCAGTCTTAATTCATGTCTGAGCAGCAGAGGTACAGGTCAGAACAGTTCTGGGAATACATTTTTTCAAAATTTTTGTTGCTGTTAAAGGTACCTGGTGGAGTTCTTTCTTAATCATCTTTTGATCTTCTTTGTGCTCTGTAGGACAGAGAGATGGAATTTGACATGCTGAATAAAGTGCTAATTGCCCAAAAAAAGCTTTTACTCAATTAACTTACAGCTGAATAGGGAAGTTTGATAACTTGGGAGTTATGCTTTGCTGACTGGAGGCAGCTTTGGACTTGTTGGAAATGTAAATGAAATGGCATTTTGCTGAGCAGAAGATGAGAGGCCAATGCCAGGCAGGGCTGGGCAGGGGGTGAGGGAGGAGGTGGCTGGTACTGGTGAGGGGATGGTCATCATCCCACCTCTGTCCTGATGCTCACAGTGCTGCTCCAGGAAGCTCCTTTGTGCAGGCATGGTGTGCCAGCATTTCCACAGGTATTCACATTTCGGGTTTGCCTAATGTCTCCTGGATTTTTGGCCCACAGGTCCATCCTCTTGAATGCAGAATGTTTAATTTGCCCCTTTCTCTCCACTCGAGTGACCTGCATTGTCCTAGAAGCCCAACTCTTTCATTGACTGGCACGTGGTCTGTACTGTCATGAGGATGCAATGCATTGATTACTTTGGAAACGAGAATCAAAGCTGTGAGCTGATGTTGGAGGCTGGCTTGCAGGGATCTGTGGCAGGATTGTATAACAGGATCCTGGCAGAGGAGCGATGACGCAGAGCTGTGTAGGGCAGAGGCATGCTGTGCTATGCATAGGTTCAAGGTAATTATACCTCGACAAACTATGTTTTTTCCCCCTACAGTCTAATTGCTAAGCTTCAGTTTGATCTCCTACCAGTAGCCAGCAATTTCTTCTGTTTATCTGAGGGATTTAGAATATCATTCAATCACTGCATTTACCCTCTTATCATGAAGCAGGTTAGACCATACAAACTTCTGACTTTCACTTCCCTGTCAAAGGGAAAAAAGGCTTTTTATGGTGTGCCATTAGAAGCTGCTCATTTGCTGAGTTAAGAAGGGCAAACTTGTTGAGACTTGCTCTTGCATACTTTGAATTGCTGATTGCTGCAGTAAAACACAGTTTTTATGCCCTGGAGTATAATTGTTTTCCATAAAATTATCTATAGCAGTGCTACTTTGTTTTATGTCCCTGTCTGCTTGCAAGCTGAGTAGCCCTGAGCTTAGTTACTATGTGCAAAGTACACCTCTGGATTTCCATGTAGGAGGTCAGATCTGAGTCAGGACTAGGAGTAATTCAAGAGGATGGCATAGCTGCTGCCGTGTCTGATGGAGGACAGCACGTTGCTGTTTCTCCTCTGCCTTCTGCCTTTGCATTCAGGAGCTTTGTCTTCCTGATCTTCTTCAACAGTATAATTGATCTTACTTTTCCTACTACATGCTGTAGTATGTGTTTGTGTCCAGAGCTAACACAAAGGTAGAAGTTTGTTAATTGTCTTGCAGGTCTGATTTAAGAACCTACTGCTCCTGTATATTTTTGGCTTTGTTCTGCTAAGGTTTTAACTGTCCAGGCTGTGATTTCACAATGTGAAATGTAGTACCACTTGACCATCTCCCCTCAACAGGATCCCTTCCTTTCCCTTGATTCCTGTTTGTGTTCTGCACCTGTGTTGGGGCACAGCTGTTTTGAGAGCATCACAAGCCAACCCTTGCTTCAGTTCCCACATGGAACTTTTATCGTGACTTCTTTGCCTAGGCCAACATAAACCACTCACTCTTGATGTGTCTCTGTGTTCCAGGAAAGGCGGTGACAGTGTCAGAGTTAATTTCTGGGACATGCTAGTCAAACATGAAACATAGCTGAGCCATGTTTAGAATATCCCAATTCTATGTCACCAGACAGTGGGATGATTATCTGCCTTGTGTTAAGATGCTTTTTAGCACACATGCAAGGAGCTTTAAAGCTGTAACTCAAGGCAACACAGAGACAATGTTTTAATTGCTATATTTTGCCTTTGCCCTTTTAAGACACTGTATTGTAGACTTTGTGGTAGAAGTATATATTTGGCAGGAGCAAACTCACTATTGTACATCTTGGAGTGTTTTCTGACTTAGATTGTATTCCAGCTGTAATTCAGCTAATTCCTGACTGGTGGAGCAGAAAAGTGATCTAATGTTGTCAATTTTTCCTTGAAGAGTTTCTGTAAGCTAATGTGTTATACTCACTTTGCTCTGATGCTCTTGCAAATAGATGAGCCTTTTGTAAAATGATGGTAAAAGCTACTGTGGCTTCTCCAGATATCTGACTTTATCTTGGTCTGTGCTGCGTTGCACTGAGTGAAATGTGCTGTGCTGTTTTGGGAGACTTGTGGGCTCTTTGTAAATGTGTGTTAAAATATTTGTACTTTAGAAGTACAGTGGTTTGCTGTTTATCATGTGCAATGTCAGAGCTCCCTCCACCCTCTAAAATGTTCATTGGGAAGGAGTGACTCCCTTTGCTTGGAGAAGTCTCATGCTGACTTGTACTTTCTGTAAGTATTATGACCAGAGTTACAGTGAGTTTTGGCTGTTTGTAGCGCTTCACACTGAAAGGTCATCCTTGGATTTCAGCCTTGGACTTAACTCTTTTTCTTTACTTCAGGCTTAACTCTTTTTTTTTTTCTTCTTCTTTTTTCCTCCTCCTTAAAACGCCCTCCCCCCTTTCCTTTTTCCTTGGCTTAAAAAAAAAAATCTCTCATGAACTTTGTTTTCACATGGAACACAGTACTTCTCAAATGTAAGAAATATCTGATGTTCAGCACTTTCTGTATGAGTTAACTGGCTGAAAACTAATGACATTCAGGTTTCACAATAAGCTTGTAACTGGTTACCAGTGTCTTTCTGCTGTCTTCCAGGAATGGACAGGAGATGTCTGTGAATGTGTAGTATGCAATGCACAGAATGTACACGCATTGAAATGTTCAAAATAATTAAATCTCCTTTTTTCTGTTACTTTCTGCATGTCTGGAGCATATTTAGCATCCTGGCATTTACCTTACTTCTTCCCACTTGTAGGAAGTTTTTTGAGCTGGTGGCTTTTAGTGGTCACTGTTCCCATCTCCTTTCTCTCACTCCAAGGTTTGTGCCTGTACAATTGTTTCTTTGGCCTGTGTTGAGCTGGAGGAGGGAGCAGGTATGTCCAAAATTGTGGTGTGTGTTTTTTGGGCTTTTTTGTTGTTGTTGTTGTTCTCTCTTTTGTACTGTGAAGCCATGGTCAGCTGAACATGTATAGCTGATAAGAATTTTCTGTATTTGGTATCAGAGAGAAAGGTGAATTTGAATGGAATATTGCATGGAATCTGCATGCTGGTCTCATAGACGTATGTTGCATCTTTCAGAGAATGTGAGAACACTTTATAGCAAGGCAAGAGGCTTTTCCTGAGGCAGGAAAAATACCGGAATGCTGCTTCCTATATTTTGATAGAAGGTGTGCTGTATCTGAGGTGCCCTCATGCATGTGAAGGGATGGAGTTTCAGGGAGGATAGTCGTGAGAAATGGTTTGGAGTTGTTCCACATGAAAGAACCTCTGAAGTGGATTACAGTGAAATACAAAGGTTGTTTTTATAGTGTTTTTTTTCTCATCTGGCAATGACAAGTTACATTATGAAAGCTCCTAAGTGATGTGAGTTCCTAAATCCAATTTCTCAAAAGCGACTTGGCATCTTTAATTACACAGGTATTCCCGGTGACTGCACCTACCTCATCATGTAGGTAAGTCTTAGTGAGGTGTGTGCTGGTATCCAGAGGACCTCCTTGTGCATGGGCAGAGTGGTGGGGGCTCTTGTGATTATGAAGTGCTTAGAATCATTAAATTAGTATTTCCCTGTGTATCTTATGTAAACCTCCCATTTCATCCTGCTGTTGGTTTTTTTTTTTTTGTGATCTTGCATACGGTTCATCCATTAATGGGCCATCATATTCTAATGTATTGAAGATGGAAAGAAATAGATCACTGTTTTCACTTGAAAGCTGGAATGCCTGCAGGGCTAACGTCACAGAGCTACACTTTTCGTGGCATTAGCAGGTTTAAAACCCTGTCTGATTCCACGCTCAGCAAGCGGCAGATTTGTGGCACACTTGTCTGAGTAAGTGTGCAAACAACTGCAATGTGCCTCTTAAATGTGGCTGGGCTTGGATTTGATGAGTAGCATTTTCTGTAAGATCCTGATATTTGTGTATTTTCTCGGTGTTGAAAGGATTATAATGCCAGGATTATATCAGTGTTGGCTTAGCTTTCTGTGAGAAACTCTTGCTTCCTGGAAGAGATCAGTCCAGTTCAACACTACAGCCAGCACTTTGTCAGAGCAGGTAGAAAAAATTCTTTTGGAGATACAATATTATTAAAGTTGTCCAATCCTCAGGACTTCACAGAGGGGGTATTTACTAAAGCATGTGCTAAGAGCTGGAAGAAGAATAATGGTAAACCAAGTTACTGAAAATGTCAAAGAGCTATTGCTAAAGGGTAAGTACTTTATGTACTGCAAAGAATTGTAGTGTTCTGAAACTATCAGTGTATCTTAACTAAAGTCATAGTGCTTTCTGAAACACAGGATTATGAAATTGTTAAATCTTTCAAGTTGGATAGGGTCAGTCAACTTGATGGGTAAGGCTGTTCTCTAATCTAGTTTTGCAAAGTACAGTAGAAGTCTGATAGTAACTTCACACGTGTTTATCTAGGGATAAATCCAAGATCTGTGCTTGATTGTATGCTTAATTTTGTACTCTGCTCCAGCCTAACTGTTGCATAGGGTGTTGTCTGGGAAAGTTTTGGCTGTTTCTTTCAAGCAGAGCACAAGCAAATGCCATCTTTTGAACTCTGAACTGTTTCAGAGGAATGAATACATTATCAATGATACAGCTTTTTGTTTTATTTTTTGGTACAATTATGCTTTGTTTATGTCACTTTTGTAGGTGCCATAACTGTTGCTGATGATAAATACTGCACTGCAGTGTAGTATGTAATGAGTCTTAAGAGTCACACCTTTACTAGTTGGGTAAAATTCAGTAAACTCAAAACTATATTGACAGTGTCAATTAACAGTGAAGTAAATAATGTTATTACATAGCATAATAATGTTATAATAGTGAATGGACAGCACGTATTATTAAAATACCCGTGAATGTCAATAGTTTGGTGTTTAAGCTGCAGTTTCTGATGGAAATGTGTGTCTGGAGCAGGCATGAGAGCCTTCGGTGTGCCAGTGTAGCTGAGTTTGAGCCTGTGTCTGAAGCACAGAGGATCTCAGAGCTATCCAGGGAAAGATCTGTCCTTTCGTTCTGCTATGCTTTCCTGTCCTAAGCCTTATTGTTGCATGGTTCTTATCTAGTGTGACTTTGGCCTTTATTTGCATAAAATACTGGGTCAGCTGGGGTTTTACAGCTTGTGCTTTCTGCCACCTTCAGTGAAAAAGACCTGGTAGCCCAAAGTCTTGTGTGGACTGGCATGAACAGATTTCAGTTAGTTATTTCATTAGCAATGCCTAGTCTGTAGTGTGAATGAGTTTTATCTAACTAGATGCAATGCTGTTTATTTCCTGTTTCTCCTGTTTCTGGTGTAAATACAGTAATCCTATTAAAAAACCCCACACACCTAAAACAGCCCAGCCTCAAACCAAGAACTTAGTGGAGTTTTCAAAACACTTAGAGAATTTTTTTTTTCTGAGCTTGGAATGTCACTTTGCTACTTTTGACTTTTTGCTACTGCAAAATAAAGAAATTACTGTTTTCAGCTTTGAAAATGATGGAAGTTAAATCATGACTTTCTGGTTTTTTTTCATGAAAAAAGTACTTTGGGTAATACTTACTACTTTGTAGCTAAAGGGAAAATAAGTATTCATCGTTATCAGAACCCATGATGTCAGCTGCCTGTTCTGCTGCCATAAATGAGTTTGTAACTAGAATTTTCATTTTAGAAGCTCCTTGTGTTTCTGGCTAGTTATGTGTTGTCCATGGAGAAACAAGCATTTCTAATAGGCTTTTTTTATTATTGCTTAAAATTTTCTTTGCTTCTGACTGCTGCTGATGTTGGATTAGGATTTTTGCTAAGTTGTTGAAAGTGAGTAATTTAAGAAAGGAAGCAATGTCTGATTTCTGTTAATGAAATGTCAAGTTAATAATATCTGCAAAAGCATAACTGTGCATTGAATTATTTGATATAGTCTCACGAATGAACTAAGAAAAATGCTCCATAACAGTTCTGAGAATGAATGAGAGTTTTGTTTAGTCCAGCCACATGTGAGGAAGCACATGAATAGAAGCAGATTTGGAATGTATTTGAAATCGAATTGTTGTCTGCATGTTTCTTGGGTTATCCTAAAATGACAGTCTCTGGATATACTTCAGCAGTGCTCTTGCGTGCTTGGATGCTGAAATGTGGAGATACCAGGGTTCTTGGACTGCTGAAAGTCCAGGAAGATTGCTGAGGTGTTTCTGTTTCTCAGCAGTACTCAGACCTGCAGGTCCTGACAGTTTGTGGGTGATGAGCAGAGCACTCAGAACATTACACAGCCTTTGGGAGGAACAGTCTGAGCGTTATCCTTATTGACATCTGGGAAATGGTGTCTCAAGAACTGTGTTAAAAACAAACCAAACCCACAAAGTGTGATAAAAATGGACATGGACAGCTTTTTATATTAAAACTTTATCCATAAAGCTGTGAACAAATGCCCTCAAAATAATGTGACTAATAAAACCTGATTATGCAATAATTTCTGTTTGGAGCAATCCCATTGTTTCTCTAATTTTTTTTTTCCAGTAGATTACTTACCTTGGGCATATTCATTTGCTTCTAGGTCTTGTGAGAACAGTTAAGTGTAGCAAAACTATTTTGATTTTGTGGTCAAAAATCAAAGTAAATTGTGTAGAAATTTGCGGAACCTACTGACACATGAAAATCTGAGAAAGCATAAATAAATCAGCACAGAACTAACTTGCTTTCCGAAGTGGGATAAATTTTGCCTACCTTAAACCATCTATAAATTAAGGTTTTATTTAGGTTAGGCTCTCTTTAGAGGTAATTTGCAGCATGTCAAGGTGCAGGCACAGGAGAGGCACTGCAGGGGTCAGCTAACTGAGCCACCTCTTCCTGAGTGAGAAGTGAGCCTGTGTGATTAGTTGCCTATAACTGCTGGCTGTTTAGATTGCTCACATTAAGGGGAACCCAGAGCAGCTACTTGGGTATCAACTCTTGATTTCTAATCTTAGATTCCAGCGTTACTGGTAGATGAAATATTTTAAGTATGAATGGGGGTTTTTTGTAATTAAAAAAAAAAAGTTAGATCAAGTAATGTTCCCTGTGCTTCAGTTTGTGCCCGTAACTCCCACAGGCTTAGTGGCCAGTAATACTTGTGAAATAGTGTCTGAATAACAGCAAAATGTGGTGTTAGCTGCTAGACAGGCAATTTCATCACAATGTTTTTACTGTGGTGTACACAAAGGAGTCTCTACATGTACAGCACAATTACAAGTGAGATATTAACTCTTATGCTGCTCCAGAAATTAAATTACATTGAGGGGAGAAGTGTTGGGCTGTCCTTGGAGCTGGTTTTCTAGGAAATATCTGCTGTTTGTTAATTATAAAGGGGTAAATAAACCAAGATGTTTCTTGGCTGAACCGAGCATTTCAGTTCCAACTCCGACTTGTGCTCTGATTCGCACTGAAATTGTTTGAAGAAATTTAGTCCCTCACTTAAGACTTAACTCTTGGTACCTGAGGCAGGGAGGATTCTGGCAGCCCTGCATGCCATCCTCACAGGTCACAGCAGTGGCTGGAGCTTTGTCCAGTTTTCCTGCCTCCGGAGCATGTCTGAGGCTGCGTTCCTCCTGGGATGCTGTGAGCAGGGTGTCCGTGCCTCTGCCAGCTGGCATTAGCTCAGATATGACGTGCCTGTAGAAGCAAAGTGGCAGAAGTTTCTTATCGAAGTTCAGCCCTCTTCAGAATTTGCTTTTTCTTTGATGTTTTAACCTTGCAGTAGCGTAAGTGGCATTGCTCTGTTCCCTTTCCCTGTTATCTGTGTGGGCCAGACTAAAGCTGGTCAGGCTCTGTCCATCTGTGCCTTCAGCAAATCTTAACTTGCCAGCTAGATAAAGTTTCCATTAGGTGAGCATCTCTGAGTTAGTCATGTCATGATGCAAAAATCTGTAGTTTTTTAAAGATGTACTAATTTCCACTTCTTTACCTGAATGTGATGTAGTAGGGGAGTGGTGGTTGTTTGAAAGGGAGTTCAGAAACTGGCAGTAGAGGAGAATAAAACCTTGGCAGGTCGAGTCATGCAACTGCTCTTGCCACCTTCTCAATGGTTATTTTAGTTTGGCTGAGTAGACCTTATCATTGTGAAGCTTCCTGGTCTTTTTACAATAGTCTCACTGTGCCTAATTGTTCAGCTTTCATTTATCCTCACTAATCTGTCTTTTAGTTACTTTCATATATGTCTTTTGTTTGTAATTCTCTCTAAATTCTGGTTTTCATCCCTCAGTTACTAAAGAAAACACAATGGCTTGCACAAAAGACTTGCATTCAGCGTGCTCAAGCAGTGAAACTGTGTCTGTCTGGCCTAATCCTCCTTCGGAAGGAAAGCAGTAACATGAATACTGCCCTCCGTGTTCTTAATCCTTATTTATTTATTTATTTATTTAAAATAAAGACAACATTAACCTTTTGCAGAAGAACAAAATAAAACCAGCCAGTAGAATATCTGCTACAGCTAAGTCACAGTGTTTTTTCCTGGCTATGAGGCAGAAGTTTGGACATCCATTTATTGCTTTTGTTCTGTTTCCTGAGCTTGTGTGTTGGCATATGTGGGAGCATGCACACCTGAGGGTTTTAGATTTTGTTCCATGGATCATCTTTGATGTTTTAAGGAACTCAGGTGATCCACAGGATGAGGAACGTGTTCTATGGACCTGTGCCCGTATCTTAGTAGGGGAGCTCTAGAATGTTCAGGGAACTATGCTGGAGATGTTTAGATAAACTGTATAGTTGAAGTAGTGGCTGCAAATAGAATTATCTGGTTTGGAAGAGAACTGATAGCATTCAGAAATAAAATGCCATAATTATCAAAAGATAATGAAGACTGAGAAGCAATGAAACAAGTGAAGAGGAAACATTAGCCTACTTGGAATGCCTCAAAATTTGAGATTAATTAGGGACTAAGGCAAATAAATTATTCTCTGTTGCAGAGTGTTTAGCTCCCTCTTTAAGGAATGTTCCTTGCAAAGCAATCTTGCATGATGAAAACTAACACCACATAGCTACTGGCCAGGACCAAAGACTTGATAACTAAGAATGTGGAAAACTGTGCGCATGTCACTGGATGGTGCTTGCCCAGGAGACTTCGTGCTTCAGGATGTAAACCGTCCTCGGGTGAAGCTGGGGCAAGAATTCCCCAGAGTAGCTTTCCGAGGTCACATCCACTCTCTTCCAAAACTGATGGAGATAACATGCTCTTCCCATGCAAGTAAGTCTCTTTGAAGCTGCTGCTATTGCTCATTGGCAGAGAGAATATACTGGACAAATTTTTTCTTGCAGTGTGGTTTCTGTACCGTGCTGCAGTCTGGTCTGTTTTGTCAAAGTACAGTTGTGATTCTTGTTGAGGAAATGGTCATTTGCTGGAGGTTTTACTCCTGAAATGGAAGCACAGTATGAGAAGAGAGAAAGTGAGAGAAATTATTTAGAACATGTCTGTAAAGTAGAGATTGCATTGAACATGCGGCAATGGTGAAAGTGATTTTTGACTGTCATTTAATTACCTGTATTTAAGTTAGCAGTGTAATAGTCTTGAGTTAGCACACATCTCTGCAGCACCCTGTTCTGCTTGTTGGTGAAGTGGAGCTAGGATGTCATTGTAAAGAACTTGCATATAAACTTACATTCCTTCACTTCCTGTTGAAAGTGTACAGTGTTTGAGAGGGACTTTAAGGTGGCACTTCATTAGATCAGCAGGAAGGTTCACTTTTGGTTTTGCATTGTCTGCAGTAATTCATATGTATGTTATTTCAGGATAATGGAGCTAGTGCTGTGAATGTGGTAAAAAGCCAGTTGTACTTCTCCATCATCTGAACCATCGAGAGGAAAATGTGCCCTAGCAATTGCAAAATCAATACTGTATTTCCAGTCACTAGTTCTACTGAATTTTCTATTCAGTTTGGGCTTCCTGTGTGCAGGATGGTGTATTAAGCAAGCACTCCAAGGGGTCAAATTTGGAAGGAAAGTCTAATGGAAAGGGTTTGAGTGATGCTTGAACATGTAAATGGAAAATGAGAGAAAAGATGGAAGCTCTTAGAGAGAGAAAGAGGTCTTCTGAACAGACCGATTGTGAAAAATTCACTGGTGGTAAAATGAAGATGCATCTGAAAAATAATATCAATTAAGTTGAAGATTCGTCTTGCATCACTGGTCTTTGTCAGGCTCAGGGAGATGGTATGAAGTAATCTTTCTTAACTAAGGAGAGGTTATGTGGATTATGGTAACGAGGGCATTTTGAAAGAGCAAAACAATTATCATCTTGTTTAAAAAACTGAGATTGAATGTATGAATGCATCTTGGCAACAGTGGGATTTTGTACATAAAAAGATTGAGAGTTTCTGTAAGAGTTACAAGTAAAAGAACGCCCTTTATACCGACTTGAGACAGTGATAAAGTAGGGCTCCTGATAGAAGGAAAACTATGAAAGCAAACAATTGTTTTAAAAATCACTTGGTGATAAGCCCCCTTCCCCACCCCAAGGCGGATATTTCAAACATTCAGTCACCAGAGCTAGTATAAGGATTTCCTATATAGTGAATATAGGATTTCCTATATAGTGAATATAGGAACTGAGGAAACAAACCATGGTTGCTCATGAGCTTGATGTGTTTGATAAGTGTAATGGTGAGAAGATACTGCAGAGACCAGAGTGTGGAAGAATCAAACAGACAGTATTTCTGTTGATGTCATAATTTGCACTATCATTTGTGTCCAATTTAATGAGTGAAGGTATGTGGCAGGTAACTCCATTTCCTCAGCAAAAGTTGCAAATGTACTTTAACCACAACAGGATGGGGGGACTGCAGCACACACTGCAGCAAAATTGATCTAGTATATTCCAATATAGGCATAACAAATAAAGCAAGCAAGCAGTTTTTGCAGATTCTTACCTTTGCTGAAGTTGATAACCATTTGATTGTGATGCTGTGTTGTTAAGCTTACTGATGTTTTTCTAGTAGTGTAAAAAATTCTACAGCTACAGCAAAGTGAGCATCTCTTCTGTGTAGGTGGGGTCATCAGAGAAGCTGAGCCCACTTGTCCGAGGCAGCTGCTCATTAACATTTTGGGGTTAGTTGTCAGAGCTGTGAGAAAGGCAATAGGCACATAGACACAGTAGGCAGCTCTTTTCATACATTTTTGGTCAGCTGAGTGTTTACTTACAGAAGCTTAAAAATCCCTCTGTTCTTTGTGAATATTGTTTTTCCAACAGTTGTGTTCAAAGCACCTGTCAGTAATTTCCAGAAAATTGTGCTGCTTTCCATGCATCCCTTCCCCTCAGTAAGAGTAGGGCTGAATGTTCTCAAAATTTTTTGGCTTATAGCAATTACTTCTGTAACAGTGTGGTTTGTGCTGATCATTGTGTGTAGGGGAGGACTCTTCTCTTTGCCTGTTAGGTTCATTTTGTAAGTTGATTCCAATTTCAAAATGCAGAGATGTTTTCTCTTGAATATTATTAAAATAATTTAGTGTAGCCTTGTTGAATTGATTACCATAATCATTGAAAAGATGCACCAAAAATCCAGCTGTTTAATCTCTTGCTTTTGGTGTATGCAGTGTACAATATTTTAACTTGCAGTATCTTCATTTGAGATAATAATTTCTTTTTCTTTCATTTTTAATTTCTGTAGTGGTTACTTCTTTTGTAAATAGAAAAAAGTATTCCTTGGATTAATCCTTTCTTAAGGAGATGCTCTTGGAGATCATTAATTTGTATTGGCTGAGAGAACAGGGAGTGAAGAGGTACAGGCAAAAGAAAAGAATTTTTGTTTGTTGAGCAGAGGGTAATGGGAGACATAGGTCTGAGAACTTCTGAAGATGGAAATCAATTGAATCTTTTTTTTTTTTTTCCCCTCAGAGGTTGTTTTAAACTATATTGCCCTTGTGCCCTTGGTTGTTTGGGGGTTTTTTTTGTTGGTTTTTTGTTGGTTTTTTTTTTTTTTAATTACTACTTGCTACAGAAAGCTCTACTGATCTTCCATGCTATCTTTTTCTTAAACATTGTTCATTGCATATGTGAATGCTCTGGTTTTAATGTACCTGATATTAGGTTTTAATTTAAAAGTATAAAAGGAGCCTGAAGAATGCAGAGTTTAAATGTTCAAAACACAGTAAGGGTAAAAGCATGATGAGGGTGTTGAATGTCTGGGATTAGTGGGCACAGTGAATAACAAACAGCATTTGGAAACTAAAAAGGTGCTTTGGGGGCTGTTGGCTGTGTTATCATTACAGAAGCTAGTCTTTGAAGTGTTCAGTCTTGCTAAATGTATCTGATTGGGTTGGACATACAGCTCAAAGATTGCTGTTATCATGAGTAGTGATTTCTAAAGGCACAGGAGCTGTCCTAGTGCTTGTCAGTGTTCTGTATAAGAAGCAGTTACAGAAGTGAGCACTAGGGAGTGAAGGCACATACAGCATTGTAGCTGTGACCCCACTCGTAAATTTTACTTTGAGGTGACTTTTTATTCTATTTTAATGAAACAGAGGAGTAGAAATAGAAATAACTCTACCTTGAGAGTAACACCTTTGATATTGCTAACACTGTATAACTTGAGATACTGAAAAGAAACATATTCAATTAACCAAATGAGTGTATTCCCTACAGATTCGTCAGGTTACAAAGTCTCGTTCTCTGCTTATCAAAACCTGCTTCTTTTTGTCATCACAGGTCATGGCAACCATAAAGAAAACAGTCCTTTCCTGAACAGTTCAGAAGCTGGCAAGGGAGGTGATTACTATGACAGAAATCTGGCCTTGTTTGAGGTAATTTCTAGCTGGTTTTTGTACTTTTGATGTGATTCGTGATCTTCCACGATGAGAGGGATTGATCACATCTTTCTCCCCCCCATGCCTTTTTGTGGGTGTCCATCTATTGTCAGAGGTACCAGTGGGCAGAGAGATCCTGTGTGACAGCAGAGCTCAGGTGTGATGACCAGCTGGGTCTGTGAGGCAGAGGTGTGACTCTGTATGACTGTATCCACCTGGAAAGGAGGGGCAGACACTCATGCTGGAGGCCTTTTCCATAAGCAATGGCACAGGACCACACCAGGTGTGCAGGCTCTTCTGTGGGACTGAGTAGAGGGAGGAGCATCCCAAAGGCCATGCTGCTCTGCTGAACATGTCTCAACCCCTTTCTGGAAGGAATTGTAATCAGGTTTTTAAACATGTGAACTTCAGGTCAGATGAGAGGAAGGAATAAGAAAAGGGGTGCTTGGCTTATGGCATCCCTTTAGGGATGACCCCATTTGGGAATCAGTTTCTGCATCATGTACAAAGCACATAATGCTACTGATCCCACCAGAAACTGTTCAAAGTGATACCTAAAGATATGATAAAGCTGCAGACAGTGAAATCTTTCTCAACTGGTTTTTGTTTCCTGTGTGGAAGGTTGTTTCTCTTTACCATGCATTCCTTATTGTGCTATCAGACATGCAAGACCTTTTAATTTCAAAGAGAAAGGGAAAGGGAATTATTTTGTTCTGGGGCTTTTTTCTTCTCTCCCCCCTTGAACTTTCAGAAACAGAAATTGGATGGGATGAGTATAAAGGTGGGAGGCCCTCCATACATGTGGCTTTTGGGAATTTTGTTTAGATCCACATGAATTAGATAACATAGTTTGAAAAACGTAGTAAAATTATCAGAGTGCATACATGTCTACAATGAGCAGAGTTTAATCACTAAATCTCTGATTTGTTTGGCAACTTGACCTTTTCAAAAGTATCTGTTGATGTAAGTTGACGTTAGAGATACATTCAAGGTACACATTCATTTTCTTACAGTTCCAAGGCTCAGACTTCTTTATTGCTGTAATTATGCTTTTCAGCACCTAAGGAGAATGATTCACATGGTGCAGACATTTTGGCATAGCTTTTTCCTATCAGAGTTGCCCTCCTTTCAGAAAATTAAAACCTCTCATCAGTGGTTCAGGCACAATCAAATACTCTGTCATTCCCTGGATGATGTTCTTGGTGTGTTCCCTGGTAGCCTCAGGCACGCCCAGGAAGGCGTGATCCCAGCCACTCTTCAGAAATGCTGTGAACTGCAGAAGTTGACTTGTTGTCTTTTTCCACAGGAAGAACTTGATATACGACCAAAAGTGTCATCTCTGCTTGGCAAGTTGGTCAACTACACGAATCTTACTCAAGGTGTCAAGGAACATGAAGAAGCAGAAAGTACTGATGGATCGAAGAAGAAAGTATCAAAAGTAAGTAAAGATTCTCTCCATGGGCAACTGATGAATGGGATGATCCCCTGTGTGATCTTTGGGGAGCTGCCCTCCTTTCTGCTTTTTCTTAACCTCTCTCAGGAGCCAGGACGGTGTTGAAAAGAAATGACATAGAACCTGTAGGGAACCAGCTGCTACCAGAGAAGGTGTGGTGGTTAAAACGGTGCACTACGGTGCAATTCCTCACACTTGGTGTGGATTTAGATAAGAAGGGGATAGGCTTTTAGTGGGATACAAATAAAAACTAAACAACCCCCCAGCATTTCCCTGTATCTGACACATCTCTACAAGCCTTGTAGGTAATGACACAGGGTTTCCAGGAGACAACACCCTTCTAGAGTGGTGGGTGGAGGTCAGATTGGCACCCTGGGGCAGCTCAGGAGTCATTCTGGTGTCAGGCACTTAGGCAACTGAATTCCGCCCCAAAGGATCTGCATTTAGATGGTTGGCCCATTTGGGCTGGCCTTGGAATGACTGTAGCAGGTGAGGTTTGATTGTTGGTAGTTGATTTCTATCAGGAGGGCAGTGTTTAACTGCTCCTCTCTCCTCTGGCAGTGCCGCAGGTGCTTTGATTTCTGCTGCACCTGCAAGTGGTGTGGTTGCATTTTCTGGCTTGCAGGCTTGTCAGTTTGCTTGCAAATTCTGTCAAAAGAAAGGTTTCCAAAACCGCTAAGATAGCACTTGAATTCTGCAGGTTTTATAGCACTGCCCTACAAAGTTTGAGCCATTTCAAGAAGAGATGGCAGTGATAATGTTGAAAATCTGCAATTTTAGACTGGGAATAACAAAGTTGTTTTGTCAACGTGAAGCTTAAAATTTGATTTTATTTGAGACCACAAGCACTAAAGTGCTGCAATATTATGGTTAATGTGACATCATAACAGGACTGAGCTAAGGTCATCTGGGTGAAGTAGCTGCATTCTGGTCCTATAAGATGACATTTAAAAAGTAATTTAAACATTTTAATTATGATTTTCTTTTGTGTGGTACTTGTTATTATACTAGTGGCAGAGTCTTGTCCAAAGCTTTTAACTTCACGTTACTAATAAAAAATGTCACCTGTATCTCTGTTTTAGCATGCTTCTGGTGGGAATCATGTCAGGCATCAGTTGTTAATATGGTATTATTGCATAATCTAAAATAATTTTCATCCTCTTGCTATCAGAAGCAGATTGATTAGGTCCCTAATGAAAGTAGAATGGTGGGGGATACAATAGATACAGTCCTTGTGATTTTGAGGAAGTTCTGATCACTTTTGCTGTTTATTTCCTTATTAATTGCCTGACCAGAATACCAGGGTAAGATGCAGACCAATCTGGAAGCTAGTCCCTTGCTTCCGTGATGGAAAAAGAATTGGGAGAATTTGGCAATGGGACTGTAGTATACAGTTGGTTAAAGCAAATATATATAAAATTTCACAAGGTAAAAATGGGGCAAATACCAGAAAACTGAGAACTTGTTTTCAATCCCTGATCAAGTACCATGCATGATATAGTCTTAATATTTCTACATCTAGGTGTGATTCATGCTTGCATATTTTCAAGCTGTTTGCTGCCATTAAAAAGGACTATTAACTTTATTGAAGCTTTGCTTCTATGGCAAAATGGAGTTCAGGTTTAATAACTGGGTTTTCCTGAATTATGTTTTCCCATGTCCCAAAAATGCGTGTTCACAGACTTCTCAGATGGTTTCTGTAGAGTGGGTTTGGTAACCTTTCCAAAAGCGACAGTATCATGCTGTATTAATATCTCAGTGTTTTCTGTGTAAACACTGCAGTTTCCTTAGGCGAACCTTTGTCTGCATGTCTCTCTCTGGAATAAATTACATCAGCTGCAATATCATAACTGCAGGTTGAATTTCTTCTCCCTCTCTTGCCATGAGCAATATAAAATTTTAAACATCTTGCAGAATATAAGACGACTGCAAAACTTGGCCAATAATTATAACCATTAAACCCAGGAAACTCAAAAGCAGTAACTGGACAAGGATATGGATTGAAGGTATTCAGAAACAGTGCAAACGGGATTCTTCTACATATTTGTTTTTCATTGTCTTTGAAGTATAAATCACTGTGCTGCTGTTAACTTATCCTTCCCATTTGAGCATGAGAACAGAAGTCTTGACAGTCCACCCCAGCACCAGCAGGTCTGTTTTAAGTGGTTGAACTACTGTTAACCCACCCGTTGTTGAGTGCTGCACTGGGTGTGCTCAGCTGGTGTGACAAAGAATAACCTGCCTGTCACTTACTGGAATTGGCACCTCATAGGCAAGAGCTGGAGCAAGGCAGATGAGCAGGCTCCAGATCTGATATTCAGAAATGAACTGAGGAAAGCAGTCCTTTTGGTAAGTGACTGTAATTCTCTGAGCAGGTAAGACAGGTCTCTCAGTGAGTACAGCCCTGCCTGCCAAATCATATCCTTTCAAATTTATTTCATTTCAGTGCAAGACATCTTAATATGAACATACTATCTTGTTTCAGCAACCCCACTAAATACTTTTGATAGTAGCATTCTGTGTTAGGTACAGGTCAGGTAAAATTGACACAACTCCTATGTAATACAGTAGAAATTGGGTTGCCTTTTCTTTTCCAAATACAGTCTTGCACTTATAAATAAAGCACTTAACAGTCACAGTGCTATAGAAATATTCCCTTCTCATGATGGAAAAAAATTAGATAAACTGTTTTCGTTTGTGTATCTTTAACAAGGCAGTTCATTTCAGTGCTGCTGTCTGTCCTCATGCTGCAGAGCAACCGTGAGAGTTGTCATTGCTGATCAATGTCCCTGAGCCCTGCAGCCAAGTGCTTTAATAACCCATCACACTGGCACAATGGAAATAGTGTCCTTCAGACTCAGATCAATATTTACATAAATTATGTGTCTGCAGCTGATGAGAGTGAACAGAAACATGATCTGCATCACTGAAATTGAGACTGTTTTCGAGATTTTTCTGTCCCTTCTTAGTTGTTCTAAAACAGTGTTCTTCAAAATGTCTCTCTTTTATTTCCTTTATGCAGCACGGGGTGTTACATTTTTTCATGTGGTTGCTGTTGAGGCTGAACATAATAATACTCTTGTTTCAGGTCACATTCTGTTGAGACTTCAGCACTCATTTAGTATCACTCAGTGATGATTAGATGCTATAAAAAAGGGTCAAGTCACTGCAGATCACTGGTGTTAAATCTTTCTGTGAACAAGCTGGTTCAAGTAATATTTGTAGATCATTCTTGTATTTTCTTTTTTCCACAGGGCTAAGAAAATCTAGACTAAACTCTTATGCCTGAGATACAATTAGTAATATTGTAGCTTGAGTTTTGGCTGTGGGCAGACACTTGGGCGTTTCCTAGGCTGCTCTGCTCTTCAGTGGTCTCACAAGTGTACAACTAATGCACAATTTCTCTTCCTCTGTGGTCGAAGTGAGCTTGTAACTTGATAGGCTTAAGAGGCCACTTAAGAGGGAGGGGGAAAAGATGACGGAACCCTGGAGCAAAGCTGCAGGGACCACATAGGTCAGAAGATAGGAAAGAGCTGAGCTGAAGTGGATTCTTATGCAAAGGAAGCAGGTGTTGGGAGGTGTGTAAAGGGCAGGCTGAAATCTCACCTGCTTTCATAGTATGTGGAGGACTGTCACATAGAAAACACAATAACTGTGGTCCAGTTGCTTCTCCTGTGTAGGAGCAACAGGTTGGGCTTCTTTTCTTTTCCCAGATGCCAGTTTTGACAAACTCTTTGACTCCTTTATCCTGAGATACCCACACATCTGATAAATTCACTTGATGGGTTCAGAGATGTTGCGAGGGAGTGACTGATGGGTGAATGGTCAGATAGATGATGATGAAATTATGTGGAATGTGTCCTTGAGAGGCAAAGTGTGCATTAATGTGACAATAGCAAGCCCCTGTGCTGGGCAAAATCTGCCCAGTGCCTGGCAACATTATTTAGTCCTTTCTCAATTTATGTTTATGCAGTTAAAGACACAGTTTGAATCAAAAGTATCTAAGCCTTCCCTTCCTTAAGGAGACAAGTACACTATAAATAATACTCCATGAAGATCTTCCTCAACTGTAATAACTCAGTAAAAAATCCTTACCTTGCCCTGATCAGGACACTTATGTAACAAGTGTCATTTCTGTTACTATCAGAAGACAGCAATTCATTTTGTCCTCGTACATAATCCTGACAAAGCTGATCAGGTTAGATATTTAGGATGGTAATTTTTATAAAATGGCAGGTGATGGTTTAGGGAATTAATTTTTTTTGGTACTGTGGCACTGGAACAGCTGAGGAACAGTTCTAGCCCCATGCTTGTAGGTCTTATAGGGTAACTCCACTGCAAACCTTCAGCACATGATTCTGTTGCCCACTTTCCTTCAGGAGGTTCACCTGAGCTGTAGTGTGCGTGGGCAAAGTCTGGTTGATCTGTTTTAGTGTTAGTCACACAAGGAATTCAAAGCTGACTTCAAAAAATTCAGTCAGCAACTCCTGGCACTTGTAACGAAGAATGGTTCAGGTCATGTTCTTGGGCACAGTTTTGTTTCATGTCTGGCAGGGCAGGTTTCTAGTGCAGATGAGGAAATTCTGGGATTGTAACAATTGTAACATGATTGTAATTGCAAGTTGAAGCACTAAATTCCTTGGTTGCTTTTGACCTGGTGATCTTACAAACGTTTGATTCTTTAAGGATTTTGCTTTGTGTGGTGAAATACACTCTTGAATTACCTTATGTAAAGTTTTTGGCAGACATTTTATTGCTTGTCTTAAGTACTGTTACTTTGGGTTCATGACTTAATTTGTCTACAAAGGTGCTATTTATTTTTGCATCTAGTTAATGCTGTGTGGAGTCAAATTTGAACAAGTTTTGTCACCTCCCTTTAATATCCTTCTCATTTGAATGATTGTTCAAGGGCTTCTTTAAATGCTGTCTATCTAATGTGTTTTGGAATTCATGTTTATTTATAGAAGGGAGTATGAAAAGGGATGAGCCTTTCAGAACTGACACTCTGTATTCCCCCTGTGTTTTAGAATTCAGTATAATTTTAAATGCAAAAGGAAACCTCAGAAAGCAGAAGCAGAGAAATGTCTTGGCAGGAAACCACAGAGATTTGGGACTCTGAAATGCTGCTGGTGCCAGGTGTGCCAATGCAACAAACATTTTTATATTCCTTGGAATAAAGCCCTTACCAGTGGCACTTTGATGCCATTATTTTGGATAATTATTCTGCAGGATGCTATGTTGAAGGCCAGTCACATACAGTTCCTGTGAAGTCACGTAGCTTGTGCTTTCTCAGTTTCTGTCAAAAGTAATTCAGAGTCTGATGCTGACATTGAACTTAAGGAAGGGTAGAACCATTAGTTTTACATGGAATACATAAAATGGAAGAAAATACATTATGCATGTCTCCAGATTGCTTCCAAATCTTTTCTAGTTGTAACATGACAAAAGTATGTTTTCCTTGAAACTAATTCGTGAACTCTGGGCAGTAGGGTAAGGTTCTATCTTACTTGCGGTCTGCAGCACTCGACACGTTTCATACTAGAAACGCTATGGTTTAAATAAATATATCTCCTGTTGTTAGTAGTCAGTGTTAAATACTGAGGATAATTACTTCAATATGTGACAGGGTCAGCATTTTGTTCAGAAATTCATGATTTTGGAGTTTGTCGTGTTTTGTGGAAGTCCAGCACAACAGTATTTGAATGTGTCTACCTCATGTTTCCCAGGTTTCTACCATTTAAAAAACTGATCTTCTAGGCTTTTTTGGTTGTCTCTGCTCTGAATAATTTCAGTTAATGAATATCAACTTTTTTTTTCCAGTCACCCAGCATGGGCACCCTGATGGGGGTATATTTGCCATGCATGCAGAATATCTTCGGGGTTATTCTCTTTCTTCGGCTGACTTGGATGGTGGGAATGGCTGGAGTTCTTCAGTCCTTCCTGATTGTATTGCTTTGCTGCTGTTGTGTAAGTATTTAGTCACAATAATGCATGTGACATAACCTTTGTGAAACTACTGAGAAACTTGGAGAGGCAGCATTTTAGGTGCTTGTGTAAAGAAAAGTCAGATTTATGCCAGACACCTCTGTCACGTTTGTAGTTGTGGGATTTTTTTAAAATTTTTTTTTTTACTGTTATTTCTAAACTGGCAAACTGTCTCTAGTGTAAATACAGTCTTATAAAGAGTGTTTGTTCAGCAAATAGCTGTTTTCCATGCCTGCCCCAGGTGAGGGCTGCCTGCTTTGCTGGACCAGCCTTTGTTGGAATCGCAGCTCCGCAGATGGAGGGACACCTGTGTTGTCTTATCTTGCTTTGTCTGCCGACACCCACTGTTTGACCTGATAAAGCAGGGGCCATCTCTCAAACAGAAGTCTCAACAGCTCAGTGATTAAATTCCTGCTGTCCTTGTTTTCTTTTAGATAATGACAGACAGAATAAATAGAAATACTGCATCGTATATGCAGTGGCAGCTTTATTTTATCAAGAAATAAGTTATGTTTTAAAAAATGTTGTTGACACAATTGCTTCCTTTTCCCTGTTTTCCCCAGACTATGTTGACAACCATATCAATGAGTGCAATTGCCACAAATGGTGTTGTTCCAGGTAAGTGTAGTTAGCAAATGTCTCAACTGTGTTAAAAAAACCCCAAAACCTAAGTTGCTATAAACTGTTAACATGATTTTATTCCAGAGAAATTTGCTTAATCCAGAATACAAAGCCTGAATTCATATCTAGTATTTCTTCTTAGTATCAATCAGGCTAAAGGTCAATTTATTTGGTTTTTACCCCTGTGCCAACAAAAAAAAATACTTCAGTTGAACCTCAAAATAGTAGATACACTGTATATAATTCTGTTGTATTCTTTTTGTGAATATTTAAAAATTTATAGCAATAAATTATAATTTTACTCTCACTTTTCTTGTTTCACAGCTGGTGGCTCCTATTTCATGATATCTAGGTCATTGGGCCCAGAGTTTGGTGGAGCTGTAGGGCTGTGTTTTTATTTGGGAACAACATTTGCAGGAGCCATGTATATCCTTGGTGCCATTGAGATTTTATTGGTGAGTAGTACCAGAGGAATCCTGCTTTGAAGACAAATAACATATAGAAAGTGCTCCAGTGTTCTTGTCCCATATTTGCACACACATTTACAGGAAGAGACTGGAAGGTCTCCAGTTCCTTGGTGTCCAGTTCTTTACCGCTAGTGCTTCCCTTTGGAAGCTGCACACTCTGAGTATCCAGACAGGGAGCTCTTCTGACAACACAGGCTTAATCCAAGACACATGTTCATCTTTGATAAAGTTGGCTCAGTTGTACTGCTGACATAGAAAGGGCTGTTACCTCTTGACTTTTCCTGTAAAAGATTCCCGGTGAAGAGCATGTTGTGCAGTGGAAAGTGATTAACATTTCTAGTATAGGTACACAATTCCAGACAGTTCTGTGCTGGTGTTCCTCCAGCTCACTTTTGCTTTCTCTTGTTTCAGACATATATTGTGCCACAAGCAGCAATTTTTCATCCATCTGGTGCCCACGATGCATCTAGTGCCATGCTGAACAACATGAGGGTGTATGGCACTGTGTTCCTCATCCTGATGGCAGTGGTGGTGTTCGTAGGTGTGAAGTATGTGAACAAATTTGCTTCCCTCTTCTTGGCCTGCGTGGTAATATCCATCCTGTCCATTTATGCTGGAGCTATCAAGTCCATCTTTGATCCACCTGAATTTCCGTGAGTAGTGTTTCTGGATGGGGGTTGTAGCTTTGTCTGTGGGTCTGCAGGTTGGGGTTTAGTGTGGGTTACTTAGAACTTGTGCCTGATCCATTGCTGAAGCTACCTTTTTTTGTGAACTACTTCCAATATTTTTAGCTGTGTATAATGACAGTGAGCAGAGCTCATGGAACAGAAGTTTCTTAGGCTAAAGTGAACACATCATTACAGGTTTTAAACTGTTTTGGTAGAAGGAAGTGTCGTTGTGAGGCTGATGGAGGCTGACACTGCTCTGCTTCCTGCAAAGACAGTCCAGTCTCTTGGCCCGCGGCCCTTCAGATTTGAGTGACAGTGTTGCTGGGTTATTTGTGGCAGTTCTTAGGGAGCAGTTTGGCAGGTCCCTTTTCCCCAGGCTGGTCAGACACAGCATGCTGCCTTCGTGGTTGGAAATTCCTGGTTTGGTCAACTCCTTGCTGAGAAACTGGGCCTCTCTTGGGAGTGTGATGTGGGGCCATGCTGAGGCTCCAGAGGATCTTCCCCTGCTCTGTGAGGAGCCTGCCCTGGACCCAACACATGCTCCTCGGTGTGTTGGCACTAAACATGAAATCAGCTTCTTGAACCTGGAGCTGGAGCAGCAATAATGTGGATGCATGTGTTTTACCAGGAATGCAAACTGTATTTTCTGATACTGCTGACAAGAGATGAATGGAATGGAAATAGAGGAGTTGGATCTGCATAATTATTCACATCTTGAAATGCTTTGACCATAACTAAGTACTTGCAGCCCTCAAGTCTTCCCTTTGGATATTTAAGGTCCAATGATTATAATGTTTTACAACAGTGAAGGTTTACAGCAGTAAAAGTAAAACAATGTCTCTACATGCCCTTCATTATCTCTTAGATTGTTCTTGAATGT
Source organism: Edolisoma coerulescens (assembly GCA_013397115.1). Classification (NCBI taxonomy): domain Eukaryota; kingdom Metazoa; phylum Chordata; class Aves; order Passeriformes; family Campephagidae; genus Edolisoma; species Edolisoma coerulescens. The sequence goes on along the minus strand of VWZW01003082.1, from coordinate 721,124 downwards.
TTTCCCTATCTTTCTTCTTGGACTGGATTCCTCTTTTTTTTTTTTCTGAAGTAACAAGATAGTGTATTTATTTTTAATTTTGTAGGGGAAGGCTCCTTGGAAGTTACAGTTCACAGGCCTGCAAACCGTGCAAAAATGGCCCTGTGTTTTCCATTTTCCTGTCTTCAGTGATCAATAAGAGCTGTGAAACAATTAAAATGGAATTAAAATTAATTAAAATTTAAATGGAAGAAACTTTATTTTCCTGTGGGTGTTTTCTGACAGTGGGAAGAAAAGCTGAATGAACTTTTAGTAGCAGGAAGCTGTTACATTAGATCACTGTCTTGTGGCATTGTCTTTGGACAAGTGGATTAAAAATTTTTCAGTGCTGGAATAAATGATGTTCATGGTTAGACAAAACACAACAGTCAGTGGAGAATTTCAGCAATTAAGCACAGTATCTTCTGATAAGAAGAACCTTTGCTTATTGTGATTTTAATGTATGTTCCTAATTCTTAATCTAAAATGTCAGGGGTCATTCAAGTGTTGTGACATAGAAACTGAGTTAATGAGATTCCAAATATCTTCAGATATTCTAAATATCTAGTAATTTGAATTCTGGGACTCTTCACATTTCTTCCACTCCAGTAGTTCTGTTTAATAAAAAAAAACAAACAACCCAAACAACAAGAAACCCAAAAGGTGTCCTAATTGGTCCCTCTCATTGTTTAAGATCAATTCATCAAATTCCATAAATCACATTGACATGGCTCTTTATACCTCTCCCTAAAGGTAGCTTCATACTTCTGGCCCTTAAAAGGAACAGATACAGTCTTTGTCATGCCACCACCATGCTTTTGAAGGTGAGGAGTTAAGTAGCAAACTAGAGCCACTTGGAGTTTCCATGTGATGTTAAAGAATAAATATGGGCAATATATTCATTTTCCCAGTAACATCCAATAACACTGGTGTTTATGTTTCCCTTCCAGGATTTGCATGTTGGGCAACAGGACTCTGTCAAGAGATCACTTTGATGTTTGTGCCAAAACTGTAGTTAAGGATAACATAACTGTGGCCTCTAAGCTTTGGGAGCTCTTCTGCCACAGCACAAACTTAACCACTGAACACTGTGATGAATATTTCCTAATGAACAATGTCTCGGAGATAGCAGGAATCCCGGGAGCTGCTAGTGGCATTTTAATAGGTATGGTAGAACATTTTTTTTTCCCCTTTAAGAGGAGGCATGCTGAGCAGCTGAAATGGGTCAAACTCTTCCCTGCTGGTTAAGAGGGACTGAAGAAATGTAATTACAGTGAAGAAAATTATCTTCAATAAAGAAAGTCAAGTCTTATAACCTTTCAAAAGAGGAGATGGCACTTTTGTCCTGATACATTACTTGTCTGCGGTAAAACTGATAAAATTTCCCTTATTCATCTCATAATTTCAGCATGAAGTCAGCTGTAATTATAAGTTATACTAAGATGAATAAATTATTAAAATTTTTCAGAACTCTGTAGTGACAGCTCTCTACTTTAGACAGGTTAAGATTATGCCCTGAAAGATAAGAGTACTTGTAGAGAAATAGTGTGTCTCCTTCTTTGCCCACTCCTGAATAAAGTATAATTGAAAAGTGTTCATTATTGAAATGAACACCAGAGAGCAGCTGCTTTGTGCAGGTGCTGAGTGCTGAAGGTTCCCATTTTCACAGAAACCAGCAGTCTAGTTTCTAAGATTACAAGAAGACTCAGCATTTGTTAGTGAAATTTCAAATGCCAAACATATAACTCTGTAATTCTTCCACTGACTGAAGAACAAACCCATTTCTGTCTAGAAACCTGGTTAATATTGCTGCTTTGCATTCTCTGAGCTACTGTGTGGTATGGTGGCTCATAAAAATACTCAGTGTATTTCCTTGGGTTGAAATAGGTATGAGGTTAAAAGAATGTTACATTTAGTAATAATGAAGAGTAAGTTGCTTAGACTTCTCTAGGCTATTGATACATATTTGTGGTTTTCTTGTGTTGACGACTGAACTGCATTTGTAATCCTCAGTTGTAAACCCATTATAATGAGAACAGGTTTGAACTGAAACATGCTTTTCTTTTCTGTGGTGTGATAATAACCTTGAAGATAACTTATGGAGCAATTATTTGGAGAAGGGAGAGATACTGGAGAGAGCTCATCAGCCCTCTGTGGATGTAGCAGGCCAGAAGAACAACCTGCACCTGTACGTGCTGTCAGATATCTCCACATCATTCATGGTGCTGGTTGGCATCTTCTTCCCTTCAGTGACTGGTGAGAATGCTGGCATGAGGGGGCTTCCTGGGGCTCTGAGCTTCCTCCCACTCTGTGATCTTACCAAAATGTACTTTCAGGTATCATGGCTGGTTCAAACAGATCAGGGGACCTCAAAGATGCACAGAAATCCATCCCTGTTGGAACAATTCTTGCCATTGTCACCACATCACTAGTCTGTATCCTTTTAAAATTACTGGAGTGCTGGTACATTGTGTCTGATTTGTGGAACTGCTTTCAGGTTACCAAACTGTCCGTGCAAGTATGATTGGCCAGTGGAAAAAAAAAAAAAAACAAGAGAACATCAGTCCTTGAGCTGAAAGAATTGTTATTATTATCCTGTTATTTTCCATCCCCCTTTTTGTGAGTTCTGCATTCCTATTGCTGTTCTTTGCTACACACTGATTTACAGCTTTTCAGGCTGGTGGTGTACTTGGAGATTTTTGGGGTTTTTTTAGGTTGCAGTGAAACATTAAGATGAGGGGAGGCTTTAATGGGAGAGTTCATAAATTTCAGTTCCTTTTTTTAAAAAAAAGCCTTTTCTTTGGAATGACTTTAAGGAGTATAAGTTTTCTTGAACGTTTTAGGACAAGATAAATGGACTCAGAAATTAGACTAAATGTTCCCAAGTGTTTTTTCAGCTCTTCAGGGCTTAGGATGACAGGAGCTTTGCTTAGGAAAGACTGTCTTTGTCTCTGCTCTCCTGCTAAAGAAGAGATGAGCCAAGATGTTTCAGCTTTATCTAGCTCTTGGTGTCCTAAAGGACAATTTATCAACATAGAAGATAAAAAAAAAAAAAGTCAATTCAAAAGCTTTCCGAATCAGACTTGCCCAAAGGGCAGCTGGCTGAGATGGTGACTCTCCTGGAAATTCTGCTGTTTCATTCCTGTTTTTTGTCAAAACTTGCCAAGCTGTAAATCAGGATCCCAGCTCACTTGTCCCAGCTCTTTTAGAGCGCAGCCTTTCCCAGCTGTCACTTTGGGAACTGACCATGTACCAAGAAGTCAGCATTTCCTGTGGACATAATAAATATTAAAACAGGTCACAGCCATGACCCCGAGCTCTGCTGGCAGCTCAGGCCTCGCTCAGTGGGTAACTGGATGTGTCCATGTTCATACACCCCCCCTGGGGGAGGCTGACACTGTCACTTTAGGAGCAGTGTTTCTCCTTTTATTGCAGTTTGTAACTTCTAGTTGCATTTCAGGGGTAGAATTCAAGATTTAACCATTTGTGTGAACTTAATTTACAAGATCAAAAACATTACTGGAATGCCAGATCCAAAAAGCCTGAGGTATTTTGTATTCCCTAATGCAGAAGCAGTACAGTTTAATAACAAACCGGATAGTCAAAGACTTACTGGTGATGTGAATGCCAGCTGAGACTACAAAAAAGGAATGTGCAAAGTAATGGTTTGCCATATGTTCAAAATATCTTCAGACACAGGAAAAGGACAGAGAAAAGAAAGATTTTAATATCAACTTCTGTACTAGCAGAAGATTAAGTTGACATTTTAGTATAAAAATGCTTCATTTGATTTTGTTGCCTTTATCATAACATTTAAATCTGTCTTTTTTAAAAACTGAAACTTAGGAGGAACTTTTTCTCTGTAACCCTAGAAGGTATATGTGAGCATGAGACATGAATTTACTCGCCAGCTTTACCACGTACTTGTGGAGGTGCTGGAATGCAAATGCCACAAGATGGAGGCACGTGCTGTCCTTTACACAATACTTTCATCTGCCTAAATAAATTCTACTTCCTTAGCACACTCTGTCCTCCAGACTTCAGTTGTGTGTTATTATTTGGAGCCTGTATAGAAGGTGTTGTCCTGAGAGATAAGTAAGTTTTACTGCTTTAATGCTCTCCTTTTTTTTCGTTTTTTTTTTTGTAGTGTAGGTGTGTTCCTGCCCATCTTGTCTGCATGCCCCACTCCTCCCCTTGTTGGTATTTTTGTTTTGTTTGGGGTTTTTTTTGTTGTTTTGGTTTGTTTTTTGTGTGGGTTTTTTTGTTTGTTTGTTTTTAAATTTTTACCTCTGGGTGCTTTTTAAACCATATCTGTATGTAAATCGTAAAGACTGTTTTTGGAAACTTCTTGTATTTGATTTGATATTTGCTGGCACGGCACCCTCAGATTTTGCATCACGTGTCTTAATTCTTGCATTTTTTTGGTGATAGTGAGAAATAATGTTGTGATAGTAATACAAGAATTTTAAAATATATGTAGTGAAAAGAAGGTTTTTGAATTGTTGAAATCAAGCTGCAGTCACTGCCTATCTGTATATCAGAAGTAACTCAGATTGTTTGCTACTTCCCGTGTTTCCTAGTTAAGAACATAAGATAGTATTATTAATAATATAGTGTAGCGTATTAAAAATATGGTATTATTAGTAGTAGTGTATAAATGACATGCTAAAACTGATCCAAAAACCCCAACCATGAGTCTCGAAATAGTCCTTAGAATGCGGATGCCTGAGTGTGTTGCTGCCTGCAGGTACGGCGACGCGGTGAACAAGAACTTGGTGGTGGGCACCCTGTCGTGGCCCTCGCCCTGGGTCATCGTCATAGGCTCCTTCTTCTCCACCTGTGGGGCAGGACTGCAGAGCCTCACCGGGGCCCCCCGCCTGCTGCAGGCCATAGCCAAGGACAACATCATCCCTTTCCTCTGGGTTTGTATGCCTTCAAAAGGCTTTCTGCTCGTACTGCCTAGCCAGCCATCTGACTTCATGCTCTTGGAAATCAGATTTATTCTCCCCAGTTTGCCCAGCACTGAAGTGAAGGGCAATATTTTTATTTTAATAGGTTTTTTTCTTTTGTTGGAAACAAGGAATACTTTCAAGGATTTTTAACTAGACTTATGTGGTAATTTTATCAAGAAGTTGAAATTCTAATTCTGTGAAGCACAGAAGGCCGTTAGAATAATTTGACTCCTTGCTCTTAGAGAAGGAAGTATGTAGGAGAATTACTGTTGATTTTAAAAAATGTAATTTTCTTTTTTCCCATTACAACCTTATGAAATACCTGGAAGATATGCTTAACATTTCTGTTTCTTCAGATCTTTGGTCATGGAAAAGCCAATGGTGAACCGACATGGGCTCTTCTGTTAACAGCATTAATTGCTGAGCTGGGAATCCTTATTGCTTCACTTGACATGGTGGCTCCAATTCTCTCGATGTAAGAAACAGGCTGGTTGCTGTCTTGGGGGGGAATAGAAATACTCTTGAGTTTTGCTAGTTTGATTGTCTTTCAGAACCATATCTTAAACCAGTAAAGCAAATTCCTGGAGTCTGAGTTCCACTCCTGTAATTTCCATGACCCCTCTGACTTCAGGCTCTAAATCTATTTGTTTCTGCTCTGGAGTATGCTGTGAATAAGCAGGTTTTCATTATATTTTTATTTGGTTTGGAAAAACATTTTAATCACAGAACAAAGACAGCGTTATGTTGTGAACAGATCTGACTTGATCCAATTAAAAAATTGTTCTAGCTACTTTATGCTGATAGTTCAGACTAATAAAAATCAGAGGGGTGTGATCACATGTGACAGGGCAGTGGGATTTTGACTTGAAATCAATCATGTAATTATAATATATGCCAGGGTCTTTAATTTTGCTTGCTAAAAGGTTTTGCACATCTGTTTTGCAGGTTTTTCTTGATGTGTTACCTCTTTGTTAATCTTGCATGTGCAGTCCAGACACTTCTGCGAACTCCGAACTGGCGGCCTCGCTTTAAATACTACCACTGGTGAGTGAAAGGCTGGCACCTCACTGAGCCTGCAGTCTGCACTTGAGAACCTTCTCCTTGAGGGCAGAGGGCAGCTTTTATTTCTCTGGGTATCAGCTGTACACAAGAGCCAGACTCAGATATGTCATGGCACAAGAGTTTCAGTTTAACAACAGGATACTAAAACTGATGGGACTGGGGAGATCCATTGGAGGCTTTACTTTCACTGCCAGTTCAGAATAGGCAGTTTAAAGAAAAAAGAGCAGGAGTGTAATTGGCTTGTTTTTAAGCTTTTCTGCCCCACTACTTATTAATACCTTTGCTTTTTGTTTTAGGGCCCTTTCATTTTTAGGCATGAGTATTTGCCTGGCACTGATGTTCATTTCATCTTGGTATTATGCTTTGGTAGCTATGCTTATTGCTGGCATGATTTACAAGTACATCGAATACCAAGGGTAAGTATTAACTGGATAAGAAGGGGTAAGAAGGAGGCTGGATCTATTTTTAATGAATTATATCGAGTCTTCACATTTGGAAAAGGAACTGTCCAGAGATGACTTTAAGGGCTTTCCTTATTAGTTCATTTAGTTCATTTTTGTTTTCATTATTTTACTGTGTCATTGCTAAACAAAAGCCCCCGAAGTACTTTGTTGTTAAGCCTCTAAAGCTGTTAGGTGAAACGAATCACAGGAAGTAGAAAACTGGTTGGGATCTGTCTGCTGTATACTGCACATGATTACTTCAGGCCCAGAACAGCTGATGCCAACCATTATATTCCAATTTATCTGATGCAACAGTCTGTCTAGAACAGTCCTTGAAAAGTTGAATCTGCTGATTGGGTTGCTGGAGGTTAACATTGGATGGAGTCAGTCTGTAGTGTGGCTTTATAACTTAATTTGGCCTAATAACTAAATTGGATGTTGAAATGCCAGATGTTTGAATATGCTTGGGAAGCCTTCTCTATAGGGTTGATTACAAATTAAGCCCAGAATGGTGGTGTCATCACATACGTTTTACTGAAACATCTGCATTTTTCTCATGTGATCTCTGATGTCACAGACATTCGTGTGCAAGTTAGCATGTATCGCATCTGCATTTCTATGTGTCACATTATTAAACTCATTGCAAGGTGCTCCAGTCTCTACAGCCTGACTGTAAGTGTACAGTTAAGTGCTCATGTTGGCTGAACTGTTTGTTCTTCACAGTGCAGAGAAGGAGTGGGGTGATGGCATCCGGGGCCTGTCGCTCAGCGCAGCGAGATATGCCTTACTCAGGCTGGAGGAGGGCCCTCCACACACAAAGAACTGGAGGTACTCATCTTGGACTGATAAAATGACTTTCATGGTTATCTGCTTACACTAAAGGAATTAAACTGGACTCTAAACAAGTTGCTTTTGGGTCTGTGTGAATGAATTAAAATGCCCAGAATATTAAAAAAAGAAGTGTTGAGTTTGCAGTAAGCTGCCTGTCACTGCCAAGCCCTGCTGTAAGGACCCTGTATGGAAAGACCTTTAGTGCCCTTTGGATCTTTAACTGGACTCCAAATTGGTGAATTCAGGATTGGAGCCTGGGGAAACTGGAGGTCTGTGAGTACAGAGGTGTAGAGGCCGAACAGTGGCCAATGTTATTCCTTCTGATGTCATCCCTTCTTGGTGTTGAAAACAGATTAAGAACCCTCCTCTTGGTTGGGCACTGCACAGCCCTTGGGCTCTGAACAAGAGGACTAGGAATCTACCAAAGACAGAGTTTTACAGATCTTTTTATACTTGCTCAGCCAGACAGAAAATGACTCGATTGATTGTGTAGCAATACCTTAAGGAACAGAAGGCAGGTGGGATCTGTGTTTAGATGAAAATATTTGTGTTTTCCATGTGCCAGGTTTCTGGATACAGAATACAGGTATTTTCTTGGCACAGGTATCCAGACAGATCTGGGAGAACAGTCTTACAGTATGAACACTATGTATGCTCCAAAGGTGCTCAAAAGAGCCTTGAAAAGCACGCCTGTAAATAAAACACTAATGCAAGCCTCTTAAGCTGAGTATATCAGCAGGTTTTATTACTGTCAGCACAATGCAGCAGCGGAGTTCCCACAGTTTCACATCTGCTTTTAACCAAGAGAAACAAAATATCAAGTAAAACCCCTTGAATGTGTGAAATACAGAAAGAATGCTTCAGAGTTAATATTCAAGCACAATATAAGTGATGAGAGGCAATTTTTTACATGTGCTATTGTTAAAGCCTTAGTTAAAAAATACATTGTCTTTTTTATTTTCTCCAGGCCTCAGTTGCTGGTGCTTCTGAAACTTGATGAAGATTTGCATGTGAAATACCCTAGACTGTTAACATTTGCATCCCAGCTGAAAGCTGGTAAAGGTTTGACTATCATAGGATCAGTCATCCAAGGGAATTTCTTGGAAACTTATGGAGAAGCCCAGGCTGCTGAGCAGGTCAGTGTCCTAAATCCTGAAGCAGAAAGGGGTGGGTGGGCAGGTAATGTGAAATTTTGTTTCCTAATCATACATGGAAAAAAGCATCTTATTAAGGCTTGCATGAAACACAGGACAAGTTGAGCAGTGCTACAGCTGTTCAGTAAAGGACTTGCATACATGTTTCAACAGCCAGTTGTGCCTTTGGGAATGCAAGATCAATGCTCACAATGTTTGTAAACAGCCTTACTGCGTAAAACTGTCTTCATTTATGGGAAATAATTACTATGGAGGTTTCTGTTTGCCGCTTATTGGAGGGAAGAGGACTATTTAGTTTTCTGAACATTCCGAGTAGGATTTCAGTAACTGTCAAACTTAGCAAATGTGTTCTTTTTCAGTGTGTTGATTAATTTATTACAAAAAGCATTGAAGGAGGGTCCTGAAAATTTTTTAATAAATTACTTAATCTTCCTCACTATATAAACATGACATCATAGCCCTGTTTACATCTGTATAGCATCAGCATATTTGTTTTCTTCCCCAGAGGCTTTTTCTGTAGGAAAATTGTTGCAAAAGGAAAACTAATTCATGGGCTGTGCGTTGATCAAGTTTATTTAGTTTTTAAACAAATAAAAGGTATACTTGATAGGGATGTGGGATTTGGTGCTTATATTTGTAAATTTAATGTAACAGCATGTTACATGGAAATCTGAAACTGGAAATCCACATGAAGTCAATTAGCCTTGGGTTTAAAAAGGTGAGTGTTATAGGATTAGAAAATGGAAAGTGAAATAGTAACACAGATACCACTATCTACTACTATGAATAAGAGATGATAGCACAAACCAAAAAAACCTTACTTTAATTTGTCAGAAATGATTATGTTTGGAAGGCAACTGTGTTTTAAACACGTGAGTGTTTTCTCTTTTGTTTTATTAAGGAAATGGGATGAGCAGAACTTCACATTGTAATGTGCTTTACCTATGGACATGTGAACGAGGAATTTACATTGTAGTCCCATGACAGAGAAATATTAGGAGTTCCTTTTGGAAAGGAAAACTGAGATTTTTCCTTGTCTGTCTTGCAGACTATTAAGAATATGATGGAAATTGAGAAGGTTAAAGGATTTTGTCAAGTAGTTGTAGCCAATAAAGTTCGAGAAGGAATTGCTCACTTGATCCAGTCCTGTGGACTCGGTGGCATGAAGCACAACACTGTGGTTTTGGGGTGGCCCTATGGCTGGAGACAGAGTGAAGATCCAAGGTCTTGGAAGACATTTATAGGTGAGCTTTAAAGGTTCTTTGTGATCAGACATTGTGAACAGAGATGTGTATTACACACATCGTACACACAGGGGATTTTAACAGAATCATTGTAAGATTGGTTTTGAGTTTGTCTTTTTTTCCTAGTATTGATGGAGAAGTAGGGATTTTCCCACAAAACTGCTGTGTTTGAAATACCACTTCCTGTAGGTAAAATACCTGAGAAAGATCTTCAAAGATTAATCTAGCAGCTAAAACTCATGTGTCTAATGAATGGTTAAAAATGCTGGTTTTATGGCAAGCTATAATTTGTTTCCTAGATAATCTCTGTTTTGTCACTGGCTCTAACCTATCCTTCACTAGTGGATAACACTCTCCTTGCCTCTGTCTCTTTCCTTCTACTGTGCTCCAGTTACTTAATCAAATTAGAACAGAGCAGATGCTGTCTCCTCATACTGAGCTTTGAAGGTTGCTGCTTTTGTTTTGGATGTGAAGTAGGGCTTGTGTTCCTGCGAGTCTGCTTTATCCTGGCTTTGTCATTTGGACTGATCTGTCTGTGCAAGCCTTGCTGTACATACTTTTCTTTATTTAAGTGATGACTTCTATGATTTGCTGACATTTGCTCAGTGAGTAGCATTTTTCTAACCATAGATGACTCTTGCAGAATTGGAAGTAACTGTGTTCTTCCCCTCCTGGGCAGGTACTGTTCGCTGCACAACAGCAGCTCATCTGGCTCTGCTAGTTCCCAAAAATGTGTCTTTCTACCCCAGCAACCACGAGCGTTACAACGAAGGCAACATTGATGTGTGGTGGATTGTGCATGATGGAGGCATGTTGATGTTGCTTCCTTTTCTTCTCAAACAGCACAAAGTAAGCAGCTACACAGAGAATGTCCCCCACCTACTTCTGCATGCTTTAGTTTAAAGAAATAAGGTCCAGTTGTAGAGCCTGTGTTAATAAATGAGAGTGGATATGTTGCTAAGTTTCTGTTTTGTAGAGCAAAGTATTATTGGTTCAAATAGCTGAGAGTTTGTGTTCCCTCACCAGGTTTGGAGAAAATGCAAAATGAGGATTTTTACTGTAGCTCAGATGGATGATAACAGCATCCAGATGAAGAAGGATTTGGCTACTTTCCTCTATCAACTCCGAATAGAGGCAGAGGTAGAAGTGGTAGAAATGGTAAGGGAATTGAGCCCATTTTTCACTTTATTATGCATGTGGTGATGTTTGGTTATGAGTTGATTACAAGCACAATATTTGTCCTTATTTCTGCAGCACAATAGTGATATCTCAGCATATACTTACGAGAGAACTCTTATGATGGAGCAGAGATCTCAGATGCTGAGGCAAATGAGGCTGACAAAAACTGAGAGGGAAAGGGAGGTATGTAATTTTGGTTGTTCTCTATGGGCTGCTGAGGGGGATGACACAAAGTGCCTTCCTAGCAGTGTGTTATGTAGCTGCTGTTTAAATTTAACTCCTGTGTTCTAAAGATGTAAGGAAATACTTGTAGTGTAGCTTTTTTTGTTTCCCAAAATTACATGTAGTTCTTATTTTTTCTTTATCTGGGATATCTGGTATTTGTCTCAATTTATAGCATATCCTGTTTTCCTACTGAAGATGTCATTCCAGTTTGGACTTACAGGACACATGGCTATGAAACATGTCTATGACACATAGCTATGAAATATGATCCATCTTTTCTGCATGTGTTTGTCAAGCTTTTTTTTTTTGTTGTCAGTTTTAGGTTGGTCTTGTCTGTTGTTTCTGACCATGTCATGATGTGAACGAGACTGACTTTTTTTTCTTGTATACATACAGGCCTCTGTCAGTCCAAATTCTGCTTGGCTTACACCCATCAAAACTGTTTAAAGTCAGTTTGGTATGTAAGACTTTCAGCTAGAGCAGATGCCTGGTATCAGAGCTCTCCTGAAGGCTAAATTGGCTGAGCAAAATAAAAGATACAATGGAACAAAAAGTCTATCATTGCTTAAAGAGAACCAGAGAGCATAAAATAAAGTCTCTGAGTTCACCTTGTCACTCGTGTCCCCTCCAGGCTCAGCTCGTAAAGGACAGACATTCAATAGCACGTCTAGAGAGCCTCTACTCAGATGAAGAAGATGAGGGAGACCCTGTTCCTGAGAATATCCAGATGACCTGGACAAAAGAGAAATGTGATGCTGAGAAGCGGAACCGAGGCAGTGGTGTGGGAAGCTTTAGAGATCTCATCAGCATTAAGCCGTGAGTCTTGTCTAAGTCTACACTTTCCATCTCCTGAAACTCTACATGTGCTGTGCTTTTATTACCTTTTGTTTCCTAATCCTTGGTTTGGACTTGTGCTATAAACATTGAGACCTGGCTATGAAAAGCAGCAGTTAGCCTTCCCAGAAATCTCTAACCAATCAAATGTGCACACATCCCTCAATATTTCACTTGGTATAGTTGGATTCTAAATTGGAGCTGTTAAAATCCTGTAACAACTTCCCTCCTGTCTCCCAAATACCTCAATAAAACACACTGATAATTTCATTGATCTAATCAGAATTTTTTTAAAAAAATGATAATTTCACTATCTAGCATGTAGTGTGGTTGTTTAACACATAAAGGAAGAAGCTACGGAGATGGTGATGATTGACTTGGAATAGCATCTATGTGTGATAAACCCTCTGAGACAGACTTGCTGCTGCAGGAGCACTGACATGTAACAACAGCTGTAGTACTACCACATGTGTGCCCCCTGAAGAGTGAGAAGTAAAGGTCTATTTTGGCTTTGTGTAAAACTGTGTGAATCTCCTGTGACTTCTTTGATGTCCTCCATCTCGCATGAAGAGCTCAGTCAGTCAGTTTTGCATACTTGACAAAGTTCCAGATTTTTCTTCCTCGTAAATCAGAATTCAAATCTGTTTTAGGTTGAATCATACTGTAGAAGTTCTGCTGAATTTGGTGTTAACTACCTGTACTTTTTCCTCTTCCATGCTTTCAGAGGGTGGGAAAACTTGTAAGTTTGTTATTTAAATTAGATGTACATTAAGATGGTTGAGAGGAAAGACTTAATTTTCTCAACTAAAAGCAGGAAAACTTTGTACCGATGGAGGGAAAGGCACTGGAGTTGAGCAGTCTTAGCAATGTTTTAAAGGGAGCAGGATTAGCCACTTAAGCTAAGTATCATTATAAATAGGATGTAACAAACTACAAGAGTTGTCCTGATGAGAACTAAGGATAGAAAACAATTCCAGTCTGAACCTATTTTCTTAAGTAGAGTATGACACAAGTAGGGGGAAACATTACTCATTTAGAGAAGCTCTCATTTCACAACACTGCTGGATGTTATTTCTGGCAGTTTCTGGGCACTAAACAAGCCCTTTCTTGTAGCCTACACCTTCAAATCACTGGGGAGATGCCAATTTTAAAATATCACTTTAGAGAAAACCAAACCTTTAGTTTTCAATTTCCTTTCCAAAACTATACATAGCTAACAACTGTTATGTTCCTGCTGCTGTTTTTTTCCTCACTTCCTGTAAACATAATCTGGCCTCAGTGTTGTCCCTGGCTTTCTGAAGCTGATGTGGTGAAGACAGAGGGTGTCCTTGCTCCAAATTAAATAAGAATATGAAGTAACAGAGAGGTAGTTCACAGCAGGTGAATTATTCTGTTAGCGTAATAAACATGATTCTTCCCACTGCATCTTCTTTTTTCTGTGTATATAAATTATTTCTTTGCAAATCTGAATATTCAGAAGAGCAGCAAGGTTACTAAAGTGTTTCACTCATATCATGCAAAGCTGAATCAATGAAACCACATATATATTTCATTTGTTTCTACTAACATTTATTTTTAATATATTAAAATGAAGACAAAAACCCAAGTGGAAAGACCTCTAAAGTGTAAATGTATTCATTTTGATAAGTTTATTTCTGTATTGTATTTCCTTTTATGTTACCAAAATAATGGTGGATTTCCTGTGAGAAGGAAACATTTGCTGGCTTGAAATCCCTAAAGGTTACTTTTGAGTTTTCTTCCTGCACGAATTGATGTTATTTTTTGTTAATGTATTCCAAATAATTAATGCTTTTACCTCTCTTAGCCTGGATTCTTATGGAGTGGAGGTTTATGAGATTATGCTGCACCTATTCCCTTTTCTCCCCTAACTTTTGAACTAAGTGGCTACTCAAGTTTGAAAGTGTGATTGAGATTTTAAAGACACCTGGGTAAAAGTGTTTCTTGTAAATAGCCAGGCAGAGAGGTTGATTAGTGTCCTGAAGGAGAGGTTAACATTCTTATTACACTCCAGAAGAGCCCCATACCTCCAGCCTGTTAGGCTGCCTTCCTTTATTTCCCCGTCATGTGATTGCAGTCTGCAGCAAGCCAGGCTTTCTCTGGAGATGCCATTCAACACCCAGAGGGAAGTGTGCTCCTGGGGAGTGTGGGCTGAGCACGATGGTGCCCGTCCCTGCTTGGTTCCTGTGAGAGAGTTTTCCTTGGTTTGAGAGAGTTTTGTGGTGCTGAGTTTGGAGAGGTGCATGGCCTGTGCTGCCGTGGGCGTGAGGGGTCCGGGCAGGGCTGCCCTGAGGGAAGGCCCTGCAGTCACGAGTGTGCCCGGTCAAAGAGCACATCCCCTCTGTGTTTTAATTTCTTATGCAGCACTAAATCATCTTTATCAAATATGCTTTTTGAAGAGCAGTGTAACTTTCTAAACTGGACGCTTGACTCCAGAGATCTTAAAACCAACAGACTAGCTGTACCTGAGTAACTCTGGGAGATCTCTTTTGTATCTTCATCATAAAGTTTGAAAAAAATCACTGTGTTGACATTTAACAGGGTATTTAGGAGATCTGAGTATGCTCTTAAGGACCTTTTTAATAATTCAGCGTTCAGAGGCATGTTTCTAACAGTAAGTGTGAATGTGCTTCTTCTGCAGGAACCAGTCTAATGTCCGAAGGATGCACACAGCAGTGAAGCTAAATGAAGTCATTGTAAATAGATCCCATGATGCCAGACTTGTGCTCCTCAACATGCCTGGTCCTCCAAAGAATACTGATGGAGATGAAAACTGTATCCTTTCAGGCAAGGCCTGGGCCACACAGAAGGCTTTTCTTTAATCTGTTCTCTTGCATTCATTTTGCCACCAGTGCAGTTGAGCTGTAGTATGTGACCAAAGTGTCCCCTGAGTGGAAGGTACTGGCTTGTGGCTGTAAGGTGGTAATTGCTTAAAGGAAAAAGTGCCACAAACTCACAGTATTTTGGTACCTAGAGGGATACTTGCACTATGCCCCTAAGCGAGACCACAGCTGAGGGCTGTGAGCTGGCCCTACTCTAATCCCCGTGTATTTTGGTTTTGATACTTTTTGTCCTTGACTTTACTGAAACAGACATGGAGTTTCTCGAAGTCTTGACTGAGGGTCTGGAGAGGGTATTACTTGTTAGAGGCGGTGGCCGAGAAGTCATCACCATTTACTCCTGATTTAGAAGCTTCTAACCCTGCTCTACACTTACCTTCTTGGCCATAATGGACATTCCAGTTTTAAACGGAGAAGAAAAAAAGGTTTTTTGCCTTTCTCCTCATCCAGTCCTGTTCATTGTTTTTCCATTTGCAACATACATATCTTTTGGGATTGCAATATTTGTTACACCACCCAATTAGCAACATAAATTAATTGTGAAGCTGCCACATTATTCAGTTTCTGCTTTGGTACCCCAGCATTTGTGCATGTAGTTTTAACACTAAACCTATTTTTAGTCAGCACTGCTACGTGCAGTATTTTTAGTAACTGTATGTAAAGTTAGGACATGAAAGCCAGTTACTGTAAAAAGATTTAAAAAGCTTTTTATATTAGGTTTGGGGGATAGAAGTGCATTGTATAGCAGCTAGTTTCTGCTGAAGTTCAGCTATAAAGCATTTTCTAAGAGCACACTAAATTGTAAGAGAGGACTGAAAAAGCTTTCCTTTTCTGGGTTTATTTCCAGAACTAAACTCTCAGTATTGGGTAAGAATTTATACTTTTAATACATTTATTGATAGAGATTTAAATAAATTATGTTGATATAGTTGAAATTATGTATGTAGCTTGCTATAAGTTTTGTTGCTTCTGAGACTTCAGGTTCTGTGAGGCCAGATCCCTATTTATTTTTGTATTTATTTGTCAGAAATATTGGATATGCAGATGCAGACTGTTTAGGAGAACAGAGATCTCACAATAAATTCTGAATCACCAGTGGATTGAAGGACCAGTCCTGTGCAGTTCTTCCATGCTTTAAATTTCTTGCAGACCATCCATCAAAAGTACCTTTTGAGCATGTTGGAGTCCCGTGTAGAGCCAGGTGCTATGCTGCACGCACAGCGATGGGATTGCACTTGCACAAGTACAGGGGACCTGCTGCTTCATTGTATGCTTTATGCCCTTAGAGGGAAAAGAAGAAAAGAAGACCTATATTAACCAATAAGTCTCTGGAGATTTTATCAAGCCCATTAAGTTGTACTTTATGTACAGAACATTCGTATTTTTTCAATAAAATGTTGCATACACTTTGAACCTGCTCTCTGTTCTGTGTGTGAGGGTGGACTGTGCAGGAGGAGCTTCTGCCCTGGTCCAGCACTGGTGCCACTGGACCCACCAGGTGAGGGCCAAGGGGCTGGGGCCGTGTTGGGGCTCGCCCAGATGGCACAAGTCCTGCACAGGGGAGCTGCCACCTTAGACTTCAGAGCGGCTGGGTGTGTGTCTGAGGGAGTAAAGCCTCTGGGGGCACTGCCAGAACCAACAGCCACGCACAACTCTGCACCTCTAGACTACTGAACACACACACGCTGGTACCCCCTCAAGATTCCTGGCTGTCTGGGGCGTGGTGATCCCATGCCATGGACAGGTGTGAACTAACGTCCCAGGGATGCATTTGTCAAACCATAAGAAAGGTAGGGATTGACACATTTCTGTCCCTGTGCTCTTGCTAGCTAGCTCTGTGAGCCCTGCTGTAGTGGTACTCCTGGGTGTTTCACTGATCACAACATGACCAGTTTGTCTGAGAGACACCAATCTGAGAAACTGTCCAGGCTTTTATCTTGAATAACTTAATAAAAAAATGCTGTTCATAGGAGTTTTACAGTTAAAGCCTGTTTGTTCACTCTGTAAAGGACACACCTGATGGGAACAGGATGGTATTAATCTGTGCCAAGATCCCTTCAAGACAACAGCCAGGAAATACCTCTGGGGTGTGCTCTCTATTGGGTATTTTTTAATTTTAACAACAGTCTTTGCTTTTTTGGTTTTGAAAGCTAAAATTAATGTCACTCATGCTTTCAAACCAATGGAAAGAATAAAGCTTTCTTATTTGCAAATACTGTGCTATTTGTACAGATTATTTTTACATCTTCAGAGCACTGAGTAATGGAGTGCAAGTATACAGCAATTTTGATAGTTAACACCTATTTGCAAACATTCTTTTATAGGAGTAATACAGAAAGTTCTTGAAATCTTTTGTTCCTCAGACTTGTACCAAATGTGATCTCATTCAGGCATTCTGAAAATAAATACACCTTCTCCTTATATAATTTTATGCAATTGGATGATGACTCCACCTCACAAAAGGATTTCAGTGCCATCTGTTACCTGACCCGAGTGACCTGTTTGTGGCATTATTGTGTTTTAACATCAAAGCAACTAAGTGAATCTCTTTACAGACACAGCAGATTAGGTTCTCAGAGGTGATTATATGCCGTGGGGATTAAAAACCTCCGCCCTAATTCAGCATTGTGTGGACCCTAAGGATTTTATAAGTTCCAATTATGTAAGCCTTCACTACATCCAGAAGAAGATTCATAATAAGTTCCTCTGAGACTTTGCTTCTCAGCACTGAAAACAAAGTAGCATGGAAAAGGTTGGGTAAGAAAAGATCACTGAAAAAAAAAAAGATAATTTCTATCTGAGTCATCTTCTGTGACAGTACCTGAATGGTCATCTTCCATTCTTGTCCCTACGCTAGAACCATTTTTGGTAAGGAGATGAGAACATGGCAACTAAAGTACAGTATGACAGAGTTGATTTAAACCCTTCACCAGTTGGTATAGGGATTTACACTTAAAACATCAACGGTGCCGTTTTAATAGTTAGTGAGTTATTCAAAAAGATTGCTGTGGAAGCACGGAGCTGACTTGGCTGCATCTTTCCCGCGCAGGAAGCCCTCGGTGCGCGCAGCGCTGAGGGCGGCTCTGCCGTGCCCGCCGGGCCCACCAGGGGGCGCGGGGCGCCGCTCTGCCGGCGGCGCGCGCCGGGGCCAGCGCAGCGCCTCAGTTAAAACATTTCCGCTTTCCTCCTCCCCCGCCCCCGTTTCGCGTTTTCTCATCTGCGTCATCCATAATAATGTTTGCTTCTTCAGGAGCTCCCCGGGGAAGGGGAAAAGTGCCTCATGCTGCTCTCGGGAGGTCGTAAGTTCTCATTCCATTCTGGAGTAATTATCCCCCTGCACAGCCGCTGGCCCGGGTCAAATAGGGCATCTGCAGGCAGATGCTGCCAATACAAAGTGCTGTTTTTCCGTGGGGAGCTGTTCCCCGTTGCTCTGGATTTCCCGTGTCAGACAGCATAGTCAGACCCACAGCAGGTGGTGGGTTTTGGAAGAAAATTCCCCATCGGAGTCACACTCTATTCCAAGCTCTCAGAACAGAATATGCCCTGCCAGTGGACAGTTGACTAAAATGGAGTCTGCGGTTGGGAACGACTGTCCAAAATTCTCTCTCCACTCTTGAAATAATGCAGGCAGGCCTCTTGGTGTCGGGAACAGCATCATTAAGGGCACATCTCTTCCTCTGGCCAGGGAAGGTGCCTGCCAGCTGGGCAGTACTTACCCCTGGCAGGCCTGATGTTCTTTCTTCTGTCAGCCCCTGAAGCGAGCCCGAGTGCTTCAAGAGTGCCAGCCAGTGCACTCACTGCGTGTGATGGGCTGCAGCTCAGCTGAGACTTGGGTGAAAGCCTAACAAATGGGACAGTCTCAAAAGTAAAGGCATCCCTGGTTAGGGCTGAGTGGCAACAGGAGCTGTCCCCAGCTGCTCTCTGCACAGGGCTTGGTCTGAGCTTCTCCTTCCCTTCTCTGCACCATCTCCTGGGACTCTCAAGACAGCCATCAGCACTTGACACCGCAAAGTCTAAGGCTCTCCAGCTTGCCATGACTTCTGCTATTCTCTGGCAATATCAATAATACAGATATCACTACTGAAACAGAAATGTTTCAAGAAATGTCCATGGCCCACAGTGATGGAATTGATAATGGTTAACAACATTAGAGACCTCAGGCAGAGGTCTCAGCCTTTCACAGGTCTGTGCCATACAACAGGCCAGCGATTTTATGATAGGAGAGAGAGGGTGGGACTGTATGCAGTGTAACTGTCACTCATTATTAAGTAAATAAAACAAAAATTGATTTATCTCACCAAAGAAAGTGGTTTTACAGACTCACTAGAAGAGGAAAATACCAGTTGGGCCATGAACCTTCTGGGTGAAGGCAGTCAGGATCTCTGACAGGATATTCGGGGTTTGCTTCAACAGGGAGATGAAAGCACCAAGTTGCCATTTTGATGCATAAATATCTAATGGTTGGATACTCTACACCTCTTTTCCTTTCACCAAACCCTAGGCTGCCTATGGTCAGTCAAACACACATAGAACCATTTAATTCTTGCTCAGCATTCCTCTCAGCTCAAATCTAGGGAATTTCCTGCAAGGTTTTGAATTGCCACAGCTTGCTACTGCTCCTGGAGGCAGTTCTGCCTACCCTTGCCTGCTTCTTCTCTTGTCTTCTACCCCTGCCCATTCTGTGCTGGCACAAGCAGCTGTTCAGTCATGTAGCAACGGATGAGGCCGCGTCTCTTGGCAGCAGTGACAAGTTTTGCCTATTTAAACTGCAGCACTGGATATGAGATAGAACTTAAATGTCTGGCAAAGTCAGTCCTCATAAACTGATGTTTTTTAAGAACCAAAGCAGACAATTCAGCACATATTTTGCCTGCCAGCTCCAGGCTGGGGCATGTCCTTTTAATGTAGCTTCTTCTCTTGCCAATAAAATACTACTGCCAGGAGAACATAATATTGTCTATACACCTCCAGACATAAGGAACTCTCCAGGGTTCAAACACAGCAAAGTATTGGAGAGATTTGAACCATAGCTGTCATAGTGAAGGGGATGGATCACACTCAGAGGGAGGATTCAAGTGAAACACCAGCTTCATATTTTGTAAGATGGAATTGGCCTGTCCTTGGTACTTCTGCAGGAGGTCAGGGCAGTGAATCTGAAAGTCCAACACAACCCAGGTTTTTGAGTTTCAAAAAGCAATACCTTTGAAAAGCTCTTCTCTTCAGCAAACTGAAATATTATTTAACAGCTGAGGTGAGCCTCCCTCAAGAAATGCTGATTTCCATGTGCCTTCATACAAGAGTGTCCATATTGTACAGACTGTTACCCCACACATGCTTAGGATGTATGTCAGTATGTATGAGGTTGTCAGTGCTAAAGATGTGCAGTTCCTCTCTGACAGCTTAGTCCTCTGCACTGTGTGTAAACAAAAGGCAAAACCAGTAACCAGCAGAGCACATGAGTATAAAATAGTTTGTAGAAATAGAAAAAGAAATAAAGGACCCAAAGTCAAGAAGCTTGCGAACCACTCTGTTATTGCTCCTCAGTTTCTCGTAACTGGTTTGTGAGAGCTCCGTTTTGGTTGGGTCAGGCAGTTACTTCTACAGAAGACCCGCTCTCAGTCTGCAGTCAACAAGGATTATAAGAACCACAGCTTGAAACTGAGAGACATAAATTCTAACTTGAAGACTTTTTACAGGTAACAAGGTAGCAAGTCATATAAATGCAGTATTTGTCAAACATATAGAGTTTTCCTGTTACATGTCTGCAACAATTTGCTAAATGTAGCAATTAATTTGATCTTGCTTTTAAATTTACTGTTATGATTAAAATTTTTATTTGCTTTCTCTTAGATAAATGCTCCCCTCTCCCCAAACTGGTTAATAAGGAATCAATTGCTGAGGCTTAAAAAAAGAGAAATTCACCACAGGAACATTAAAGATCTAAGTGGAATATGTAAATAGTTCCCATCAAAATAAGATGGCTACAATCAGAACTGAATGTATTTTTATTTGGCTCCTTTCATGTCCTTCACCAGGGTCCATACAAGCTGTCCCCACAATATAACTCTTTGTGGCTTATCTGCTCTTTTCTCTTTCAAGGACAAGCACAATCAGCTTCCTCAGAGGCCAGCTGTGCTAGGGGTGAAGTGTGGCCCTGCTTATTGTTCATGGACTTCAAACTAGCACAACTCTTGTCTTGTCAGACTGGCTTCAGCTCTTTCATAACAGTGTGTTTAGTTGGGCTCTACTCATTACCATTTTCAACAACTTGCTTGCATTTATGGAGACATTTCTCACCTCAAAAGAGCCTATCGAAGTGGTCAGCCAGGCCAGTGAACTAAAATAAACATACTGAAAATAAAAAGCAGAGAGAGAGAGAGAAATTGGCTTTACTCCAGCCTGTCTCTTAGGTGATTCAGTTTAACTCTCATGCCCAGATTTTCACACACTAAAGTTAAAGCTGTGTAAGACTCTGCTGCAAGCAAAGCTTAGCAGTTATGTTAGTGCCAGAGTAGTGCACCATGTCTACAATGCTGGGTTTTTTTGTCCTCAGATTTTAAAATCAGCTCCTTCAAAAACTTGCTTCTTGTGTTTGGAGACAGAACCCACCCTTCAACTACTTTATTCTTTCTGCCACCTGTTGTGTCAGTAATTAATGGAAACTGGCATAAGCCCCATATCATTGGACAAAACAGAAGCATTTTACATCAGTGTCTGTACAGTCAGACCAGAACATCCTCAGAAAGCACACTGGGAGTGCACAACATTGTCTTGGAACTCAGTACAGCCTTAAGAGGCTAAGTCCAATTCTGATGTTTGCATCTTCTGCTGTCTCATGCACGAAATTCCTTCTGAATTCCGGTATAGGCTGTACCTTGGTACAATGGCAGCCTAGAAAGATGGCTTTGGAGAAA
The DNA here is from genome assembly GCA_013397115.1 of Edolisoma coerulescens. NCBI lineage: Eukaryota > Metazoa > Chordata > Aves > Passeriformes > Campephagidae > Edolisoma > Edolisoma coerulescens. Next base: position 699,410 of record VWZW01003082.1, on the reverse strand, counting down.
ACAGCTCATCGTTTCAGTAACAGCTGAGAGATTTTTCACTCTGAAGGCCTCTCGACTCCTATGGGTATAAACTCACATGTAAGATCAGGCAGATTAATTCCAAATACAGACTGTGATCTGAAGCACATGTCAGCTTTTAATGTGCATAAATAAATTTTATTGCTGTTGGTAACTGTCTCAGACAGATCTAGTTACTTGAAATGTGTTTGTAAAGATGAGTACTTTTGGAGAGGAAGTGGAGGAAGGATAGGTATGTAATATAAGAATACCAAGTAATAAATTTTAGTCCACACACCCTTTAAAGCATTGCATTTATATACCTGCATTTTCCCCTCCCCTTTAGTTTTCCTCTAATACCAACAGTAGTGTTTGTTTTCCTGAAACACCAGTTTTGCACAAAGTTAGAACAAAAATGAGAGTGGAAGTGACAGAGATGCTCTTTACTGTTATTCCTTACCTACACAGAAGTAGCAAGTTACAGAAAACTTGTTGGGAGACTGAAGTTAGAGGTAGTCTCATTTCTGTGTTAATTCACCTCTGTCAGTGAAGACTGCAGAGAGAACAAATCCTGTTAGAATTCACAGTAGTTGTTCAATGGGACATCTGTGATTATGCCGAGTTTATTCCAGCAGGGCTATGTGTGGGGGGTCTTTTTCATATTGCAATTCAGTGCTGTGGGGTTATGAAATGACTAAATTTGCCTGCGTGATTTTCTAGCTAATATAGCAATGTGCCAATATTTTATCAAGTTACATTTAGTGTTGCAATCCAGTTAAAGAGAGGCAGCTTTTAGTGCAGAGTCTGTAAGGAGGAAAAAAGTCACTCATAATCTCTTCAAAGTCTAACACGATTAAGAGACTGACCCTCCTCACACCAGGCTTAAGTATCAAAATCTAATTAGAATCTCATTACTAACCATATGCCCACAATCAAATCCTGGGTACTGCAACTTGCCTGTCAGTATTTTTAGGGAAACTCATTTTATTTTCTTTAAATTTGGCATACAGTGGCAAATCTTCTAAGAAGCAGAGAAGGCAACTTAGAAATAAAAATTTAGAAGTCAATAGTCCTGCAGATAAGAGGCACAGAGGAAAAAGTTTACATGTTTTAGCAAGGCTGACCTTCTGTTGACTGCTGACTTTTTTTTTGCTTTGAGGTACTAAAATTAGGCAGGAAATTGATCTCACCTTTGTAACTAAAGAATTAGACACACTTCAACCCCAGATGATTAAGTCATTTTGCATACTGGCATCATCAAAGAAACCCACGTCAAACACTTATAAAGATACTCCAACTGCAAACCTGCTGCATTTGGGTACCTGCTCTGTGACATCTATACATTTCTTGGAGATAGTTCACAGAAGTCATTGAATTCCTAAGGAAACAAGACTCAGGTGTCATCATCCCAGTCTGGGCCAACTTTTCAGTTAAATGTTGGATTTTAAAACGAACACTTGATGTTCAGTTTAAAATCAGAAATTACTCCAAATGCAATACTTTGAGTCTGAGTTACTGGACTAAAATGGAATTTGGATGAAAATTGAGATACTCTTCATAGGTTATTTGTACCACAAAACAAACAAACAAAAAGAAACCTTGACTACGCACAGGTACCACTGTCTAGTCAAAGGAAGAGGCTAGAGTTTTTCTTGTTTGAACTCCTCACTGTGATTAGAAACTTCACTTGGCAGCACAAATACGTGATCCGTCATACTGCTGGTTTTGCAATTGAAAACAAAGCAGACAGTAAGAGTCTATAAGCCCATCTTATATTTCAGTCAGCAGGTCCCATAGCCCTGTGTTCCAATAATGTTCTTTTCAAAGGACAGTTAAAATATATTAAGTTTGTTGCTGTACAAGGAATGTGAAATAAAACTTGTCCTCATTGTTGCCTTATGGGCTGTGTACACACTCAGGGAAAAGTTGTCTCATCTCTGCTCTCAGCAAAAAAGTCTCTGATGCCAGTATAGATGGTGTACTGGCCATTCATGAGTGGAATGAAGTAACTCTACTCCACACTTCCCCGTGCTAGGCCTCCAGCACCTTCTCCATATTATATGTTTGGACTCTTTCTGGGATACCAAGGCTGACAGTGCAGCCTCCAGGCTGCCCTGTTGTTGGAAGTTAGGATTTTTCCTTTTTTTTTCTCTTTCTCTCAGGGAACGTGTTCCCATTTGTTGCCTAAGAGATGATAACGACCAACACTTAAGAGAGCAAAAGGGGCTGCTGGGAGGAGGAGGCGGGGGAAGGGGCAGCCAGCTGCAGCCCCTTAGCCGAGGGCTTTTATCTTGGGAGGGGCAGAAACACAGCGAGATTTTGGCTGGGGCGGACGGCGGGGCTCGGCTCGGCTCGGCTCGGCTCGGCTCGGCTCGGCTCGGCTCCTGTGTGTCTCTCTCTCCGAGTGCAGGCAGGTGAAGTTTGGCGCTGGGCTGTTACTGCCCGGAGGATTCGCTGCCGCTGTGGAGTTTCTGTCTTCCCACGGCTTCTCCTCCCGTGGGGGAGCCTTTGCTGGTAAGAGCTGTTGAGTTGGGACCTTATTAACCCCCGACCTCACTGGAAAAGGACCTTCACGACCTACTTGGGTGCCCCAGGGGAAAAGCCGGGACCCGGGATAGTTTCTTTTGCAAGGGAGGTTCCTGCTCTCCTTGGCAGAGGCCTGTGTTTCAAACCAAAGCACCTGTGGGTTCTACTAACAGTGCCTTCAGCTGGCAGCTTCTGCTTAGAGATACGCTATCCCAGTTATGTAGCTGACTTTTTTGTGACTTCTTGAGCAGCCAGGATCAGAAGAGATACCTGCTGAGTTAAAGATGATTTAATTCACACAGCAAGTCTGGAAGGAAACAAATACAGAACAGGAAATTGATGCTTTCAGTTCCTATAACAGGCCCTCTCATTTGATGATGTAGTAACCAGCAGTCCTTTGCTTGACTAACTTCCAAACAGTTATTGTGTAATCCTTTCCCTTGTTAGATCATGAGTGACACTAAGGAAATAAAAGGCAGCAACTTCTGCTTAAATACTCAAGTTCTAGTTTGTCTTAAAAAACACTACAACAACAAACAAGCTTCAATTGCTTTTCCACTAGTGAGTAAACTTTATAAACAGTCTTGTTTGTCCCTTGTGCCTGTGATTAAAAGAAAATATAGCTGAATTCCCTCAGCTGAATCAGAGCAGATGAAAAGCACAGGGAGGGATCTGCTTCAGAAGTAGAAGACTCAAGCTTTTCAATGTGCTGTGTGTACAGCCTCCAAGAAAAGGAGAGACTGCAGAATATATCAGTTATAACTTGGTATTGCTTCCTCTTGCAATGTCATATTCTCTATTCATGCTGTCTCATAGAGACTTTAATCTCTACTCTAAACACTTCTATGGAGTAGATCTCGTCAATTGAATGTAAATTCTAGAAGAACCCAGCACAACTACACTCACTCTATGAAATTTTCCAGCAATCAGAAAGCTAATCTCAAGATTAATAAAAGTGGTAAGATAGGCACTCTTGAATGTGGTGCATGACTACAGGCCATGCCCAGAGTATTCACCTTGTTTCTGCTGCTTATTGGATGGGCAAAGTATTTTCTATTGTGATAGGTGAAAGCGAAATGGTTCCATAGTTTCAGAAGAGAGCAACGAGTTGTCAGAATGTCAGAAAGCAGTGTTTGAGTTTAGGTGTAGCTTGCTTGGGCAAGTCAGTACAAATATCCTTGTGACACGGTAAAAAGGATTATCCATGTATAGGTGTTACATGGTTCTCTTGGAGCACTGAGCTTTAATCACTTTGACAGCTTGTATGTAGCTGTGGCTCTGCTGGCTGCAGACTTTCTTTAAAGGCTTGTCTAAAGAGCAACCAAATTCAAGGACACTTGTGCAGGAATAAATACAACCTCAATTTTTCTTGCAGTGCTCATTCTTTGAGAACTCGTGTCATGTTTTATCACAAAGCATATTTTGAGACTAAACACAAAAGCCCATGCAAAGGTTGCGTCAGTTCTAGTTGTTCACATAGACATGATAGGAAGGTTTAGACAATTGTATTACTGTTACTGATGAATATGCTATATCTTCTCTCTCCCTTAAATGCTGCAGCTGATACTCAAGCAGGCCTGCAGGCATTAAAAGAGAAGGTGGAGACAATTGTTCCTGCCTTTCAGTTTTCTTTTGCACTGACAAATGGCATTTGCTAAAGGCATGTTACCTGTGAATCTAATTCCAGATATTTAAATGGATGGTAGATATTGACCTCTAGTTACTTCAGGCAGCTGGTTAGACAGGAACATTTAGGGAAACAACACTGACTGCTGGGACCTGGGTCTCTTAATGCTTTTGTACTCTTTTCTCCTTTGTACACTGCCTATTGCTTTTTATAGTTGGTTGGAGGGGAAGAACCAGATGCAGTCTATATAGAGATTCATAAGAATAACCAGAATGTAAGGACTTTTTAAATCAGGACACCTATGGGGCCCTTTAAGGATTCTTCTGTGGCAATTATAGAATGTTGGTGGGAAAGCAATGGCACGTCACAGGATCTGAACTACAACTAACGATAGGTGTTACTGAACTGGCCAAAAGTGTGCATGCAACAGCTGATTTTTCACTATAAATGAGGCACAAAGGTGTAGCCTTGAGCACTGTGCCTTTTAAAGCTGTGGCAGATCTGTTTGCAAGGTGACTACTTGTAAATCAACAAATTTGAGATTTAAAACGCATTTAGCTTCTGCAAGCTCGGTTTCCTTGTTCAGGCTGTCACCACCACAGGACAGTTCTCAGGTGGCCAAGGGTTGTGGTGGCTCAGGCTGCTGTTCGTGCTAAGGAGGATGGTGCCACATGGCTGGAAGTGCTTTAGGATGGCATAGGAGGGCACCTGCATCCCTGGACACTGGGGAAGAGAAGCTGCATTGCACACTGTGTACAGGAGAGCTCACCTGAACAGAGACTGAAACGTATACCCTGAAATGCAAAATATGGTGAATAAATCACCTGCTTTGCAACAGGCACTGTGAGGGCTTAGTTTCAAATGATGGCAAGCACAAAGTTTGGGTGCTCTAACAGGAGATCCTTTTTTTTAATTCTGTTATTAACAAAGAGCAGATTTCTGCACATGGTGGCACTTCTGAGAGCTGGACAGCAGAAGAAAAACACAAGAAGCCTATCCCCAGATCTAGGGGCTAGGTTATTCTGGGGAGGTGTGTGAAAGTAGAGATGGCTTCTCACTGAAAGACAGGCTCTAGGCAAGGATCTGCTGATATACTTGGTCATAGACTAGCCTGTATACTGGTTGGAAAATTCTGTGACTGTATAAAATTTTGGGGATTTTGAGAGAAACTGAATTTCCTTTTTTCTTATCCCACTTCTAAAAAGCCCTTTAGATCTTTCCAGTTAGCAAATCATGTATAGTTTAGATTACCTTTAATAGATGAGAAATTTGGATTAGGATCTGGGCAAGCAAATTCTAAGAACTTGGGACAGTAGGATATTTTTTGTATAGTACTCCTAGTGGGTTGAAAAAATTTTCCCCCTTGTATATGAAATCATGTGTGAGAGTGTGAATCAACATTCTACATAATTACAGTCAAAAGTTATGGGTTATGTGTAATTTTTTTTACTCTTATGATTAATTAGGAGATATTGTATTTGATACTGTTGTCTTTTTACGTAGGCTGTTTGCCCCTAAAAATAAAACTTCTAATCTGCTTTCTATTTTTTAGTTTTACTGCTGAGACCTGGGTGAAATGGCCTAAATAAAAATGTTCAGGCTCTTCAAGGAGCAGCCTATGAGCTCACAGAATTGGAACTTCCTACAGCAATCACGTCATCAAGGTAAGCCTAAAACTCAAATGAAATACCTACAGCTGGTACTACAGAAACAAGTCTCAAGAGTGACATGGATTTAATGCCTTTCTTTTAGTTTTATATTTGCTGCTTGCAATTATATACCCTGTTCTGATAGTATGATTGATTTTACTAATATAATAACATGAAATTATCAGGTATTTTACTTATTGCAACGTGGCAGCTTTGTAAAAAACATTCTTCCTGAGCATTTCTGGCATATAAGCTGAAATCCTAGCTAGTTGTATATGAAGTTACTCTCTAATAAGTCTTTTTGACTTTATTTTGAACTGTTTAATTTACTGCCCTAAGAAAATTATATAAGGGATGCTGTTGACAGTCTCAGCTCTTATTTTCTTGACCATTTAAGTTGCTTTTAAATCTGAATCTAAAAACTTTTACATATGACATTGTGACAATATTATGGTTTATAGAAAAAGTCCTCGCAGCGGCTTCGCTTAATGATAAATCCTTTGAAGAGAGGATGAAATCATAAAATAGGACAAAGCAATGTATGTTTTTCTCAGAAAGGGAGATGGAGAGGCTCAAGACGTGCTACTAAAGAAGCTCCTTTGAGGAGAGCATTTTGTGTCAGGTTGAACATGGGTGCCCCCATGTGTTCTGTGTGTTGACAGTGCACAGGCTTGTGGCTTGTGTCAGTAGGCCTTTATTTAGCTAATACCAGTGTTTGGAAGTTTCACCACATTTGAATGGCTGAGCACCAAGCCAACCTTCATCTGTCGTTTGTTATGTCACAAGAATTCCAGATAAGCTCATTTCAAATATTAAGTTACGTGGCTTCAAACACAAGCTGTGTGCTGTGAAAAACTTATATTAAATAGTTATTCTGTATTACAGTGTGGTATCCTTGGTGCTTTAGAGTGATTTCTGGAGTGACCATATTAATCAGAAGTATCGCAGAAGCTTCTTTTAGTGGCTTGTATTAGTTTTTCCTAAATTGCTGTTGTGTTGATGTGGTAACTTCAATAGTTCAGAGAAGGAGATTGTGAAATGCTGCCGTGGCCTCACCCCCCTCACGGGCTGTGATTTCCCACCCCTGCATGTCCCCACTGCTGTAGTTTTCCATCGAGGCTATTTTTCTGAAAACACCCTTGAAGCCAGATCACTAAAGTCATCAGAGTTAAAAAAGCCCTGAAGTTGTTGGAGTGCTGCAGTCTGGGGAGGATGCGTGAGACAATGACCCGCAAGCTGCCTTTACAGAAATAACAAATGCTGGAATGGGGCCTGGATTCCCTGCTGGGCACTGACGGAGATGCTCGCAGGGCAGTTTTTTCATTTGTTCTAAGGCACTGAATAAGGTTATCCTTGTTGTGACTGCAAGAAGGCACAGCAAAGCCTCCAAAGGGTGTCACTTGTGTTCTCAATCCAAACAAGCAAATACTTTAACTCACTGGGGAAATGGAGTTAAAGTCTTTCCTCCCTGTGGAACTCAATGCAGTAAGGTGAAGAAGTCTGGTTTAGCGGAAAGCCCTCTTCTGAGCTGCAGTGTGGTCAGGAACCTGTGAATTAGATGGTTACAAGAAAACAGAAATCCTTTTATAGCAAAAAAGTAATAATAGATGACAGAGGTTAGTGGGAAGAAACAAATCCCCTGACTGCCTGTGTGATGTCGCTGGCAGCTTTTGCCACAGGTCAGACTGCTGGGATACCTTGAATTAGGAGGAGTGCTGGCATCTTCTGCTGAAGAGTGGTTTTTCAAGTAGTGTTAGATCTCTTTTTGTGTATTCCCATTGCAGGCTACTATGCATTGGTCTATAACACTACTTACTGTCTTGACTGCCCTGTCAACATTTCAGTTGGAAAGCAGTTTGTCTGTTGGAATAAATGAATCTCTTGCATTCTCTGCTCTCTCCCAAGTGGTATCAATAGTTTTTGTTGGCAGTAATGGATTTTCTAATAGTGATCATGATCCAGCTAAGGAGTTGGTTGTTCTTTAAACATCTCTCAAACTTTTACGAATTTTCTGAAGTTTTTTTTTAAATTCTTGTTTCAAGTTCATATTTGGACATGTAGAAATAATCTTTACTTAGAAATAACACTACTGGAAACAATCAATTGGGCAATTAGTTACTCTTACCAGGAGTACATTTTACTTCTAAAAAAATGTAAATTTTTTTTCAAATTGCTGGTATGCTTTGGCTGCAGACTGAATTGTAGCTGCTATGGAAAATTCCAGGAAAAGGTGTAAAATGATGAGTGAAAAATGTCAAGGGTAATATTTGTTTAATGTGATTTCATTCATACATTTATATCCAAAAATGTCTCTTTAGACCATCTGGGAGTTCTACTGTTGAGTCATGTTAGCCCTTTCCTTTTTCACATTTAGTCCATTTTATTTGTACTTCCCAAATCTATTTTATTTTTCTCATTTTCTTTTACCCTGCTGGTTTGTTCTTTCTTGGCTTTATTTTTAATTAGTTAAACATAAGTGGCCTTTGACATAGCAAAGATTATGAAAACAGTGGGACACTGGTTACTGCTTTGAAAGAGTAAGGCAAATATTTTTGTGTTTGTTCTCCTTTGTCTGTTACCTCTCTCCTGGGGTTGTATTGTCAGTGAGTGAAGTAAAAGAGCCACTTGAGGGGGGAAAGGGAGTTTATTTGGAATCTTTCTGTGTATTATGGCCAGAAGCCCTAATAAATCTTAGTTCCACTGTGCTATGTGAAGCTACAAATGCGTAATGAGAACATCTGAAGTTTACAGCATGAAACATTCTGACAAACCAGACCTGGCAGGGAGGTGATATTTTAACAGGGAGACATTTAATTTTATGCATGCAGATCAACAGCCAGAGATTTTGAGCCAGCATCTAATCATGTTTATCATCTCTTGAAAATCTTTCCTTTTACAATGGGAGCTCCTATATGGAAAGTGGCCTACTGGAAGGCTTTCCTTTTATAGTCATTTAAAGGTCAGAAGGGGATGGTGATGGTGACATCTGAAAGTGTTTCCTGGCTCTGGTGCCAGTCCAGCACTGTAAGCTTGAGAATTCACCCTTTCACTCACTTCAGACCTTGTCAGATCCAGTACCAAATGTGGTCAGGCTGTGCATATTTGGTCTCCATCTGAGATTTGTGTTGTATTTAGTTTGAAACTCCAGAATTTTGTGATAACCAGACGTGTTGGCAACTGGGATGGCTGATTCTCTTGCAAATAATGAAGGTGTGCATACTGTTCCCTTGCTTGACTTAAACCAGAAGTTATTAATGAGGTTCTGCTAGTTAATCAAAATTCAAGTTTTGACTGAAGGAACGTGTGAAATAGTCACAGAATCCTGCATCAGTCTCTACGTTTCTCTGCAATGGGAGCCAGTTAGCCCCAAAGAGGTTCAATGATATTTCCTTAGAGATTTTTCAGAAGATACAAAATCTATACTTCTGTTGCCTTCCTGGAGAAAGCTCTTTGGGAATTAACCATTGCTACTTGTCACAGGAGAGAAATATTGATGCCTGCTGGCTTGCATAATGGAGTCGTTACAGATTGTTCAGAGAAGCTGTAGCTGGGAAAATTCAAAGTCAGGTTGGATGGAGCTCTGAGCAACCTGATCTAGTTGAAGATATTCCAGCTCATTGCAGGGGGCTTGGGACTAGATGATCTTCAAAAGTTCCTTCCAACCCAAAGCATTCTGTGATTCTGTAGTCTTTTGAATTCTGTCAGCTGAAACACAGCAGGTCTATTTCTGGTGACCACAAAAAGGTGAGATTTCCTTCTTCCAGCTGTAGATTCCCTCAGCTCTGAGAGGTGAAATGTTTGAAGTGTAACTCATGGCCTTCCACACCTTGAATACAGTCCAGCACTACTTACAAAAGAGTGGAAATGAGCATATGCTCCAGGAAATAACAGGATTCACAGGTTATATGTGAAAGTGTACGCGAGGTGTATGGTGGATTACTAAAATCGCAGGTTTTCATTCATCCTCATCAATACATAGTAATCTGTTTGGGACTCAATAACAGTACCTTAATGTGGACTCTGCTCTCTGGGCCTTAAAATTGAGGGTGGGATTGGAGTTCTACTTTTGGGAAGACCTTGAAATATCAATGAACCAATAAATCCTCAGTTTCCTGCTGCTAGTCAGTGTCTTGAATTTTAAAAGTTTCAGAGTTAACTGTCCTGCTACTCTAGGTAAAAACAAGGTGGTAGTGTACATAAGTTGAGTACTTAATGTTCAGCTACATGGAAATGTTTATCTTCTGATAAAGCATCCTCCATGAAAGAAGGCTGGTAACAGAAACATTCAACTGTAACAAAGCCACTACAAAGCTTTCCCTGTTGCAGACGCAAAATTATTCAAAAATCCAGCCTTTAAGGTGTTTAAATAATTTTAGTATGTAAGCTCCACACTTGGAAGATTATAGAAGTGACAGCTAAAATCAAAGTAAATACAGCCAATAGGAAAATATCTGGGTTTTTTTTGTAGTGACCAGCTACAGTCACTGACACACTTTTTAGTGTATTTTAAGGTATTTGACAATGTGGGCTATGAAGACTGAGCAAGGATGCAGAGATAACAAGCTTCTTTACTAGCCCTGTTCATTCCATTCAAGCATAGTCAGCACTGTCCTGTGTCTCCCGTTAAAATAATCTGAAGGAAAACAGAGGCTGAGTTTGGAATTAATCCTTTTGGAAATATCACTGCACCAGGAATTGGTGAGATTATCAGCAGCTTGGCATTAGTCATGCACAGTTGGAATTCTGCACATTAGCAATGGTGTGCTGTACACAGAAGGAAGGCAAGTGATGACAGTGTAAGAAAAGGTACTGAAAAGGCTTTGCCTTGATTTGTTCTGGCTGCCACAAAAGGTGAAATGGTCTATGTTTGGGACATCCATGCTTGAATTAAGTTGGATATAATGTTGTCTTGAATGAACTGATGAAAATTAAAAAGAAATTCCACAAATAAGTTTGGAAAAATGGACAGTACCTTTTAAATGATAGAGTGCTTTGCTTATAAGGTTGGAAATACAAAATAGTTGACATTTAAAATGTCAATAGCTTTGGTGTTTACCAAAGGAGTTCTGACATTTTAATAGTGACCATTTGAGCTTTATTTGTTGTAAATGCCTCACTTAAATTCTTTTAGCAAATTATTGGTAATCTGGTCATCTCTGAAAAGTGGAATCCTCTTTTAGGACTAAAGCTATTGGGGAAACAGAGCTCTTCATTTTGGTGGTTATACTCAGTGAAGTAAGGTCAGCCAAAGATGGGCACTTATTTGCTACTGCTTGCTTTTGCATTTTGGTCTGGGCAGGAAGGAGAACTGAGCAAGAGGTAATTTTTTTCTTTTTTTTTTTTTTTTCTTTTTTCCCCCTCTGAAAATGTGACAGAGATGAAAACCTTTCTTTAATGGTCAAAAGTAGTGGGCTGAGCCTTGGGAGATCCCATTCCTTCCTGAATTTGGCTGGCTGCCTGCCTTTTGCAAATTCCTTCCCTCTCTGTGCCTCAGTTTTTAAGGTTTAAGAAGTTAAGTCATAATGATCCTTAATGATCTTTAATGATCTTTAAAATGCATCTTGACATCAATGTTAGGGAGAAATTAATTTAATGACATTTATAGACACTGTAGAGGCTTCTCAAACTGTTTTAAAAGATGACAATTGTGGTTTCCCTATTGAGAACTTAATCTATTCTCAGTCATTCAGTGTTTTATGACCACTAATGAAGGGATCATATTGAAAGTTTTCTGTATTATAATTTTAATGTATGTGACACTGAGCTAACACTTCTGTTAGGAAGACACTAAAATAATTATTTTGGTGCTGTTCTCACTTCCAATGCATATGCTTGTTTTGCATATACTTCTAATACAGTTTCTGCAGCATCTCCTGGGCACCTGTGGGCTTGTTTTAGCTCAACAAAGTGAAATGTCCAGTGTGAGGATCCATTCCACAAAGTTTTGTATCTACACCATATGCACAGTAAAAGGAATCCCCATCCCCAGTTTCATAGGGGGAAGTGAAACAAAGTCCATGTGAATGCCTTTTGGCTGAAGAAAACTGTGTACCATGGCTTGCCAAAGTATACTTATTCTGCATGAAATTCTGCTGGCTTGCAGAATGAGGAATTTCTTTGTCTGTAGAATGAGGAATTTCTGTGAATGCACAGTATATTTTGGTTGTTGCTATTCTTGGCTTTCTTCATAAAAGAAACATAAGCTGTTACTGCTATTTATAAAAGTACTTTGTGACCCTATGCCATAGTGTTGAAGAGTTTTTAATCCAAAAATTTATCATTGCAGCAGGACAAAAGCTGATAATGGCAAATCTGTCTTTAATTTAAAAATGCCTATTAAAGGTCATTGATGTAGAACTAGTATAAGAAAACATTTGGATTCCTCTCGTAACTTCCAAAATGCTAAATTTAAGTGTTTGTGTTTTTTCTTAAGTGCAATTTTTTTTAGAAAACGTGTTCTGGAGATTTTATCTCTTTAGTAATAATTTAGAGTTTTATTCAGAGCTTGCTAAGGCATTGGGAGTCCTTACTGGGACACTGCCAAACAAATGCATTTGCTCCACTTAAGTGGAATATGTGGTGGGGATTTTCTGGCTTCTGTACCTGCAGAGATGAGTAAGGTCCTTTAGCCGTTCTCAACAAATAGGTTTATGTTGGCTCTTGCAATATTTCAGTCTTCAGAAGGAAATCCCCCATGAAATTTAAGATTGTGCTCTTTTCCCTATGAGGTAAAAACTATTCAGTAAGGGGCCTGTGTCCTACCTGTCTCTATTTCCATGGACAGAAGAATTTACACTGGTTTCTTTTTCTCTGGCATATCAGTTCACTGTGTATCTTAAATATTGCACCAATAACTTGAATTAAAAGGTGTGTGAGTGATGAAATAAATATGATGGTTCAATTTTACTTCTCGAATGCTGGTAGCAAATGGGAGGAAGCATTGAAGGGCAGCAGCTGTGTCTGTTTTCCTACTCAGACTCAACAAAAGCTCTTGTAACCCAAAATGTCGAATCAGTTCCTTGATTCCATTCAGTGCCATGAAAGACCTGTTCAGTCTCCTCTCTTCTGCCACTTCAACGTAGAGGAGCTGCTATGGAAAATGGAAATGATGTACTTATGAAGACTGGGCTAGTCTGAGCCTATTTGTTTTGAGATCTTTATTTCTTTTCTGTCATCAAGGCCAAACATTCTACTGAACCCAAATGCATAGGCTACGGCAGAATGTTGATAAAATTAATAATTGCTAAGGATTTTCACCCTGCAAAATACCAACTACAGTCATGTGTGAGGATTGTGTATGAAACGGGTGAGAAAGAGTTTGGCTTACTTTGCTGTGGTCTTATGCTTACATAGACAGCTATTATCTACAATGAGAAACCTTACCAAAACCCAGTTTGATATTTTATTTCTATCCTGTTCTGCCAAATTAAGTGTATTTTAAAACGCATTTTAATGTGCAAATTAAATGCACATTAAATTTTCTTTTTAATCATCTTATAAATGATATGATTTGTAATTTTGATTGAAGATTAAAGATTCAAATATCTGTTCTGTATTCCACAAGTATAATTTCAGTTGGCATTAATAAGATATATGTGCACATTTATAGGCATAGTTCTTCAAATACTCTTTTATGAGTTGAGACACCACATGAAAGGCTGTTATCTCTGACTCAGCTGTGATGATGTTTTTAAAGCAGCATTTACCAAACTTTGATCCATAGATGGATATCTGTGTTTTGAAGACTTCTTGGTTTTTTTCTGGTAAGTTACAAGATAAGAGTTAAAAACCCTTTGTCTTGGCATAATTTCTTTGCTGTTGTTGGGATAGGAAGCTGCACTATTACAAATGGGCATGTAGCTGGTTCCCAGTACTAATTATATAAAAGGATTTGCGACTCTCTGATATAAATAGTTCAGTATGAAATGTCTTCCTTTGGTGACCAAAATCCCCAGATGTTCAGAGATGTGAAGCTTGCCATTGATGTAACTGGGATCAGAACTAGGTACGTTCTATAGGTCCTGCTAAATGATCTCATTGGAGAAGTACTCTGTTGCCTGAATTGTTGTCTAGAGACAGAGGTAATAGAGGGACGATGAATCTGTGGAAGTTGAGTATTTCAGGACTTTACATCACAAGTGTGCTAAAAGGGATTGGCAAAACAGAAGGGTCTTTGTGTGGTAGAATATGGTAGATGAAATGAAAAACGTAATGGAGAGATCTGAATGGGAAAACAAAATTAGTATAGCAGTAGGCAAATAGCTGGTATTTATACATGAATCTTGAAAGGGCTGAGGAAAGTGAGGCAGGAACTGAAGTGGGGCACCAGTGTCCCATCTTCCTCAGAGGAGACTATTGGGAAGATCTGTGTGAACATTAGATGAGAGTGGCAGGTGTCTCTGATTTGGCCAGCTGGATATGCAGGGTAAAATACACACTGAAGGTGAGTCACCTCTCTGAGTGGAATCAGTGTAAGGCATCAGAAACAAATCCTGGCATCCATCCTTTAATTTCTTTGGAAGAGAAGGGAAGCAGGGTTTGTACCTCCCCTACCCTTCCATGCAACTATAAACACTGTGGCCTCTGGCTCTAAAATAATCTTAAAAGTCTGTAGATACATTCTCGTGCCGTGTCATAATTCTAGTTCTGTTTGCAATGATATGTAACTGGCCATGAGATCCCTGAAGTGAGAGCTGTGTAACTTGTGTGTCTTTCTGGCAAACTCAATTAGGCTGCCTCCTTCCTAAAGGAAAATAAGAGCTTGTGGCATGACCCCTGCACACACCTCAGGGGGAAGAGGAGCTGGCAGGGACACTCAAGCGTGAGCAAGGGGCTGTCTCTGCATGTACAGTGTCAGGAGAGGAAGGTCATTCACAACCATTTCCCAAGGAAAAAGCTATAACTGAACCTATTAATTCTGCTTCTCCCTTGATGATATTATCCCTCACCTTTCCAAACTGTTGGGAAGCCAGTGCAGTTGTGCTGCACTGTAGGTGTGAGTACATGGTTATAAAGGAAACAGATACAGATGGAGTTGAATAACTTCTATGGAACATGGTTTTGCACACACTGATTAATTGTGCTGTGTCAGTGGCCTTGAAATGCTGCTGGAGACGCTGTGGTGCCTGCAGGTTTTCCCAGCAGCTTCAGTCTGTGTCATGGAAAGATTAATGCTGTGAGACTCATGACATAAGGGTATAAGCTGGCCTCATGTGCCCCATGATGACTTTTGGAATTGGTAGATAAGCTCGCTCTCCAGCTTTCTTGTTTTTAATGAGCAATTATCTTCCTGCAGGATCCTGCAAATAGTGCAATGACTTCTCAGCAATGCAGAGGGGCTAAAATGGTGTCCTTTTATGGCAATGTCTTCGATGTGAGGCAGTTTTCAGTAGGGACTTAGTGTTGGAAGATTATTGCTACTGCTACAGTGGATCACACAGGCAAGGCTCCTTTTTGTCTTTGGTTAGAAAATCTAGCAGGAGAGCAAAAAGACCTTTAAGCAAAGTTCCTGGTGACATTAACACCTACATGACCTACTGATGACAGGGAAAAGGGAAATTCAGCCTATTCCCCCAGTCAGAAGGTGAATACAGCAGCTGTGATGGATTCTTCTTATATTTTCAGAAAGCCTGATTCAGATCAAACCCTCTAGAGCCAAAGTTCTGCTTATAAAGACTCATAAAACTGAGGAGATTTTGGTATGAGGGGACTGAATGTTTAAAAGGAGTTTTCATTTTTGAGCACATTTCTGTCTTCTTTAAAGCCACATCTTTTCGCATTATTCATTTTTTTTACTTCAGTTTGGATATAATCAGTCTGAAGTAGGAAGGTTTTGGCTTACATTTATGTGCATTTTTATATCCGTCTTATTTGTTTGGTGCAAAAGTGCTTATCTCCACATTAGAATTAGCCTTATTTGTTTTTAAATCCTTTCCTCGTTCAAAGAAATATTACAAAACATTTGAAGGATACAGATTGTTTCCATTTAAAAACATCATGTGTCTGCAAATCTTATAATATCACTTGATTAGATTTTGTCTTCCTTTATGGATATAGTGTTAAAGTCCTTTTCAAAACTAAATATTGTATTTTTGTGACTGGTGCTGTGACTTCTTTTCTTGATAATAGCAACATATGAGAATTTATCTGATATAGAAAATATGTATTTCGTGGTGAAGACTTCGAAATCTTGTGGGATGGAAGGAAATTCCTGTAGCACGATCTCAGAAATCGAAAAAGATTTCCTTGCTTGCTGATGTCTTCTCACAACTATCTTCTGCTGACTACGCTGCTGGGTGTCTGGTATTTGTCTAAACACTATTTGCCCTGGTAGTGGGCATGTAGTTGAGTGAACAGGCAGCACAGTTGTGATCTGTTTGGTAATAAGTACAACTTTGTTTTGAAGTCGCATTTGTTTGAGGAGTCATTTCACCTAGAGCCCTGCAGGAATACCTATGGTTTTTGCTTGTACAAAATGTACCTTTTGCTCTAATAGTTTTAAAATAGACTGAGCTGGAAGCTTTCCTACCTGGCTGAGCTCTTGTCTTGAATGTCAGTGCATCCCTTACTTAAATACGAGGAGCTTAACTGGTCTGAACCCACCCATATGAAACTTTTGAGATGATGGTAAAATGGCTTCCTGGCTTTTGGCTTTTATGTCTTGCATTATTAGATGGGTCAAGTTTAACCTTGAATAGAATGATCCTGGTCTAGTCTTTTTTCCTGAAGATGCACTGTTTCCAGCCTATTAAGGATGACAGCAGTGCTGGGTGGAGGAGTGGTTTTGAATAATCCACCAAGAGAAAGACACTGATAAAATACGAGAATAATTTTGCTTAAACTGATATATAAGTGACCATAAGATTTGGCAGAAAAGGCATGGTGAAGAACTGGAAGGCAGGAGTTAAAGCTTGTGAAAAACTTTTTTTGAACACAAAATTATCTGCTGAATTGCAAGGGGCATTTAAAATGTCAGAACTCATGTGAGCTCTGACACCCACTTTTTTTTTTTAGCAGCTCTGATAATGAGCTTTGTGGGGACATATTCTGAGGCCCTATTAAGGCCGGGAGAGTTGTTACCCCAGCTTAAGTTGGGAGATAGCTTGTTATTGACCCAGTCCTCCTGTTCAGCTCCACAGTGGCAGGTAAACTTTATCAGGGATTGAGAACCTCAGTATAACTGAGAGGCAAATTCATCCATGAGGTGACTTCATTGAAGTTAGTGAGTTACAACAGCCCACAGGAACATTCAGCACAAAATTAATCTCTGTGTAACTAATGAGTTTTATTAAAGAGGTAGATTAACGTGACTTTAGTTTTTAAATCTTGTGGTCTATTATCTTCTTGTCTTCTCAGCTCTGTTTACTTCAACAGGAGCTGTCATTCTGGTCAACAGTAAGTAGTGTGTCTCTATGGCAACTTTCAACAAAAGAATTATTTATTTGTACACACACACAGATTTTGCACCTCATTTATACCTTAAGTGAGATGTCTGAATAACTGGGAGAAGCGATTTATAGTTCCATCTTTTAAATAAATCAGACTCTCTCTTGTTTCAAGCCCACCAAAGGACAATAGTAAACAACTGAGGCTTGTGCACAGAAGAGGAAGATGTGCTGTGCTGTAGGAATGTGAGATCTGGGTGGGGTGATATACAATGATTTTTTTACTGAACACCTCTAAGTTCAGAGATATCAAGTGTGTACATCCTTTTCCTTTTTAATCTTTGGAATTTAAATGAGTTTATCCAACTTATTATAGGTTAGTATATTTGCAAATGCATGGAAAATATCAAGTTTATCACCTTCAATTGTGTGTGAGAGAAGAGCAATATTACCCAAGTAGAAGTCTGCAAGTGAAATGAATCAAGAGTAGAAGTTGTGTACAGCATATTAATCAGAAAAGCTAAGATTAAGTGTATTAAATTCACTGTTTTTTTCCTGTGGAGGTTTCATAGAACTTCTATGAATAAGCTGATTTGTCTGAGAGAATTAAATACCACACGATTTGGCTTTATCGGTGAAGAATAAGACATGGCAGGATTACCTAAAGCTATACCATGAGTCTGAATGTACCTTCTAGTAACATTTTAGACTGTGGTGATGTGGACTAAAAATTGCATAATACTTACACCATGCTAAAAAAAATAATAATTGTACTGTTAGGTATTTCAGAGTCTACCACCAAATTTTGGTACAGCTGGAATATGTTAGAAAGGAGTGCTTCCTGAGGGGAAAAGTACTTATTTTTTTATTGCTCAAGAACTCTTTGCCTCTAGATATTGTTGTCTAAACAGTTTTTGTAATAAAGAGCCCCAGTAGGTCTTGTCAGGCTTGTTTATTATCATTACTCCTAAAACTTCTTTGGTGTTATTTTTATGAAAGCTAGCCAGTGTCACAAAAAGCTGTGGAGCCCTATGGTGCTTAGGAACTTAGAAAATGAGTCAGCCTTAAATAATTTGTAACTGACAACCAATGCTCTATTTTCCAAATATGTGAAAACTATTAGCAGTTGCTGCACAAGCTAATTTGACATTTAATTGCATGGTATTTGTCTGTGAGCCAGAAAATATATAGAGCAGGCTTTGTTTGTTGTCATGTTATGCACGAAAAGCATGTGCCCAACAGCTTACCCCTAGCATAAAAACCAACTTTGCAGCAATGATTTTTCTTATGGGAATCCTGCTCTGTGGTGCAGCTGCAACTTTTTAAAATATTTTGGTGTGTAAGAAATAACGCGTGGCCTGGCTTACATATGGTTGGCAAAACATGGAGAAAACGATGTATGAGTTCAAGTAAAGTTGTCTCTGGTGTTACTTTTGCCATGGGGATATGTTTCTTACACACCTGTGGTGCTGTGTCTTAGGAGGCAGAAGTCACAATGTTTTGTACCTTTCACATCAACACGAAGTGATAAAGAGGTGTTGTGAGACTGGTTTTAGTAGCAGTCCTAAGTTATTGCTTTTCTTCCTCCCGGCCGTGCCAGCTGTGCCCCACAAGAGCTTGTGGCAGGGTCTGATTTCAAAGACAGGATTACTGCCAGCCCTCCCTTTTGGGGCAGTACAACCATTCTGCAGCTCAGTGCATCCCTTTGTAGCTCAGTTTTCTTCATATTTGCCTACAAGTTTTATCTGTTCGGAAGAGATTGGTCACTTTTACAGGTTATAGTTGTTCTCGTGCTTCAGATTTGCTTACCAGGTCAGAGGCTTGAAATTCTTTGCTCGTGTATAGCAGAAGTACCTTTCTGTGTGTCTAAACCCTTTAAACATTTTAATCTGTTGACTTGGGAACAATTAATAATGTTTTGGTAATAAATTTTGATAGATATTTGACAAGAGAAGTGCTATTTATAGAAAATATATTGCATTGTCCATCATAAACCTTATTTATGAGTGGTTGAGACTTTTTTCTTAGAGAATGCGGTCTAATAGTACTAAGATGGGGAAAGGAAAGCTGCCTTTTAGAATTCTAATAATGCTGTTCCAGATTAAAAAAAAAAAAGGGGGGGAAAAAATCACTCTAGCAACAACTAATGAAAAACTTTCATCTGCTTGTTACCAAAATTATATGTCAATAACCTGGTGCTTGTACAGACCAGGAGACATTTTCTGGGAGTTTATATGTGCTTTTTCTTTGGAGGTCCTAAATTATTCTGTAGGAGTGTGACATATGCCATTGGGTAGAATGGAAATTCTCCTCTCAGGAGCTTCTTCCAGTCTTTGAGCTGAAAACCCCCGACTTTAATGTTTGCATAGGTTTGTAAGTCAAAAATTTCATGTTGAATTCCAAAGGATATTCATGAAAGATGTTCCCCTGCATTTCCTCTGCCCTCATTTTATTTGTCTGTGTGACCACTTCAGGGGAGATTGGCTGTTTGCTGAAAGGCCAAACTGAGAATTTTCTGCGTATCCTCTGAATGCCTTTGCTGGACAAATCCAGGTATGCTTACACAGCTGGATCTGGACATGTTCCTGGGTTGGTAGTAAATGAAATTATTGCTGCTGTGGAAACTGTTGGAAATGATGGAAGTGCCTTCTCTAGGGATTATACCAACTATGACCAATGGATTTGAGTTTATAGTTACTATAGCCAGGTTTAATATAAGAGTTTCCTGTTGCCATAAACACTCATCAATCTAGTTGGCACTGGTTGGGCACAGAAAGTAAATAAATGAGAACTAAAGAGGCATGTATTACTCTACATACTTGAATCACAGTAGAGATGGAATGGGAATAAATTGTCTTCCGAGAGCTGAGGATAGCTGGAACAGCAGCTGAGAGTTATTTACAAAGTTATTTTTTTATGGGAGTCCACTCATAAAGAAGTTTTCTATAAATCAGCACATTGCATTGCTTGACATCAGGCTACTCTTGTTTTTTGGTACGTTGTATGCATATCTATAAGCTCTATTAATAATTATACATATAGGAAAAACACAGCAGGAACTTTAGCATCAGGAATTACTTTTCTGGCTTGAATATTTCTTAACTGCCTTAAATTTGGTATGGTATTTAATGTTTAATACTTATAAATCATGGAAAGGACTTGTACAAGGATCAAAATAGTGTGATTGCACATACTTTTTCCTGCTGGAAGATGTTTGACATGTTTTTATACATCTTGAAAACATTCAAATAAGAGCAGATGGAAGTTTTTGAGAATGGTAGCTTTTAGATCAGGAACCAGACAGATTAATGTTTTGTGAATTAGATTAGAGTCCAAATTGTCTGAATGAGTTTGTTACCAGACATCTAACCAAAGTGGGTTTTTTCCTCTTGAATTGGATTAAACTGTCATAGTCACAGCAATTATGCTGTGGTTTATGGGAAGTTTACTGACTTTTATTATTGAAATAAATTTTAAGGAATTTTGTAAGTTTGACCTTTTGTCACATCAGATAGCAGCAGGTGTTTGGAAGGAAATCAACTGGCTAAAGAACTGTTGAAAAGCCAGATTTGCTCAAGCATATGATCACTATTGAGAATGGATTATACTAAAACTGCAGAAGATCTTTGAAACTCCTTGAATAATTCTAAGGGGTATTTTTCTAATTTTTAGTGTTTGGTTCACATCAGGTTTTTTTAATTGCTGTGTTGGAAATGAAATCTTGGAAATTAAGAAATACTGGGTGGTGTTTGTTACCACCCTGACGCATTTGTTCTAGCCAGCTAATAATGGTTTATTCTGCTAACAAAAAAATATTAAATACCAGAAAAAAGGGAAAGAATATACCATAAATAAAGGAAGAAAATCCATAGGGATGTCTGACAATCTCTGTGGAATTCTTGTCTAGGATTTGGTCTTAAAATGGAAGTATAGCAGGTAGAGATTTAAATTAGGATTACACAGACCTACATTGTGAGTACAGAGGTGTTTCAAGCCCAATACAAGTAGCAGAAAAATCAGTGAAGGTAATAGCAATAACTAGTGGTTTTGTGCATGGAACAGTGTTTTGTATGTGCAGTCTAGTAAACATCCTTACAGGTCATAATTTTGTACTTGGCCCAGAAAGCAGAATATAGCATGAGTTAAAGGAACTCAGGATCCAGTCAAAATTGTCTAACTTTCTCTATCATCTGTATTTGTTCTGTAAAACATACTGGGTTCTTAGCAAATAGCTGAGCAAAAGTTAGCTATTCAATAGACATAAAAGGATTATTTTTTCTGAAATTTTAGCAAAGTGTTATGAAGAACAAAGCAGTAAATAATCTCTCCCCTGCTTTGTAAAAATAAATTTTCTGGAACAAAATATTGGAAGTGTTAGCTTAGTTTTTTGACAGAAGTTCTAACTTCTTGCCTAAAAATACAGTCTGTTTTACAAAATATTTATCTCATAATCTTTTTGTTAGATTGAGATCCTCATTTGGTCAATTCTAATATTAATTTTATGGAGACTGAGTTTGCTAACAAAATAGTCAAAAAAGTCTCTTCTGGTATAGTCATAGCACATGTGGGGGGTTGAAGATATTCCTGGAAATCAGGCAGGTATTGCTGGTAGGTGCTAATGATGGCAAATGAAAAGTCACAGTGATCACTCATTTGTCGTGGGCTAGAACATAAATCAGGGGAAAATGAACTCTGTCTCTTGAATACAGGGAACTGAAATGTCTCAGAATTCTTCAGGTGAGGCCCTGCAGAGTGCCTAGAAGGGTCTTTCAAGGGCTATCACTCAGACCAAAACATCTACAAGAGGTGGTGAGGTCTCTTGTCTTTGAAGTTGTGTCATACATGGGACTCCTGTGTCTGAACCGCCCCCCCCTTGAAAGCCCCAATTAGAAGAACAACCCGCAGCATGAAGCCTGAACTGAACTCCTCCTGACCTGAACTTGCCTGCTACCTTCATTTGTATTGTGAGGAATGTTAGAGCTGGTGTATCTCCAAGCGGGCTCTGCATGGAAAGGGTGAATGGGAGCAGAAATGGTTGATAATTTTTTTTTCTTCTTTTTAGTTACTTAATTGTATCTTAGCTTTGTATACAGTGACTTTTCTGTGCTACCTCTTTCTTGATGACAACAGCATCATGTACTTAAAGGGTAAAGTCAATTTGGCTTCAGAAAGCATTGAAAAGTCAATGGAAAATGTGAACTACTGAACTGGCATATTACAAGGACAGAAACATCAAATCAGATGAGTAGAAAACAGGTCATTTAGTTCTTGAATAACAAAGACTATTCTATATGCCTAGGAGGGAGATGAATATTTCAGGTTTAATTTTTAAATAAAACAGATTTAAAAACAAAGAACAAAATAGTTCAAGGGTTTCAGGGTCAGTTCAGTAGGCAAATGCAACATGACTAAGAAATAGCAAAAGAGCAAAATAGTCATTTAAAAATAGATTTTGAAATTCCTAGGCTGCCTAAGAATTTCGAACCAGAGCAAGGCTGGTATGGGCTTCTGTCCTTTCTAGGTGATTGCACTGGCACTCAATCAGCACCCAAGATTTTCTTGCCATTGTTTTGGATGAGAAGACTATAAACTGAAAGCCAGTTTGTTCTTTTCCAAAAACGGGAAATCAAAGTTCTTATGCAGTTCATTCTCAGCCTTATTTACTATCCCAATAGGAATGGGGCCATTGAAGCCCAGTGAAACAGGAAGCAAAATGTAGTATTTGCAAAATAAATAAAATCACCTCTTTCTAACATTAAATTATCAGTCTTCAGCTATAGACACTTATCTACGTTTTCTTAGATTAGAGAATATTTTATGGAAAACTTAATGCTTCATGCTGTTTTAAAAGGATTGTGGGTTTCCTATTTCTTGTACAACTCCTGTAGTTCTATGATTTGGCCTAGACCAAATGAGCAGCGGGTGCTTTCAATACCATAGCTGACTTGAATAGTTTTGAGTAAAGAGGACCAGGAAACCCATGCACAGGTTGCATGGCTTCCAACCTGAGGCAAGGCAGAAGCCTGGAAGGTGGTGCAGTGCAGCCTGGTGCCAGTCCACGTGTGCCGTGGCCTTACTTCAGTAACGCTGTGTGTTCCTTTAGAGGGTTCTCTTTTTACTGTGTGAAACTCCTGGTGATCTCTGTTTCTCACCACACAGCCCTGCAATGCCTTTGTCCCCTTCAGGTTTGTCATTACTGATGGTGAAGGCTAAGTGATGGAAGATTTCAAAATTGGCTGTTCAGTCAATATACTCTTTACAATCAGGCTTAATTAACTTCAAGATTTAAAAGCAGAAGCTTAAGGGAAGCTATCAACGACCTCAGCAGAACATGGAAGACTGAAGGTTGTTCAACTCAGGACCAGAGTTCTAATGAAGACAGTAGGTGGCAGAAAGATAAATCAGCTCTAGGAAGTAAATCCAGGACAAGATCCATTATCTGGTAGTCAGTGTCTGTTTCACCTCAGGCTCAAAATTCTGATCTGTGGTTCCTTTAATGTGTGTTCTGGAAAGAAGTCAGGAAATAGTTTAGATAAATCTGTATTTGGTTGCAAGCAAACTGAACCGCTTTACCTTAAACTTTTAGGATAAACTTCCCTTCTCAGGGAGGGAGGAATTAGCCTTGGTTGTGTTAGGAGGTGACTGAGGGGGACCTCCTCAATGTCTGTCAGTGTCTGCAGGAGGTGTCAGAGGATGGAGCAGGCTCTGCTCAGTGGGGGGGAGCAAGAGGACAAGAAGAAATGGGCGGAAAGTGAGGTATAGGAAATTCCACCTGAACACAGCTGGGTGACCCCCCTGTGGCCCTTTACACCTGAGTCACTCTGAGTCAGCACTATGAGAGGATTCTGCTATCGCAGGGATAGAGAGACTAGCAACACCTTTTGTGTTTTGTGAAGTTTTTCCTGTTTCCTGTCTATGAATTTTTTTCTCTTTTACAAATTAAAGAAATAGGTAAAAATATGGAATATCGATTATGGTACTTCCAATTTTGCAATTGAATAGCTGTAACTGTGATAATTTCTGGTCATATTCAATGTCAAAATATTGAATTTCTTGAAGGATTTGCTTTCATGAGCACCACTGAATGAAGCATCAAGCATCTCTTCTTTGAAAGGTGGTAGAACTTTTTCTCTGCCAGAAATTACAACTTTTTTTTTGCTACCTACGTGTGCTTTATTTTTGCTGTAGCTGTTTGGGGAGGTTTTGTTAAAAGGTAATGAGTGAAGACCACTTAGACCAAAATGACAATTTTGTTCTCCGTTTGTGAACGGTTGTGCTCTCATTGGTTAATATTGCTGCAAAGTGCTGCTTTCAGAAATTTATATAGAAACAATAATGTTCACGTTGATACTTGTGGTAAACAAGTGCTTTTTTCTGATAAAACTGAACACACAATTCTGAGCATTAATCTCATGACTTTATCAGAAATGATACTGTGTGTCAATTAGTTAAGACAACTTGAACTTCAAGAGTTTCCCAAGCCTGTCTTTGGAAAATTTGTGATCAGGCATTTAGAAAAACAGTATTGACCAACAATATTCCCTGCTTGATTGTTTTCTGGCTTTGGCAGAGAGAAAGGAAATTAAAAAATGGATTTTCATTTAAAAATGTTCCAGTGGTATGCAAGTATCTTAAATTATGTTGCTTTTTTCTGAGTCTCAGTGACTAAAAGTAATAAGCCCCCAACACTGGTGCCTTCTGAAAATGTATGTGGTGTCATATATTTTGGTTAAAGTCAATTTCTGTCTGTGTAACTCGAGAACTAAATCTTTGCTGAAATGGAAATTAGTGGTTTGACCATACATTTTTGCCTGAAATGACAGTAAAATTCACAATTTGATTTTAACATGACACTGAAGAAAAATAATTAATGGCTGGCTGAACTTTGAGTCTGTTTGTGTCCATAAGGAGAAATTAAGACCAGTAGATGTTGAACTTTCCAGTTTGGGTCAATGTTGATTTACGTAATGTGGAACAACTTTCATTACAATCTGTAAATGTTTCCACACACACTTTGTAGACATCTAGGAAGAATGTTATTGACTTATTTTAGTTCTTTATTGCAAACCACAAGAAGGGGAGGAGCTGTTTTAGTATGTGCTTTAAAGAGTTTTAATAATTGTAGGAGTGAAGAGTTCTAATACCTGGCTTGTGTAATGCCATTGCTCTGGTCTGTCCCAGATATTTCAAAACTTCATGGAAATTAGCAGTATTATCACTGTTTTTACAGCTGAGGAAGGAGAGGGCCTTTCTGTTCTCTAGGAATTGCTCTTGATTTATTGGTGGAATTACACATTGGTGGATTATGCAAGCAGGCATTTCCGGATGTCTTTCAATTCTAGCAGTTCACTCTTAGTTTTAAAAAAGGCTAAACTGGTTTCTTGTTGAACTTTTAAAAAAGGTCCTTGTTACTTCAGTTATTACTTTTAAACACATCATATCCATTTTCTCTTCGTTCTCTTTGCTTGTACAAGAATGTAAATATTTCAGCTTTTTGGCAGCAGTGTTGGTTTGTCTTATAATACAAAAAGAACCAGATGTGTTCTGACTTTTCCAAACCTTCAGTTTTCTTCTCAAAGGCAATTTGTGTTGTGCTTCTGCGTTTTAAATTATCTTAGGTTATAAGTATTAGCTTAGGTAAGAGAGCAAATTGAAATTTCATGTTTACTTGTTCGAATCTGAGATGCTGAAGAATCAGGGATGCTGACACAGTTGTTGGTAATCCTGGTAGCATCCAGTACCTCATCTGCCTCTTCCGTTTTGGGTGTTGGAATAGGATGCTACTTAAATCCCTGCTTTTGGCATAAATTAGGGGGCTATCGGAAGAGGTGACATAGGTATCCAAAAAGAGATAAGAAACTTGGTTTCAATAATACAAAATGATTCCATTATTTTAAGTAATCCCTACCTAGTTTTACTTCCATAACCATCTGTTGATGCTGAGTCTCAAAGACTTGCCAATTGACTGAAGCTTGTTGATGGAGAATGAAGAGTAATGGTAAAATGAAAATTTTGTAGACAGGCTGTTGTTGAACAGTAAAATAGATTCAGTGTTTCACAGAAATTTGTTTTGAAGTATCTTGAAATCGATCAGCTTTTAATTGTTTTAATACTAATTTGTGGGTTTGAGTGTTTGACATGATTAAAAACCGACATAAAAAAATTTTGTTATTCAGTTTTTCAGATGTATTAAAATAATTTAATCCATGCTTTTCTTACTTGAAAGCAGTAGAGAAATAGAAACAATTGAAGGCTGTACCTTAATAATACTGAGATCTGCTTAAAGAAAAAAGCACTGAGGAAGGTCATTAGCTTCTGTATGTTCCAAGTATAAAATTTGTATGGACACAAGTGAGATAGTCTAATGAAATGTACCTTTGGAAATAGTGCTTTTCATTATTGATGTGGAAATACAAGAAATTGATGTGGAAATATAAGAAAATGGTTTAAGTTATAGTAAAAAAAAGAAATAAAATCATTGTTACCTGTTCTTCGTTTATGTTGGGTTAAGAGTCACCTTTTCCTGGCTGATCTGTAAATTAAGAATAATGTGCTTGTGGCTATTACTATTTATGGCAAAATTAACAAGGCAAAAGGAGTTTCTTGTAAAAAGGAGAACAATGTAGCCTTGGGCAATTAGGGCCTCTGTGCTATGCATTTTGACTCGTGTTGCTAGAAGGTCTTGATTATTTCCTTTCAATGTGTGGTTGTGAAAGCTTCATTGCATTACTCTAATTACTTATCTGAAATGTAGAAATTAATCTGCCCACTGCATCCACTGGACACCAAAAGGATGTGAACAATCTCCTGAAGGTTGAGAGCTGTGTAGGTTTCCTGCTTTTGGGATTTTGTTTTTAGCTGTCTGCCGAGCCAAGGACCAGCTACCCCTGCGAAGCTTTAGCTCGAATAATATTGACAAAAAGCAAAACTTTCATTTCAGCTTTTAATCGACTGTCAGAAGTAAATTCGTGGTACATAATCCTTTTCTCTATACTGTTTTTATGTGCATATTTCTCAGATTTTATTTAAATAATTTTATACACAATATTGGGATAATCTGTTACATTAATGCACAGCTTAAAACAGTTCTTATTTACACTGATCACAGAAAGACAGGTATGAGGACAAATACTTTACATTCACCATCTTTATCAGCATTTTAAGTATAGTTAACCAGCACACATCACACACATCCATATCCATATTTATAAGAAATGTAGTTGTTTCTAATTACACACATGGACATGTAGGTGTCTCCCTTTGAAAAAAAAACAAAAATAATGAAAAAAATTTGAAATGCCATTTCCCCCAGATAACCAAAGACTTAAAAAAAAAAAAAAAAAGGCAAAATTGACCTGCAGATTGCACAATTAATGGAATCAGGCATGGAAATGTGGTGGCTATGTTTGGACACTTTTGGTCACTGGGGCACTTGGGAGAGTATTTTTACTAGTGGCAAGTTTTGAGCTCCTATGAGGACTTATTCCTGAAAACTGCAATGTGTTCTCTTGCTTTGGAAGTAGATCTGGACACTTACACATTTGGTTTAATGTTAAGTCATGTAACAACACAAAATTGCAGCCAAAGGATACTCTGGATTTTTTTGGTATTTTTAGAATATAAATTAAAAACACATGACTTCATTCTATGAGGTTAAGGCAGCAATGGAGAATATTGTGCTACAATGTGCATTAGCTGTAGGTAATGTTCTATTCTCCTTTATCACGTTTTTACATTTATAATCAAAGGCCAACATATTATTGAACTAGACTGGCTGACTACAAAATCTTATAATGGAGAGATAGGTCTTGTGTGATAACCTTGTTACATCAAAGTTGAATTTCTCGCCTTACAATATACATATATTCTATGAAAATTAAAAAAACTGGTAAAAATATTAAAATATTTCCTATACAGAGGTACCCTTATCTAAGTTAAATTCTAGTCACTGCTATAAAAAGGCATTAAAAATTAAGTAAAACACTGGTGTAAACCAAGTAAATGCTCACTGTAAAGCTTTTATTTGTAAGGCAAATCTTCATCAGACCTATTAGGATTTATTTTCAAAATGTACTGTTTGGAGGTTCTCCCTTTGTAACTGATATTGCCCATAGCAAAGGAGAGCTAAGTCTTGCAGAAAGGTTCACAGAGAGTGCAAGGTAAATTACAAATGCAGGTCACCTGCACTTTTGATGCCTCTTGGCAGTGACCAAGAAACAATATGACACCTGCAAAAGAAAGCCAGCTTAAGGCTTAGTAATTCTCTTAATTCACTGAATTTATTCTGTTTCCTTATAATGAAATTAGGCAACTCATGTTTAGTACAGCAGCTAAAGAAACACCTTAAGAAAGGAGGAAAGCAAAGCACACAGGTGACTCAATCTTGCTGTCAGTGCTTGGGCAGGAGAGGCCCCCTGCTCTCATGGAAATTAATGCAGTCATGGTTAATGTGCACGAGGGTTGCACTGCTGGACTGAGACTTAAACATCTCCATTTCTTCCCTGCTCTTCTCAGCCATTCACATCTAGACACCTCCTTGTCCTTCTAAGAGGAATTTCACTGAACACAATCATATCTGTGTCATTTATATTCTTCTGGTGTCCTTCAGTTTCTCTGCCTGCTTCTGCTCCTCAGTCACACAGTGACTGCAATCTGTCTACGCACATTCTGTTTTAAATGCTGAAGGAAAACCAATCAAATGCTGTACTTAAAAGCAACTGTATTACCCTGTTATGTTCTTTTACTGATTGAAATGTTTTTATTGCCCATGTAGCTCTCTATAGTAGTCTCTGATGAATTTAGATGCACCTAAATTTGACCAGTACCACTGTACAAATTAATCACTTTCCACTGATTAGCTAGGTAAGCCCACAGTCACCAACTGGAGCATGGATGTGCATGCATGCAGAGGAAGGTAGCTGAGAGAGTTTCCCAAGTTGTTCAAGTGTCTAATCTGAAACATCATGTTAGCCTTTACATTAAGAAGATTGGATTCTTACATGAGGTGATCTGTGGACCATAAATATTCCTAGTACTGATAAAATAAAGTGTGTTAGAACAAAAAAGTCCTAGTTTACTGCTCCAAGAGGCTCAGAGTTCACATGTAATTTCTGCAGGTAGGGCTATATATTGTCATTTTTTGAACTGTGATAGCTTTCTAATGTCTGAGTCCTTCAGGCTCATTTTAAAATGTTTTAACATGGCACTGCAAATAAAATATTTTTAAGTCTCACCTCTTTTGAAATTGTTGAACTACAGTTTTAATTTGGTTCTTAGGAAAGAAATTCTTAGACATTTGCCAATTCCTCATGAAACTTAGTGAAGCAGTCCAGGATATGAATGAAAGCTATCTACTCCCATAAAAGCAAGTATCTTCTAATTAATGCTGTATGAATTGGAAGAACTGCAAAAGAGACATTAACAGCAGAAGAACTTTTGATGTGGCCTCCTACAACCTAACAGTACAAAATAAACTCAATTCATGTCGAAACAATAGCATAAGAAGTGAATGTATATACAAAATGTTTGGGCTTGACCCTTTTAAATGGTATTTTGCTGAGAAGAAATGACCAAGTACAGGAAATTTCCTCTGGGAAAGGTACATAAAACACACGTTGCACGTGCAGTTAGGGAACATGCACAGTAGTAACAGCCAAGTAATTCTCCTACATTCTATATTTAAAATATCATGTTTGAACCTGGATATCCTGCAGAATCCCTCACTATGGTAAGATGTCTTTCAAGTGTTGCCAGGGTGTATGTCTCACGACAGGATGGAACACAAGAAGGACTGAGAAAAAAAAGATATGGCTCAAACAGGGGCCCAACACTAAATAGCACTAGTGCTTTTTGGACTATTGCCTTGAAAGGCCCACTGTTTCTTCCAGAAATCTAAATCTGTGGAGTTTTAGTAATGTAGCTTTAGGATAGTTCCAAGGATGTGAAAAATTATCTGGCTGAATGACAGCAGGGAGAGGTACAAAGAGAACGGAGGATCTCTTTCCTTGGTGGTAACTGACTTTCTGTGGACTGATGAAACATTATGGATCACAGGCAGGTCTTTTTCACTGGTCAAAAGAAAGGTCAGAAGAGAGATACTGATGTATGATAGCTGCTTCCTTTATCAGATTAAGAAAAGGCTTTCCAGGAAATATTTTCTAGAACTGTCTAGAAACTGAACTAGAAATGAGCTCTTTAATCGCTTCACTGAATTCTTCCCATGGGCTTGTTACTCAAACAGCCAACATAATGAGCAAGCAGATGATTCTGTGCCTTGAAGCAGCTTGTACCAAAAATTTTCTTCTTTAAAAAGTGGGCTGCCTACTCAGCATATACTTGCATTCCATGGGGATATCTGGGAGAGTGGCATTCCCCAGGGAGAGTCTGTTCTTGAAATAGGTACAGCTGAGAGTGAGCTGCTGGGCTGCAAAGTCAAGATGGAGTTAGGGGAAGACTTGCAGTTAAGTGACGTGGATGGTAAGGTCCTGGCTGGAGGTTTTGGTCATTTGCTTTTTAACTACAAGTGTTTTTATCTGAAGGGAGATGAGTATCTTTGTGGCATTTGATATTTTCCATATTGAAAATGTATTTGGGAACCCAAAGGGGGTGCCTAAGAGGAGGTGGGTACCCATGCTATGGCTTCTTATTGGACTGTCTGTACCATATCACTGAGTGGAGGAAATGAACATAACCTAGTCTTTACAGAAGTATTTGTCATTTGAATAGATGCTATTTTGTGTCTAATGGCATCATTCTTCATCCAAGAGGCATGAGGTAGTTCATAATTTTATTCTGTGGAGAATTGAAGACATTTGTCTCTAGAACAGAAGTCATATTATTTGGGCGGAGACTTTCTTTGGGCAACATCTTGAATTTAAAGTCTACCTATGCAGCTGTGCACTGTGTATTGTCTTTTTCATTCAGGCTAATTCTGGTGATAAGATTCCTACTTTCTTTGATACAACTTTTGTCTTCTGTATAGATTGCAAGTTCTTTACCTATAAAACCTCAGAACAAGGTGGCAATAGTGCAATGTAGTCCTGAGCTATAAATATTACACTAAACTTAAGAAGTTATACAATAACAGAAATAAAAATAATGCAGTAGGTAATTGCCTTGGGAGTTGGTATTAAAAACAGAATCAAACCCGAACACACAGGGTAAAGCTGATTTCACTCCCATGCTGTGGTAGCTTTGCTCCCATGTCAGAGCAGAGTGGTGAGGAAATGTGACTTTTCCTCCCTGGGATGTGCTGTAGGGATGGTGCTGATGGGGTGTGTCACAGGTGAACTTTGGTGTAAGTTTTTAGCATTTCCAATCATGAGCCAACCAAACAATCTGTAAAGTGACAACCTATTAAAACTCCATGTTAAACAGCCCCCAGGAGTTTCAAAACTTGGTAATTACATCTATGCTAAGAAGCTTTTGAGCCATGCCAAGCCAGTGACTGAAGCAGCTGTATTGTTGAAAAGTAGGCTTTAAAACAATGGAAAGATTCTCATGTAGTTCAGCAAACAATAAAAATGAGATTAACTGGGAAGTTGGTGGGATGACTTTTTTGAAGCCTTCAACATATTTTCACTATTTAGCCTCTTGTGTAATTACAGCATTAGAACTGCAACATTTGGAATTCCTTTATTATTGAAATATATTTAATAACAGGGTTTAAGCAGCTGTTGGCCATCAGCTGGGCCAGAAAATAAGACTTCCTTTATAATTAGGAGAAAGTATTCTTTGGGTTTAAAACCCTGTTTAAATAAAACTACTGTTTGTCACAGAGACTCTTCAAGAGAAGGACAACACTTGGTTCGTTCTGGAGTATTGAATATGTTGGAGGAAAAGAATGAATAAGGAGAGAAATTTCCCTTTCATTATTTTGAACAGAAATCAATGTTAAATAGAAAAAGCCCAAAAACACTTGGCACTTTTAAACTTGGCTATTTTAAAAAAGAAAACAACTCAACAAAAATTGTTTTATAAATAAAAAAGGCCCATCCATTTAAAAGGTCTTTTTAAAAAGAGGAAGCACAACATACATTTAAAAGACAAGCTCAATTGAATGTATAGAGACAAAAAATATCAGAGGTAATGTCCAGAGGTAAACTCTGGGTTGGATCCAGCTGAGAAGCTACTGCCTCTGAAAATTACTGTAGACCTAGTGATAAATAATTACAAGAACTAACTCAAAGCTACTGAATGTAGTGATCACTTGAAAGGTACTACAGTGACAAGTGACCACAGAATAAGAACAGCACCCAAATGCAGAGTTTGTTCTGTATCTTCTACTTTGCATAATACTACTAGAGAATAGAGCTGGAATAGGCTTAGAGAGCTGAGTGTGCCTAAAATAGACTTTTAAATTATTCAACAAAATCTCACTACGTTTTGGTAGGTGAATCCTGGTTAAATTCTAATAATAGCACATTCACAGAAGGAGAATAAAGCCAGTTTGGTTTTTTGTGCCACTTGGTAATTATATAATTCTAAAAATTATCTCTTCCTATGTATTTTACATTCTTTATTTGGAACAAAATACAACAAAAGGATGAGAGTCTGTCTATTTGGATGTAACTTTCATGCTTAGCTGGAAAAGTCTGCGGAGTGTGGCTCGTATGATAAAGCCATTTAAGTTGTTGATATCAGGGAATATCTCTTCCATGAAGTACACTGTGATATTAAGCTGTGTTCTGCAATAGTAACTGTAACAGGAACTCTGTTCCTACTGCTCTTCAGCTTGTGTAATGGAACTGGTCAGAAAAATGCATGGATATGTACAGGAAAGACAATGTTCTTCACCAAGAGAAGGAACTAATAACAAACCACTGAAAATGAAGCACTGAGTCTTCATTTCAGAAGGATGCAGACTTGCATCCCAAAGGACAGTATGGCAAGGAAGATAATGACATGAGTACATAGTTAAAATTGCTCTTTTGTCATGACTGAAGTGTACTCTTTCCTTAAATCTAAAAATGCTCAGGTGTTGTTAGTTTAAAATAAGTTGTGGCATGAATATCTGAAGTAATTATTACTGTCAGAAAAGTTTTAATTCCCTTCTTCACAATAAAAATAGCACTTATGCTGATTGCTCTTTTCCTCTGCTCCCCTCTCCTCCGCTTCTGCCAATAGCAAAACTCACAAGTTTTGGTCATGTAGGGATCTCATGGCACCAAAGGATGCAAGAAAAATTAAACCGGGTCTGTAAAGATCATTTGAAGCCAAGTAATAGAAGGGAGGCATTGACAACAGAGAGCAGATGTCTTCCCTCAAAGAGTCAGTAGATAAGCTCTGCGCCAGCCTGGGCCAAGCATAAGTGAGGGAGCTTTGAACTTGACTTTTCCGTATTTTCAGTTTAGCTTAACTTGGGCTTTTTCCTTGATCTGTTGGTTGTCATATTGTTAGCCAGTGTTGGAGCTGTAAGGAAGCAGAAGTGGTTGTTAAATTACATCGATTCAAATGATGGTGATAACAGATACATTGTTTGGCAAATCTAGAGTTACAAAGAAGTTTCAAAATAAGGGATAGACTATCCGCTCTGTAACTAAATTTCTGTGCATTCCAGTTTGCAGTGAGAAATGCACTGAATATAAAGGATACTTAGTCAGCTCTCAATTCACTTTTAAAACTCAGAACTGCCAGACATATATGGGAATAAAATATTTGTATTTGTTTGGTTACAGTAGGCAGTGTTTTGTTTCACAGTCTTAAGCATTGTGACCCAAACACTAAATATGTTTTAGCACTAACAAAGCCATTCCTAGCTGTTCATTGAAGATGGCAGCAAATTAAAATGCTCTCATGTTTGGCATGGCTTGAGGTAACTTTAGTAGTTTACTTCTGAGGACAGCCTTCTAATTTATGTGAAATTAATTTGCTACCTTTTTGTCATAGATTTGTGTTCAGAAGACCAGTACTGTGGAATGGCTGTTTATAGCCCTTTCACACAGGAACATCTGCCCCTGGAAACACTGAGTTACAGCAGGAACAGTAAATCAACTAACATCTGAGGGCAGAAACAGGAGAAAGAGAAGGCAGGAAGAGGTGCTGTGCTATTTCATATTCTTGGCCACATCAGATAAATTGTGGTCATGGAACAGGAAGCCTATTTGTGCTTTCATTCTGCATCCCATAAATCTACACCAATGATTTCCTTTAAAAGCCAAAATTTACTTCAAACATTATCTTTCAGAATAAGCAAAAGCTGGTTTTATTTTTTCAGTATCAATGTACAAACCACCATTATAAAATCTGGGTCATGTTTTGTGGAGGTGTGCATAATTCCAGTTGCTTTCAACTTTGAAGACAGAAAGTGGTCCAGCATGAATGCTGATAAGTGTAACAAGCTTCACATTTGCATCCTTTTTATCTTCTACATAAAGGAGTTTGTCTCAATAAGCTTATTTTATTTGCTAAAAGGAAAGCAGTATTTGGAAATGCATAGCATATTTTTCATGGCTTATGAAGTCTCCAGCAGTGTTTTCAGTCAACTCTAGTCCTGTGGGGAAAGCCAATTCCATGTGACCTGGTACCTCACTTCATGACATTAGAGGTAAGCTCTGATACTGGATATTTGTTTTGCTGTTTACCATATGTTGTGGGACATAATTGCAGTTTTGGAAACATGACTTCAGGTTGCTGAGCAGTAGCTGAGTGAGAAGCCATGACCTCTTCAAATGCACATGATCGTTTGGAAATACCTTTGTTCCTTGGTGAGATCTCACTGTATTCAAACATAACCTAAAATACCAGATTCAGGTAAAATTGAGGGCTCTCCTCAGTCAAAGAAGGAAGGTCCCAAAAGCCTTCCAAAAGAGTTGATGCGTGTGGTACTGAGCCTCCTGCCTCTTGTCATGCTGGCAGAAATAAAGAACTACAGACCTGCAAAGGCATTGACTATGAGGAGATTGTTGCAAACCTGTAGTTGTTGCTGAAGACAGGAAAGGGTTGGTATCAGGAGAAGAAGCATGTGAAAGGTGTACAAACCTTAAACTGCCTGACATTTCCTTGGGCCACGAGTTGGTGCTCATTTTCAGGTGTGATGCAGTAAGCTAGTCTCTAAACCAGACAGGAAAAAGAGGAAAAAGTCAGCCATATGAAGTGGGATTATGTATGTAATCCCCAATCTATAGTGGGGAAGTAGCATGAACTTTATTTAAAATGGTAACTTAAATCTTTAATATCTCTGCGTCATGTGCCTTTATTCAGTCACTGAGAGAATAAGCCTATTATAAGCCCTTGGGTGTTAGCCTTTAATATAAGAAGCAACAGTAGAAATTTATGCAAATACTAAGTCCAAATATTTAGCGAGTGCATATAGAAAAGAGCATCAGGAACAAGTTGGTATCACAGGTCTTAGGTCCCCTAAATTCATGCTTTTCTGTTAGTGCTCTCAGAGGGTTGGGCAGTCCCAGAGTGGGAGAGGAAGGAGGTATTGGTATTTCTCAGCTCCTCTCCCTTGTTTACCCTGTGCTGTGCCCTTTGAGATCCCATGTAGATTTTGGTTTATTAGGAACTTTCAACCAATTTAAGGAGTTCCCATTAGATTAGGATCATACCTTTCCCCATCCTTTTAAGAGCCACAATTTAGGGCATCATATCTTGTGCTCATTACTTGGATGCAATATATTAGCCTTTTGCTGTAATGCTCGTGGGGAAACTGGAGAGTTGCTCTTTGCAGGATCAGTAACAGATAAACCAGAACTTGCTAACAATACAAAATGAATGAGAGAATGTGGTTTTGGCCAAAGGCTTCTGCATCCCCATATCAGTAAACTTGAGCAAGAGGGCAAAAGCCTGATGGGCCAGTACGAATTATTCTTTGAGACTTAAATGCTTGTAGAAAATGGGTTTGTAACACCCCCAGGACAGAACAAAACAAAGGGTTTATAGAACTGCTGGAAACAAGATCTAGAAATTGTGCACAACATTGAGATGTTGGAGCTGATGAGAACAGGGCAGCTGAAGAGTTCCACCTTTGGGGTGCCTTTCTGAGGTGAACATTACATGAGATGACTGTAATGTTTCAGAAACAAGACTTTTTTTCCTTTGGGTCTGCTGGGTCAGTGGGAGGGGAATGTGACCTATGTAAAGGTTGAGATCCTATTTTCTGCTTGATTCTGTGTGTGGTGCTGGTTCAGTGATTTGCCTAAGAGCATCAATATCTAACTGCACCATTGCGTAACTGTGTCTGTAGGAATGGAGAGCAGTAGAACTAGGTGTCAGTCAGAGGGTCTAGATTAGGTTATAAAATTATGACATGTGATGGGAAAAAAATTGGTGCTGTATAGTGGTGAGGAGGCTTCTGAGCACCATGAGAGGTTTTAAGACTAGATAATAGTGAGGCTATATAGACAAGGTAAAGTTAATACAATTGTAAAAATGATATGGTTAGTGAACCTTAATCCTGTGCCATTTTGAACTGATAAATAAATAAAGATACAGAACAGTTTGAAGACCATACCTCATAGCTGAATATGAAGATACCATAATTTGTACATTCTTTGTTAATAACAAAAATCTAATCTCATCAATTGGATCAATTATGTGCATCAAAAATAATTTTTCACAATTATTGTGGTGCTGTCTGGAAAGCTAATTTCTATCTAGAAACTCAAACAGAATGCAGTAATCCCACCTCAAACCACTGATCCACCTGACAGATGGATTCAAAAGGTCACTCGTAAGTAATAAGTTTTGGGAAAGAAATAAACTGCCAACTTCGACCCAGCCATTTCATTTCACAGAAACATTTCGTGACATTTGATTAGTGTTCCACTTACTTCTTTAAAGGTCCCACGCACATTCATAAATTTATAGATGATGTAGGCAGGCACAAGGATCATTGAGGATAATGCTATTCCCCAGCCAATGCGGTTTGCCCAGAGAGGGAAGGTGTAGTCATCATAGGTCAGAGGCTTGAAATTTATTATGCTGACTATCACGACAAACTAGAGAAGAATGTATAAAATGATGTTTTAAGATGAAGAACCTCACTGGAAAACTGATTCCAGGTGTTCTATTAGGCAGCCACCCTAAGATGTATTTCAAACCAGCTTTACTATTTTTCTTCAGCCTGTTTACTTTGTGCCTCTTACTGCTTAAGCTGTTGAAGTTCTTGATGTGTTTACTAGTATTAACAGTTCAACTCTGGATACAGAATATTTGAAATTTTGATGAGAAGATCAGGTGATTGTCTGCTACTGGCTCATTTAAACTAGTGTTTCAGATGTAAAAAAGGGATTCTGTAGTTAAGAAAAAACTCTGCAGGATCTATTATTTTTACCTTCTTTGTTTTCCAGGAACATTAGACTTCATTTAGAAGCTTTGTAACCATTTTTCAATGAGAGGCATAATGCATATCCAGCATGATACATTTACTGAGGAAAGGTAGTGCAGCCTTATGGCCTGGAAAACAAAGCTGTTTTTATTTCCTGTGCTGCCCTGTCCAGTGCTAGATGCAAGAAGGAAAGAGTGGGGTACCACCCTGCTTCTGTCCTGTTAAATCCATATGGGTTGTGTAACATGCAGAGTTCCTTGATTTGGTTCTTGGGGCTTTATGTTCTGCTCCATATTTCAAATTCAGATTAAAATATTCTGAGCCTAGGATTTCAAAGGCTACACCAGGATAATGTGGGTTAAAGGAAGATGATAGTGCGGAATCTGGTTAGAATAACACTAATTCTATTTTGAGATTTTTCTTGGGATTATATACATAGCTGCAGGCAATATGGAGAAAGAACTTCAAGAACTTCCAGATGGAAAAAAAGAAGTGTGCATTGTGATGGCTGAGAGATGCATTATCTACAGATTTGTTCTGACCCTTATGTTTTTAGGCTTTTCTAGGAAGGTGTTGAGGCTCTTTCACCGAGACATCTTAAACTACCTGAAGGTTAGACTGATGGACTCTGCACCTTTAGCTAGATTGTTACAACTGTCATTATAAAATTTAAATTTTCAACTGTCTCCTTGTGTGTGAAACCTAAGGATTCTTGCTGCAGCATTTTTTCCATTCTGTTTGAGTCAGCCTTCTTGAAGTGCTGCAGAATATAGTTCCATACAAGTTCCTTTGTAGAACTGTGTTTAAAAGGAGAATTAATACAAGCTTGGTAGGTGCTTATGGATGAACTGGGGTCATAAGCTTTTATATTTAAAAGAAAAAGTGGACCTGTCCTAAAACCCTACCCAGTGTATATTTTCTATACCAGTACTGCTTTGAGAATGCACAGCTTTAATGCAAGTGATTGTCTCCTAAAATCATAGAGAGGTCAAATTTCCATATTATTATCCTGACCTTTTGATTTACAAATATGCATAGGAAGAGATTCCAATATAAAACTGTAGGTTAATACTGAATCTAACCTTTACACAAAGCAGCCAAATTCACACTTTGGGATTTTTTTTCCCTAATGCAATGGAGCAGTTGTTTTTTCCTACAGGCAGCTTATGAAGTATATTTTGTACAAGTCTTCAGTGTTTCACAGACCTAATTACAGGTGTAGTTGTATATTAGTTTTTCTAAGGTGTCATTCCACAATTTGGGGATCTTGGTATCCTCCAATCAAAAATACATTCTTGCCAACACAATCTCTTATCCCTGGCTAGCTTATTTTCCCAAGGGAATGGTTTGTGTTTAATATGCACAGGTGCTGCAGGGACAGGGAAGACACTGCCTAAGTGTTCCCTAAGAAAAGCTGCCTTAAAATCACACTAAAATGAAGGAACAGAAGAAGACCACAACCACCATTACCCTCTCTTTCACAACTGAAAGGTATTATACAAAATATAACCAGCATATAATTTTAAAGTGTAAAAATAATTAAATTGGAGTGTCTTCTGTTCATCCCAACAATATCTGCAACGACATTAATAGGTATCTTGCTCCTGGTATCTATTGTATGTTCTGGGAAGCAACACACTAATATTCTTAACATGATGGAATAATTATCAACACTTACCAATAAAAAAGCAGGACTAACAAATTTCCAGCACAATCTCCAGTAGAGGCCTGGTTTGAAGCCCATCATTTGTTGGATGTCTTCACTGAATCTGTCCACGCCTAGAACAGATGTGAACAGTTGCAAGCATGAGACTGACTTCAGTCTAAACTGATGAGATGCTGGCATACCCAAAACATTTTTTTCAGAAAGCAGACAGGAATGACTTCTAAATGAGAAGACATAAGAAATAACGACATTAATCTGCTTTCAATGTCTAGCCGTGTCTTTGACATCACTTTGTCCAAGACTTAAATGCCTGTGAGCACTTAAGGCCTGTTGCAGACAGCAGCATTATCACTCAAAAGAGGTATTCCACAAATATCTAGAATTTAAATTGTAAAAGGGACTTAATTTTTTAAATAGTTATAGGCTATATATATTGTAACCTAATTCCTCCTTGTTGTTATGAGTACACTGCAGGAAAGTGTAGACTCTTCCACAAACTGATTGCTGATAGTGAAGTAGATTCATATGATTCTTAATTTACCAAAGGAGGTTTTTTTTTCCACTTATAGGCATATTTACTTTTCACTGAATGCCACAGAATGTTCATTATATCTGTTACAAATATAATTTCATATTTATCACTTTTCCAGGAAACTAGGGCAATTCTTCTGTTTATTGTAAATATGTACAAAACTACATCACTTTAGAATGTGATGATTAACACTGATATAAAATGGGGAAAAAAGTATCCTTCTCTGTTTTCTGTAAGAAGAAAACAATCTCTAACTTTACACCTTAGAGACATTGGCTCTGTGCATTCTGTCGTGTCAGAATATTTGTTTACAATTTATTATATTTGATGTGTTCAGGAAGTTTACTTTTAATCATGAACCCATTAGGTTAACAGCAGAAATGCAGCTTTTTACCATGAATATTTGTTTATTAGAGAGAATGTATAGTTTTCCATAAAGATTATTTCTCTTCATGTGTTTCAGTTCAGTGCAATTTATTTAATTTATTAAATGTAAATAATTGGGACAGTTTGAATTAGTCCATTATATGCAATGAGGATGCAAAATATTGTCAGGGTCTGGACATTTGAGTGTAAATGTCTCTAAAAAATTTCCAGCCCCCAATATTATGTCCAGGTGAAGAGAAATAACCAAAAAGGATCTGCAAATGCTCTTTAAACTTAATCTGATTCTATTTGCAGTGCTTTCTGTGAACTTTAAGTGACTGAATTTTAACTGCTATGAACACTGACTGAAATTTATCATTGTGTAGAAGGTCAAAGACAAGGACCATGTATATCAGAGTTTTATTCATGTTTCCAGACAGATGCACTTGGAGCTCACACAGTGCTTGGTGTTCAATTTCTGCTGAAGATGGGGGATGAGTAGGCCATGCTCTCAGACTGCACTTTTCTACAATGTGCTTTTTCAGTACTACATGTCTTCAAATAAAGTTCTAAGACTCAACCTTTAAGCAGAACACAGCTATAGCTATAGATGATGGTACCTGTAGGGCTTGGTTTCAGAGATACTTCAAATTTATTATCAGGAGCTGGTTAAATACCCAAAAAGACTTTCATTCTAATTTCTGTACTAATAAACACTGCATCTGCCTGAGAATGTCACCATATTGTCATGTTGTGGTCTATTAAATGGCACAGAAAATTTGTACATAGTGTGTTATCAAGGGAAGTAAATCAATGTGCAAAAAAGAACAGATTAGGAAGAAAATGAAAAGTAGATTTGGCTATAAATGCAATTTACCCTCCTCACATTGGGCCAACCTTCCTTCATCTGATGCAGAGATGAGAGTTCAGATAGACTGGAAGTCTACAAGTCCCCAGTAAGTCCTGCACGTGCTGCCTGCTGGAGCTTTTGAGCCGCTGTGCTAGTGGGAAAGCAAGCAGCACTGCAGCAAACGCTGCCCCAGCGGGGCTCTGCAATCAGCTCTCTGAGCTGGTTTGCCCCGCTTGTATTTCCGTTCTGTGGGAACGTGTGCGTTCATCCTCTCTCAGGCCAGGCACACGTCCACTCAAACACCTCTGTCAGCAAAGATGAATAAGAGCAGTCACTGCTTGGTTAAGTTCTTCCCCTTCTGCAAAATCAAACAGTTGATCTTAGGCTGGGGTGGTTGGTTGGTTTGTTGTTTGGGGTTTTTTTTTGGGTTTTGGCTGTTCTGGGTTTCTTTTCTAAAAAAATTCTGGTTTTGGCCTGAAACTTCCATCTAAGGGATTTTTAAAAAAGATATTTAAGTAGATGAAAGCAATGAGATTGCAGATACGGATGAATATAATTTCAAGCTCATACTAAGCTTGCTTTAGTTGTTTAGGGAGATGTTCACAGTAAAATCTGACTGAATAGAGATTTTCCTGAAGTGAAACCAAAGACCAGTTTTGTGCCAGTGGAAGAGGTGTCTGATGTTTTTTAGAATATTCCTCAGAAAGATGGTACCAGGGTTGCACATGAGGAAAATTGGTAACAAGTTAGTAGTCATAACTAAGGTACATCTGCATAGTAAAGCAAACTAGCTCTCCCTTCTCTTACCTATACAGTTGGCCTTTGCAAAAAGAAACTTCACAGTAAATGGTCATAGGTATAATTTGAACTAAATTTCCATGGTTTTAGTCTGTGCCAAAATGTCAATGCTTGCCTTTAGGCTGGCTTAATATTCAGCTAGGTCATTAAGGCAACTGGGGTCTATCAGAAAAAAGAGACAGATAAGATCATGCCAGATTTAATAAGTTTAAATAGCACCTGGGGCTGTAATATGTTCTTTATAAAGCAACAGGTCATGCTGTGTCAGTAGAAACATCTGTCAGGTGCTTAAGAAAAATGAATAGATATTTTCCCAATTATGGGGAGGCTGGAGGAAGAAGGAAAAAAAATGATGAAAGAGGGTGTAAAATAAAATTTTGGCCTGATTTGTGAACCACATACAAAGCCTAGCTACTGTAAAGTGCAGTAAATCTTGTTTTAATAGTAGCAGAAGATAACTTGCCCTTAGAAACTGAAGAAGCCTCTGCTTCCAAGTTAAGCTGTGATCACTCGTACACATCCAGCTCTTTTACAGGGATTAAGGACAGTTGTCTGTGAAATAAAGTGCCTCCATTATTTTGAGAGACAACAGCATATGTGCTGCTTGCTCTGTGCTGATGTAGGGTGACAGAATTTAGTGCATTAAAGCCAGAAACTATTCTCTGAGTAGATTGAACAGCTTTATGCATCAATGCCATTCTTTCACTTCACTCGCTCTTGAATAGTTTTTTAACTGCAAGATAAAGTTTGTTTGATTAGAAGAACATGGCAAGGCAGAATGGATGGATAAATAAGTGACTAAGGTAAATAACAATAAGAATCATAATGTCTAAGAACCCTCTGAATCATACATCAGCCAGAAACACTATGTCTGAATAAAAATGAACATGGCTTTCAGTGGAAGAACAATCTTATCGGGAATCAGGGCAACAAATTCAAGACAGACTTAAAGGGAAGAAGATTTGCAGGCTGCTATGACATTGAAACCTGTTAATAGTGGAAAGAGTTATGATCAGTCAGGAAGTATAGCATGAGAATAAAGAGGAGATTAGGAAGGAAAAGAAGAGGTCATATTTTTTTAGGTGGCTATAACACATCACTGCACTCTGATTGGCACACAGTGATTCCACTGTAGTGTCAGAGATCAACTAAATACTCCTAAAGCTTGCCATATTTGGGATAAAGTAAATCACTACTTCCTTTTTGTGGCAGAAATTAGTATCAAATACTAGAAATAGAATTCTGGTATCTAGTATGTTGGGTATTTCACACCATTCTATGAAATAAGGTAAATAAACTGCTAGTGTTTTACAATGAAGTAGAATATTGTCTCAAACAAAAGGGATTAATGTAGGAATTATTATAACTCTAAACACTACCTTTATTTGTATTGTGTGGGGAGTGCTTGAGACTGTCCCTGGGGGAATAATGACAAGTGGGAACAGGTGAGTCTGCATTTAGGCTAA
Source organism: Edolisoma coerulescens (assembly GCA_013397115.1). Taxonomy (NCBI): domain Eukaryota; kingdom Metazoa; phylum Chordata; class Aves; order Passeriformes; family Campephagidae; genus Edolisoma; species Edolisoma coerulescens. Next base: position 656,277 of record VWZW01003082.1, on the reverse strand, counting down.
TCTACTTGCTTTCAAAGTATCAAGTCTAAACCTCCTACTGCAAGTCATCAGCAATACTAAGAGTTGTAAAATACTGGCAAAAGTAGTAACTTTTCCATCCCATCACAGTCCCTTTCACAAGGCTGTTTGCTTTGGCTTTGTGCAGGGTTTCAAAGCTTGGCTCACTGAATGTCTGCGTTCCTGTCACTGCTCAAAAATCAGGTGAAAATCACTCTGTGAAACCTGACTTGTCATGGTTTCATGTATACAAGGCTATGCTGTTTTCCCTTAAAACGATGTGTAAGCTTGTCATGAGCACTTGGAATTTCAGAAAAGCTTTTGCATGTGCAAAAGGAAGTGCTTACCATAAAACCAGGAAACTCCAATTGCCTCCATTAGAACAGCAAACAATATTGAAGTCCCAGCTGCAAATGTGTCCAGAAGTGTGAGCACATAAATTCCACCCTGCAATGGGGATTAAAAAGATGCCACAAAGCGAAGTTACAAATAGAATCATCTCACTTGTTTACTCAACAGAAATCTGCTTTACTTGAAGCATTATCTTAACCCAAGTATTTTCATATGGATCTGATGCTGCAGACACAGGTTCATAGCTGCATACAAAATAGCGGAATCAGACTTGCAGCTCTTCTGAAGAGGCTTCTTTTCACCCATGTCCTCACTTCACTGGGAAACAGAAGCCTCAACTTAGATTAGTGAGTTCTCCTGGCACTCCTGTTCAGTGGAAGTTTGGGGAAATGATCAGCAGCTTGTAGGGGAGGGCCTGTCTACAGCAGTTAATGAAGAACTTCCTAAATTAATGCCAGGAATGGAGCACTCCAGGAGTTTCCATAGGCATTATCAGTCAGTTTGTTCCTAAGGCCACTTGTTCCGCAGGCCAGTGAATCTGCAGTGTTGGTCTGCTGTCCCCTTTTCCCTGCCTGCCTGCATCTCTCTTGCCCACTGTTCCTCCTGAGGCAGATGATGTTAGTTTTGTCACCAGCACAGGAAGAAGCTGCTGTGCCCTGTTTGGTCTCTGGGCTGTGGTATTTGCAATCCTTTGCTTGGTGGAGACAGCAAACCTTGTCTTCCTTCACAACAGCACATTTTGTGCTTCAGTGGTTCATGACTGACGACTGGAAATGCATTTACTAAAGTCTTGTTTCACTGATGTTTCTTTTAGCTGCAATTTGACTAATTTTTGCCTTGTTTTACAATGTGGTGCGTATTTGTGTAAATTACTGGTCATTTTACTGAGTATGGGCTAAAAGAAGAATGGAAGACCATTAGATCCAGATTTGTTTCAAAATGAACTCGGATAAAGTGTTTCAGGAAACTCTTTGTCACATGTAGACAACTGAAATGTTTGCAGTTGCAGTAGATTTTTGTTAAAAAATTTTTTTACAACCAAACTTAATCTGATTACGCCTGTCCAGAAGGAGAGGAACAAAGGAATTATTTTCTGTGTTTTTTAGCACCAATGGTATAAATAGCATTCGGACTGTTTAGATCTGTAGGTGATTTTAGTCTCTGTAATCAGTTGCCTTTTTTTTTTTTTTAAGATGTTTTTCTGAAACAGCTGTGCATATTTACAAAGATAGGGAGATCAGTACTTAGGCCTCATCTAGGTTTTTAATTCTGTGGGGACTTGTCCGGAAATGGAATGAACTTTGGTTGTTGTGTTAGAAAATGTTGCATATGGAATGACATTTGGGTTTGACCTCTTGTTTTTGCTCTACACCTGCTCCAAATGCATGCCTTTGCAATCAAACTTAGCAAAGTGAATTACTAATATGATTTTGTAAGAAACATAATTTTTCAGAAACAGCTACTTTTGAAAATACAGCCTTAAAAATTCAGGGGGCAAACTCAAACATTAATTTCATGTGATGTTCTCACAAGAGTTTTTCTTTTTATTTTTTATGCATGAGAAATGTTCTTTAGTTACATGGACCAATACACTTGAACAATTCTGGACAGTTTTGTGAATCCCAGCTGGAGGGGTATACTTAAGTCTAAACAGGTGCCATTATTTAAAAGCTAGAGTTAGGTCGTTATCTTGAATAGCTGTAGCTCACTTGGAGGCAGTGGAATTGCACCCACTGGCACCTGTTCAGGTTCTTAACACTGAATTTATTCTGATATTGTACTTCAGGAAGTTTCATTCCAGCTGAAACTTTGAATATACAAGAGCATGTTCAGTTTTTAGGTATCAATAGAAACAGTATGGTATTACAAGGATATATTTTAAATGATATATCTATTTTTAGAGTCTTAAATGTTCCTCAGTTTGAGGAAACTGAAGTGAAAATGTTGGGGTATTTTAATTTGAAAATAACTTAGTTATTTGTAAACTTACGCCATTCCAGTAATCTTAAGAATAGATGTAGAAACCATTTCTAGGGATGGAGAGAGGTTCAGCACATCTGCTTTCATGGTGGTTTCCTCAAGTTTCAGATGTTTTCTGACAGTTTTGGCATCTTTGCTAACAGGTCTCTTTGCTCTTTTTATGGTCAAAAAAGAGAAAGTTCTCTCCAGCCTAGAACACTGTGATTCTCATTCCTTAATTAGTTGTCAAAAGCCAGATGAGGCAAAACATTCAGTCTGATGGTAGTGATAAATACAGGTTACTCGATGTTCAGGGTAAGTTTTCTGTGTGCTTTATATGGTGTTAAGAGTAAAAGATGTCAAGATGTAGGTACATGAAGGAACATTAAGAAACAAGGTGGGGAGAGGAGATGATTATTGTCACTACACTCCTTTAACAGGAAGCGAGTGTCTCTTACTTTCTTCAAGAAGAGAACAGCCAGATGGTCTGGTCACTTGAAATTCTTAGCTCCTTGCAGAGGAATAAGCACTCTACACAGTTCCATCTAATGTGACTAAAAAATCCAAAACCAAACCAAACAAAAAAAGACCCCAGACAAACACAAAAGAAAGCACACAGAACCAAACAAACCCAGCAGTAGCACAGACAGTTCTTTGGAACAAAGAATTGTAGGCTTGATTGATAGCAAATGATCTTGTGCCAAAAACCAGAGAAACTTCATATATATAAGATTAAAAGAGATGTTCTGAACAGAAGTTGTTTAAGAACTATTATTTATAACAAAAATAGTCATCTGAACCTATCCATATTTCATCTGACAGGGTTAATGGCATTCTTAAGGTAACATTCTGATGAAAACTTTTGTTGTACTTACATTGGTAATGCAAAAAAGAGCAAGTAGGAAAGTGCCAAAAGAAACACCAAAGGTGAAGAGCTTTCTGTGCTGCTTCAGAAGGTGGAAATCATCTGCCAAGCCAGTGATGACAGCCTCCATCCCACCCATCTGAGGAAGGGAAGGCAAGAGCTCTGGTTAAATGCTGCTGACTGGTGGAAATACAGACTGAAGAATGCAAAGCAGTTTGTGCAATTAATACCCAACCACTCTGTAATTTCTGACATTTCAGCTGTCAGTCATTGCTGTTACGAGGCTTTATTTTCTTCTGGTAAAGGACTGAGTCACAGAACTGGACATCAAGAGCAGTGGTTGTTGCCTCCATAGCTGTATCCTCTGATGATCCTCTTTGCTGACTCAACAGAACAATAAGTAGACAGTACTTTGGGGAAAATAATATACATTTTAATAAACTCTGGGGAAAAAGCTGGTAGCTTAAGTAACTAAGCTCCTTAAGATATTTCTTAAATAAAGACGGGCACAACAAGCTTGTAAAGGAAGTGCACTGAACAAAGATTCACTTTAGCCACTGATTAATGAAATCCAGCTTGACAGAAGATTTTACAGATCTGGAAGAATTCCTACAAAGGAAGCTTGATGTAATTTTTTTTTTGTTAATAACATGAAAGAATTTTACTTTGCTTTCTAGAATTTGATGCTGAATATTAGCCATTGTTTTGCAATACAGGAAAGGTACTTTCCAAGTTTTAATTTAAATTCCTGGATCATGTAGGTGGTTATGAATTTTAATTTCTTTCCATTAATGAAAACATTCTGCCTCCACTCCAACAAAAAGCTATGAAAATTAATTTCAATTTTTTGACATAGTAAACAAATTTATTTAGTATTTTGGAGAGGCTTAATTCTATGCTTTTTGTGATGCTAAAAGACCACAGCAAGACCTGGAGTGCTTGGTGCAATATAATAGTTGGTAAGCAGGTGCTGACATAGCCTGTCCCTTTCCTATAAGCATTTGATTAAAATATTCCTGGTTGAAATCAGTAACAGAGAATTAACACCATAAAAAGTACTGCAGGATTGAAATTTTCTTTGGGAAATTATGATAGATCTTGAACCAGTAAATCCTTCCCCTTTTAGAAGGAAAGAACTAGACTTGGTCACTGTTCACTAGTTCACTGTATTTTAATTAGCTCCAGAAGAAAGAGTTTTCTCCACTTGTAGGAAAAGTGTGTTCTGCAATCTAAAGCCCCATGTCTTTGACACTCATATGTTTCTTTACATTGCCCTACATTTACTGCAGTTGCATAGTTAACTGTTTTGGATTTAGACACTTCTGAGCATGAATTTTCCTCTTCTTCATTCTGCCCTTTTCCTACTGGTCATTCATGTCCTTTCACTGTGCTAAACCCTTCACTGAAACCTTCATTTCAATTCTTCATATTTGCTTACAGTTGAAAAATGGCTAAGCTACAGTCCCAAATATAATCTTCACTCAAACTTTTGTCTGTGGATCCAGATCTTAGTCTATATAGGCAAACTTAATTGAACCTCAGCTGGAATCCAAAAATCCAAACACTTCAGAAATATTTAGACCTAAATCTGACCTTTACAGCTCAGCCCTCACTCCACAAGATCTCATTCAGCTATTTGCCAATGATTATCAAAGCTTCCTGCTGCAACCCCATTTTTTTTTAGTTTTGTTCTTCTCCATGTCAGTTCATTCTTTCCCTTTCTTGTCCATGAAAATGAATGAATTTTCCTGAAGTTGTAAGCAATGAAAACACTGTGTTTTACCATTTCCAGGAAGAAATTCCTAGATCAACTTTTTGCATTCTGAACTTCAAGAGAGACTTCTTTGCTTTGGAATAGTTAGAAACCCCTACCCTACTAGAGAGGATGAAAGTTTGTCCATGGTTCACCATTCCTTAAAGACCCTATTTGGTTTTCCAGAAATTAATCAACCTTTAAGCTAAATATAACAGGAAGCCTTTATTTCTCTTTGGCAAGAACAAAGCAGTACAAAAGTTATTTGGGGACTTGGAATGTTTTCTGGGATGAAGTTTATGTGATCCTGAATATCATGGTGGGGTAAAACTTACCACATTATGGAAAGAGTAAATACACTTGCTAGACTAGACATTTAACAGTAAGATTACAAGGAAAATGAAACCACCATGGAAATGCTCTGGTGTGATTTTTAAATTGTGATTAAATTTACAGGAAATTCTGTATCATGGCTTGTAGGAAAAACAATGCGAGTACCTTCAGCCATTGTCTGTCTGGAGCAGGTTAATAGATTTCAGCACATATAATGTAATCCCTTCTACAAACCACTCTACTCAATGTCTTACTTGTGTTTTGCAAGCAGGGCTCCAAAACCTTTTTGCAGGTTCATAGTAGTAATAGTTCAGTTGGGTCATACCTTTAAATAGCAATAACTGTTGATGAACAGACCCTCTGTAGGTCATAAAAAAGTAGCAGGGAGTAAATATTTACTGGATTGTAAAAGGTTTAATCTTTTCCTAAACCTCTTAATGATTGAGAGTCTTTATAATACAGGGAGTAATAGTATTGCTATACTGTCTATAATGGTGAAAACAGATTTTGGGAATGTACAGAATGTTTATTTGAAATGTAATCACCTGCTTAAGGGTGATGCCTCTGCGGTTACAGAATATAACAGGAAAAGAACAATGTCAAGGCTAGAAGGAAAAAATACTCACAGAACTGTCGATGCCAAGAGTAAGGAGCATGATGAAGAACACCACAGCCCAAAATGTAGATCCTGAAAGAGTTGAAATTGCCTCTGGATACAGGATGAAAACTAAGCCAGCTCCTGGAATAGAAATGGGGAAAAAAAGGTGTCACTAAATGATGTTTCTTATCTTCATAGAAGTGTTCATTTTAATAGCATAAATAATGACTAAGTTTCGTTTCAGTCCTTGTCACACTCTGAGTACCTGTTAAAACAAAATTTGCATTATACCGAAATAGATCTAAAGTGCTTTTAATTATTTACTCATGATGGTTTGGTATTAAAAAAACCCCTGTCCTATTCTTTTCCACTTCAAATAATCTTTTGTGGGATTTGCAACCTTACTAGTTATTTTTCAGCTTTGTAGTGGAATCCACGGAATTATGTGGATGTGGACTCCACTGTTTGGCAAGTGAACTCTTGCATGTGATGAGAGGTGCAGGAGCTTGAGACCGTGGGTGACCTGTTCCCAGTGAAAGGACTGTAGAGCTGAGCTTAGCAGAACCATCAACACAGCCCCTGTGGCACTGAACAGCAATACTTCTGTAAGATACTATCCAGTGGTAAATACGTGTTTGTTGAATGGGCAAAACCTGTGGGGGCAAGAAGCTGGGGAACTTCAATTCAGAGGAGGTAAGGTGAATCAATACCAGTTAGAGTTCACATTTCAACACGGGATTTAAACACAGAGTTCTAGTTTCAAGTAAGCTAATTCCGTTCACTTCCGTGAGATTTTCACGGACTCGTTGGAAACAAATATAAACACATTTGCAAAGAAATGGTGGACAAAAAGGGGTAAAATTAGTATAAAATTAACTGCTTACCTTCAGTAGCTACATCCTCAATTTTAACTTTGTGCTCATGAGCCATGTAGCCCAATATGGAGAAAATTGCAAATCCTGAGATGAAGCTTGTGACACAGTTAATGGTGCTAGTCAGCAAAGCGTCCCTAAGCATGGAGAAAAGAACAGCCCAGTGAGAAAAAACTTTAAGAATTGGATGGGGATTGTCTTTAATATTTTTTCCCCCCATCCTTCAGTTCATGACACATTTATAGTCCATGTACTTTCTGAATTTATATTTCATGGGAAAAGTGATGCTTGTTTCCATTCCAAATTTGAATGTTAACGAAACATCTAAATGTTGGAATTTCTCTGAAGGTGCAGGGTGATTCTGGTTGAATTTCCATGGTGGTGATTCAGCAAAACACTTACAAACTGACTTGATTTAAAGTGCATTCCTAAACTGGAGTGCAGTGTAAAATATTGGAAATGTAATCCCAAAGCACAGAAACCCTTCTGGAAGCTGGAATCTTTCTGCGTTTAGTTCCTGGACCAATAAGATTTCATCCTGTGTTCACTGTTGCGCTTAATGGTACTTTTGAAAGGCAAACACCAGCACAGTTTATACAGCTGTCTGAAGTCCAGACCTAATCCCATTCTGCTTTGCAGTGCAGCAGATATCTTGGCAGGTTCCTGTTACTAAAATTTCAGTAGGGAAGACAGCATTTCAAGATTTGGGTTGGTTACTATGTCTACACAAAACTCACCATCATTAATATATGACTGAAGATAAAAAGATAGCTTAATACTTATTTCAGCTGCAGTCAGAGTAAAATAGTTTAATTTTGCAGCAGTAATGGAAGAATAAGCTCTTACCTGTAGCAGTTGTTGTCAAACTTATTGTAACTGGCAAATGCAATCAAAACGCCAAACCCAGCTCCTAAGGAGTAAAATATCTGAGTAGCTGCATCAATCCATACCTGCATAATGACACCAACATGCCAGAGTCAGTTCAGTCCACACGGATACATCAGGAGAAAAGCAAGACAACTGGCTTTTGGAAAACAGTTGGCATTCATGCTGATGGGAGTGTAAGTGTCACACGGAGCATGGCCCTGGTCTGGAATGGCCTAACCCAAGGTGGTGAGGCTGGAGCAGTGGGCAAGTCCTCAGTGCACACACACACTGCTGCCCTGGTGGGCTGTGCAGTGGGACGTGGACTTCTGAGATTTTACCCAGCACTGAAATGATTGCAGGGTTTTTCTCCCAGGTGACAGAAATACACTTCCAGTAGTTCTTGTTCCAAGTTAGCTTGGAATGTACAACCAGAAAACTAAAAATAGTTAATAGGTCAAGAGTTATAGGACATTTTCTTTCCCATACAGAGCTTCCTTTGTGTGACTGTAAGTGCACTTTGCACAATACTTTCCTGATTCAGGAGCTGAAGCATGGGTGATGTGCTATGAACAGAACTATGCAGATTGTCTCTCAGCTTTCTCGCTTAGTTGGAGAAAGAGTTATTTCTGTAATAGTCATTAAATTTCAGTTTAGATGCAGCTTGATCATTTTAAGGATGGTCCACTAGGGAAAACATTTTAAAAGCTATAACATTTCCTAAAGTGTCCCTCCATACCAACATCCATTAATCCAGTCAGGAACAATGCCACAGTCCTGGTTCCCTGAACCAGAAACCTGAAAATAGCCTACCCTGGTTAATGAGGGTTTCCCCTTTTCTGTTGGTACACAGAGATGTTTAAACGAGCATCTTCAACAGAGGTAGTGAAGTCAGTGGTGTGAATAATACTCAACATTTCTCAAAATGAGATCTGCAGTATTTGATTAAATCTGCCAAGTACTCTGAAAGAACTATGAAAAGCTCTGGATTTCATCATTCATCCATCTCTACAAAATCAGATATATTAGAGAAAGCAGCAGCTTTCTAACAGATCTAAGCAGCTTATTAGCTCCATCTGCATTGGCATTTTAGTGCTACACTTTCATATTTGGCCTAGTGGAAAGGAAGAGAGTGCCTTATCCCATGCTGACATGATATATGAAAGCACTTAGGCTGGTGACCATGTCTTTTCTCAACATAGATGATAGATGCTTTCAGCTGCTGCCTGTTGGAGACCGGGAACACTTATGGTACTCTGGGTTTGTAGAAAAACTTAATTTTATGAACTGTGGAGAGTTGATTACTTGAAAGATAATATGAAGAGCAGTCTATGAAGTGTTTATTGCTAACCAGTGATGGGAGGATATGATTTTCTCAAATTGTAGTTCATACAGGCTTTTTTTTCTTGCAATGAATAACAAAAAACAATCCTGTAATCTTAATTCCTTACTCGTTCTTTTTATATACCAGTTGCATCTTAATATTCTATTTTCACACAAAGGTTGAGATCAAATAGGGTTGTACTCTCTGGAAAGCATTTATGTGGATAAGAATGCAGAAGGAGGGATGCAAAACCTCTTATATTTGTTCTTGTTTTTTTTAAAAAAATCAGATAACTTTTGTTGTTAACAAAATTCCTGAAAATTTTATCTTCAGTTTTGTTTAAACTCTAACCAGAACTGCATACTGCCACCATAGGGCACTTGTTTTTTGTGTTTCTGTGTCTCTTTTGTATCTTGCCTGTGCAGTTGTACTCACCCTTTCTTACTATTTAAGCACCCTTCAGCATGTGCTTAAGTCCTGTTGACTCAAGTAAGAGACCACCTGCTGCCTCCCAAAGGCTTTAAGCACATGCTGAAGTATCTGTTAGTAAGTCTTGGTTCATAGTAGCTGATTAGGAAAGAAATTGAGAAGATCAAGGTGAAGCGAAAGAAGGGCAGAAACCAGAAATTCCTTTGCAATTAAGATGAAATGCAAAACATTCTCTGACCAAGCAGGATGTAAGACAGCAGGGCTCGTTCCGCGGTTCATGCCCGTGTTTCTCATTTTCACAGCTTCTGATCAGTGCATAGTCTAATATATTTTATGATAGGATATTGGTTTTATATATATTAAAAATAAAAAAATAGAAACTTTTTACAGTAGGCAGTCATCAGTCTTTCCAGCTTTCCTCAGTGTTTAAGCCATTTTAGCTTTTGTGCCTATTCAGTGCAGTGCAGTTTGTGGCTCCAGTCGATGAGGCACACCTTGACTGTGATCAGAGTGCTCCAAGGGCTTTTAGAAGAGCATTGGCAAAGCCCTCCGTGGGTCATTACTGTTTGTGACTTAGGATGTTTCTTTGTTAGAGTTTTCATTGGGAAGAAACAAAAAAATCATAAATCACATCCAGGGATGCATTGACACAGAAATGAAGTGGGATTATATTCTTTGGAGCCTGAGGACAAAGATTAAACACACAAGGCTATTGTAGCAGCAGGGATTCCAGTCTCCAAGAGGGGAAGGGCTGACATGACAAAGCAGTTAGTGACACTTCTCAGCATAAGTGATCTTTAGTCTTTTATTATTCTAGTGTAACTTTTTGTTGTTGTTGTCTGAAAAATGTAGTCTTAGAAACAAATAACTTTAGGGTCAACTAAATAGCAGCTGCAGAAATATTAAGCCAAGAATGAGCAGCGCACAGGATATCCTTCCAGAAGCAGAAGGCAGATATGGAGGCCTGGATTCTGAGCAGGTGCAAGCTGGTACAGCTCCACAGACATCTAGTTGAAATTGTGATGTTTATTTCCAAACAGCACTTAAATATATAAGTATAAGCACCTGCTTTGTTCATCTTTGCACATGTATATTTGTGTGTATGCATAAATGTGAATTATTGGGGTGGCTACTGCCTTGTGACAAAGGTGGATGAAAATCCCATATTTGAAATTTGATTTGATTATTCCAAAATAGACATGGAGCCTGGGTCTGTTTTTGAAGAAATGTCTGTTTTCAAATTTAGTATTAAAAAGTCAGGAAAGTCTCTTTTGGATAAGATTATGAAAAATTTAAGTATTCTAACACTTGAGGTCTTTTAATAATTTAGGAAAAATCAACATAGGATTCATAGGAAAGGTACAGTGCAACTATGGACAGACTGCAGACTTTTCTGAAAGCTGCAATTTTTCAAGATGATGCATTTCCTTCTAGTAGATGTCTCTTTTCAGATTTATAACCATTTGAATGGCCTTGTGACCCATCCATAGAGATACTACTGTCTTACAAATTATTTATGCCATTTTTAGAATAGTAGAGGGGTGAAATATCTCTGTAGTCTTTGTTCTTTGTAGGTCTGAAATGCTGCTAATTTCATCTATTAGTGACTATACTTGTAGATTTTGCTTTACAATGTATGAAATAAGTCTTAGTTCCAAGTTACTCCACAAATTGTGTCGGTTTGGATACACTTAACATTGTTAATGTTGTTCAGTGATACAGTGAAATGTACATTACTTTCAAAAGCAAGATAAGAACACCATACTATTGAAAATGTTATTTGTACAAAGAACCATGGTTTGATTAGGTGAGTTAGTCCTGACTTTATGTGTTCAGCAAGGTTTGCATAGGCCAGGATTTTTGTTTTCTGGGTTAATATTTAAGCTAGCAATTCAGAAAGCAAGATTTTCTTCTTGAGGGAATTCTTAGCCTTTTGAGAACTAAATTTTTGCATGACTCCATTTTCCTGTATAAAGGATATTGAAGTTTACTGGGTGCAGTCGAAGCATGGACTTTTTTAAGGGTCTGCCACACCTGTAAGTGCCTTCACACAGGTGATCTGAATTGTTTTGGTTCAGTGTGAGATAGTTCTGGTTTGGAGAGTATTGGAAAGTTAAACTGTCAGAGAAAGTGGACTAGTGCTTAGGCAGAAGAATGGCTATTTAATTTCAGCAGTTAGCTGTAATAGTTTCAGTTTCAATAACAAAGGCAACAGGTTTAATAATTAGGGAATGAGAACAGAAGAGTACACTTACTGTGGCTTCTTTTAATCTTCTGAAATCTATGTGCAGGTATGCATTTATTCCATTGTATGCACCTGGCAGGGTTATTCCATGTATTAATAAGACAAATAATACAACATAAGGCAAAGTGGCTGTTATCCAAACAACCTGCAGACAACAGAGATCCCAAAGGTTAATCAGCTGTTACGGAAGAGTTAAGAATATGTAATAAGTACAGCTGACATTTTCTTGGTTTAGTCCATTCAGTTTGATGGAGAAGCTCTTTTTAGGACATGAGGGAAAATGCTGTTATGTGTCATGAATCTTTTCATATATAGGTTTACAGATACCAGTAGGAGACAGTTTTGACAAACAGAAGACACTGTCAGTGTGTGTTAGACTGCTGATTAGCTCCTCATCCCCACCTTGTTTACTAAAAAGTGCAGTCATTGCCTGATGTTAGGTGATACTTTCATGAAAATGTACAAAAAGCTCTCAGATGTATCTAACTCTAGGATTTCTGCTGGGGTATTTTCTGATGTCAGAGTGACTTTCACCAAATATTTCTCTTGACATGGCATTTATAATAAAACCAAAGCCTTTTATACCATTGAAACATTAGTACATTTGGCTAAAATTAGGAGACTTCTTAAAGTAGACAAAAAAATGTAGTCAAGATAGAAGGACAATATTAGCTCTACCTTTCCTGAAGTCTTCACTCCTTTCCAGAGACTAAAGAAAAGAATGATTACCACCACCAAGAGGCAGAGGGAAAGTTGCCAGCGCGGCAAGCCAAGGTCATGGATTCCACGGCTTTCGTGCAGGTGCAGAACTCCCCGCCTACACACCAGATAGACAGAAACAAAGCCAAGTCACTGGGGGAAAAAGGCTTTTGCACCTCCCATGCTGTGGGCAGCAGGAATGGGTGCTGCACTGGAGCAGTAGTTGCCCTGCTGGCATCAGTGGCAGTCAGTGAAGGTGTTTTGTGAAGCCTTGAGTTGTACTTCTCCCCACAAGGTCTGTGTGGTCCCACAGCCCCGTCGCTGTCTGCTTACACCACAGTGCCATGGTGATAACGCCCTTTCCTTCACTGGGAGTGTATGGGGAGTTTGGAAGTACCATTGGTTGATTCTAACTTGAACAGATGCCCAGAGAGACTGCAGAATCTCTGTCCTTGGAGATCTTAAAACCTGGCTAATGAAGGCCTGGAGCAGACTGATTTACTTTTGAAGATAGCCTTGATTTTGCTTAAGGAGTTGTATTAGATGACCGTCAGAGATGTCTCTCAACTTATATTATTTTGTGATTCTAGATCAGTGAACAGCTGACTTCCTGCTTCTGTAGTTTCTCATATTTAAGAAGAAATGCTGTATTTTTGAACAGTTTCTGTTCTTGCTTCATAAATAGAGAGATGTTTGTCCAATTTTGCTAACAAAATAAACTCTCAGAATTCAAATGAGTCAAAAGAAAGGAAAAAACATTGGTACTAAGACAACTAGAATTAGTGTTTTGCTTGCAGATTGCTGTTATTGAGAAAAGAGTGAAATTAGATGAGAAATATGTGTAAAAATGAGACTGTTATGGGGAAAAGACTGAGAATAAACACTAACAGAGCTGACAGTAGAACAGGGATCTATTGTATTATGCTGAACAAAATGCAAGAGAAGCTAATAAATTGTTTAAGCTTTCTGATATTCTAGTCAGAGCTCTAGAAATATTTAATTAAAACAGCACCAAGAATCAAACAACATGCACTAGAAATCAGGGATTTGTGCAAAGGAGCTTGGTCTATACTAAGACTGCATCCCACGTAAGGGAGTGTAAATTACATTTGCGATGACTTTGAGATTGTTCATCTGGGTTCCAGGAGTCTTTGCACCTATCTGCAGGAGGGGCAGGAATGTGAAGGGCTCTCAATTTGAAGCTGCATTCAGACATTCCGGTTCCTCTCTTGGGAAATTTCTTCTCATTCTCTCCTTCCCTATGCTCTCTGCTGGGAAGATTCTCCTAGTCACCCCAGAGCTCTGTCACCAGTTCCTGCCTTACTTCCACACTGCATTCAGCTAAAGGGAAATAGTTCACCTCGACTGAAATCTGCAAACAGCGAATTGTTTGTTAGTACCACTGACTCTGTTTAGTCTTTGTTACAGCACTTGGGTCCCCTTTAATTTGGCAGCAGACCCTGAACAGCCAACAAGCAGCTCAGCTGCTTGGTACTCACACATAAGCCCTACAAAAAACAAATTATTGAGGAGGCAGTGGGGCAGCTGCTCAGTAGGATTCAGTAAATGAAGGACCCAGTCATAGTTCTAATAATAGGAAATGTTGGAAGCAGTAAATTCTTCTTTGTGTCTTGGTTTTCCCATCTGTAAAATAAGAATTATTATAAATGTGTGCTTTGTCTCTACTTTGAGCAATTCAGAACATATTTGTTATGGAAGGGGTGAATATTTGCACACAAACAGGGAACCAAACCAGGAAAAAAGAAATGCCAAGGGTTGTGATCTGAAAATTACTCTGTATCATTTTCAATCCAAAACATTTAATCTACAGCCAGAAAACAGGATTTAAGAGTTTTAGGTGTAGAACTCTCTGGGATGTTTTTTTCAGACTGGTACTTTCTAAGGAGCTTTATGTATTATTCATCTCTGGACAGATTTATACCATTTTCTTTTAGAAATTTAGGAAGTTTTGCATAAATAGATTAAGTTTAAGGTCTTGGAGTAGACCTCATTTTTTCAATCCAAAATAAATTATAATTTTCATTTTCAGTCCAAATATGTTTACACAGCTCTATAGGCTCATTCTTTCTCTTTTTATTAAAAGCAAAAGTTACTTGCCTGGATTTGATGTGCTCAATAGAAGGGTGTAATTTATATAAATTTTAGATGCATTGCATCAGATTGATTCAGATTTCAAAAATGTCGTCACTTATCAGTAAATTAGTATGCTAACTAACAAATGTGTTTGTTAGTTAACATATTAAGTACTTCTAGGAACATCGAAGTACTTCTAAAACTTAGTAGTCATATTTAAGAGATCAAACCCAAATGGCTTGCATAAACTAAGAATCAGCAAACTGGAATAGGTATAAATACATATAGTCCTGGTGTCCCAAGTTATATTCCCTATTCTGGTAGTTAGACTATGTTTTTATGATTTAAAACTTAATGCAAATTGTAGATTGAAGATGCTAAAAGAACTGTCAATACACACAATGTGCAATTTATAGAAATTAAATTGCATACTCCATTTGGAAGGCAATTTGAAGCATGATAATTGTGCTCAATTAGAAAGCTCTTCTACACGCATCTTCTGTGTTATGTATTTGGGCAACCACAGTTCAGTAATCATTGCTGCCAGTTTTCTTCAGAGCATGAAATGTGCTTTTCCAGTACCTGTGGAGGGTTAGGCTATCTGCATCAAGCTGATGTGGATAGAGCCCTTTTTGCAGAGTTTGCCAGGCTCCAGGTATTTTTCTTTCATGAATAGCACTGCTTACATTCAGCTCTAGTTTTCATGGCACTTTGTGCCCACGCAGCAGTGTGGGGCAGAGCTTGGGTACAAAACCTGTAGACCTGAGCTGGCTCCATGCAGGTTGGACACCAGGGTCTCCTGACTGTAACTCTGGGTTGGGGGCCCGGTGCAGAGAGAGAAGAGTGGCTCCACGTGAAGTGCCCCAGGGGTAGCCTGGCTCAGGCCCGGTTCTGCCATTCCCAGGGCTGCTGTCTGAGCTGCTTGGGTGCCTCTGGGTGCCTTGTAAAGAGCTCTGAGTAGGCACAGCTGCAATGCTGAAGGATGTCCTGGCTCTGGGACAGTGCTGTCCTACAGCCCAGAGTACAGGAGAGCCACTGAGTAATCTGAGGTGCAGTGCATGTGCCCTGTGTGCCTCACCCCTACCCTGGAGTGCTGGGCACAATCCAGGGGGATGCCAGGGGGATGCAGCAGCCTCTGGGTTTTTCTCTAGATATTTCAGCTCCCTCTTGTGTTGGAGAATGGAGCAGTGTAATGGACTACAAGTTAGATTTTGGGAATCATGTAATTTAGAAGTGGCAACCTGGCTGGCATATAATAAGTTATTATTTGTACTTAATCACAGAATCACAGGCTATACTGAGTTGGAAGGGATCCTCAAGGATCGTTGAGCTCAACTGTTACACCTGCACTGGACATCTTCAAGAGATGTCCACATCTCCCATGCCTGAGAGCATTATCCAAACACTTCTGAATTCTGTCAGTCTTGGGGCTGTGACCACTTCCTTGGGGAGTCCGTTCCAGTGGCCAGCTACCCTTTGGGTAAAGAACCTTTTCCTGATATCCAACATAAACCTCCTCTGACACAACTTCAGGCCATTTCCTTGGGTCCTATCACGGTCACCACAGAGCAGAGATCAGTGCCTGCCCCTCCTCTGCCCCTCATGAAGAAGTTGTAACTGCAATGAGGTCTCCCCTCAGTCTCCTCCAGGCTGAACAGACCAAGTGACCTCAGCTGCTCTGCTCCTCCATACAGCTTCCCCTCAAGGCCCTTCACCACCTTCATAGCCCTCCTTTAGAAGCTCTGTAACATCTTCATATCTTTTTTATATTGTGGTGCCCAAAACTGCCCCCAGCACTCGAGGTAAGGCCACCCCAGTGCAGAGCAGAGCAGGACAATCCCCTTCCCTGCCCGACTGGTCCCCTGATGGCCTGATGCCCCCCAGGACACAGATGTCTCTCCAGGCTGACAGGGCACTGCTGACTCATGTTCAACTTGCCATCAACCAGGAGGACCCCCAGGTCCCTTTCCATGGTACTGTTTCCAGCATGTCATTCCCCAGTCTGTCTGTACACCCAGGGTTGCTCCATTGCAGATGAAATGGTATTTCTTTTTGAATCATGATAATACTGAGAATGTTTATCTCAGTGCACTGAAAACTTCATTTTCCCACTAACTTAGCAATTCTGACCTCCTCTGCTACTGTGCCCCACTTCAGCACATTCACGGCTCTCCAAAATTTACTGTTTCAGAAGAGCTGCATAGAAAGACCAGATGTGATTAGCAGAATATAGGGCTATCCACTCTTATTAGTTCTTGTTGCCTGATTCAGTTTTTGTAAGCATTTATAGGCAGAATTGCTTATGCTGACTTTTGAAGTGGTGTTTTCTCTTTTGGGAGAAGTTGCTTCACGATTGTTTAATGGGGACAGGTTCCTGCATCTTTGGAGCACACAGTGTTGGTCACTCCGTTTGATGTGACACTGAACCCTTTGCCTGGGGTGGCATTTCCAGTGAAGGCTTGTACCCCAAAGCACAAACCTATTGATCTATAAAAGTAACCTTTGTTGTATAGGGTGAGGGGTTTTTTTTCAGGACATTCTTGGTTCACACACTCATAAATTTCATAAATATGATGTTCATAGATGTGACAAATGTAAACTGCCATGACTGAATCTCGGTTTTATTCCTTGTTCTTAGGTAGATTTTTGCAATTGCTCACGGCTGGGCAGACTTTGAATTCTGTGAATTTCCTTTACTGAATCTGGCATGAAAATTTCCCTGTAAAATGTCTCATGCAGAAAGAATGGATTACAGCCCTGAGAAAAAGTGCTGTCAGAGGGAAATAGCTGTAGCCCAATATGTTTGTTGACAATTTCACTGTTTTGTCTAAAAAATTGCCAGGATTTGTTCCTACAACAGATCATAATTTTTTGCAGGCACAGTACCTTGTGAGAAGAATAGTGCTTTTGTTCCTCCAAACTGGTATTTTTTAATTGTCAGCATAAATGAAGCAAGATGGTAACAAACTTTTCCCAGACACAAGAATGAAGAGAACAAATGTAAAGTAGGCCTGTGATCAGATAAAGTATTTAAATAGGAGCAATATGGATTAGATAGGGGAACTTTATTTGCAGTGATGTACTTCTGTTCTTCCAAAGAAGAGGTTTATGTTGAATTATTTTAACATATGTGGAAAGGATAGAAGGTTCTTTGCATTTTCTGTGTTTAATTCCAAACCACTGAAGAGGGAAGGAATTAAAGTAATGTGTGTCTCTAAAGAAATGTGGAGTTGACATTTTATTCCTAACTGGATTTCTCTTCTGTCTGGCTATTACTTAGCAGAAAGGCACCAGTTGTTATTAGATTTTAGCTTGGTTTGCCAAGATTACAGTGTACAAACACTTTATGGTTGATTTTAACCATCTCTAATGAAGTATTGTAGAGGTCCTGTTCCTTCCTGTTGTAAGAAGCTGTCCCCATGACATCAGTGGCACCTTGGCCTAAATTAGGCCTCTACAACTGAAACCAGACTTAGTAAAATGAAACTCCCTAGAAGGCCTCAGAGTAGAAGCACTTCAACCTTAAGTTCTGCCCAGCTCTTGAGGCTTGAAAACAAATGCCAAATATGTTTTTCAAAGTTCTCCTGTCATTGCCTTAGCATGGAATTTTCAACTTTAAATGATTTCTTCCAAATCTGAGGCTTAGAGGTTTCTTTCTGCTTTTCCTCCCAGCCAGATACTGGACAGCTGATAGATTTGGCCTAGATTGCAAGTTTTCCCTTTTCTCACTCAATGTAAGTAGTGACAACCAGCATATTTCTGCTGAATTTGAGGTATCTTTCTTGTAGTATTTGATGAACTGTCACATCACAGTGCTCCCACTTCCTCCTACAGTTTATTCCTGTGCTGGTGGAGGCAGAGGCAGTCAGCTCTGGCAGCTACAGGGCTTTAGGATGTAATCAACTCTAAATTCATGGTCAGGCCAGCTTAGTGTGAAGGAATTATGTCCCAAAGAGAAGTGTCTGTTTCTTTTCAGGATAATCACACCAGCTCTCTGCTTGAGGCCTGTCTTGGAAGCACCTCTTTTCAGTAACTCTCCAGCTGCAAAATAAATGTTTGGTGTTTCTTGTCTCCCTGCTTCCCACTCAGCCTGTCCACCAGAGGCCAAAAGTTTGTGTGTGAGTGTTCTGATGTAACTACACAACCTAGAGAACCAAGTTTAAGCTGTGTCACTTCCCATTTCCTGACTATGGCACAAAATATGAAACTCTATAATCAGAAGATTCAACTCTCCCTGTTGTAAGAAGACCATGGGCATGAATTAGGTTATTTGATATAAGAAAAGAAACTGTTTTCTGATTTGGTTTATTGGTTTGGATCTGAATACAGTAAGACTTTGTACAAGTTTGGGTCCACACCTGAGCTGTACAGCTGGACCTGATGAGCTCATCCAAATACTGGCTAAGTGAACACAATGCCCCTTGTGATTCCCTGTTTTTACAGCTGGGAACACAGATGTTATAGAGTGTTTTACTTAAGTGGTTGCTCTTCTCATTTTTGCAGTGTAATCTAGTCACTAATAAGTACAGGGCCTAGTGACCTAATTACAGCCCCAAAATTCAGGCATCAAAGCATAATGAAATGTCAAATTCCCTTTTTATTCTTACCTTCTGAACACTGCACCTTGAATCTACTTCATGATGAGGAAATAACCATAATATTTCAAGTTTCAGTGTGCAGACAATCATTAATTGAGCTGCTCCCCAGTTCAGTGGAACTAAATCAAAACATCATTAATTGATTCTACCACAACCTCATCCACTACAAAGTCAAAATCATTACCCAAGCATGATGTGATAGCAGAAGTTGCACAGAACCATTTTAAATAATAAAAAGACAAAGCAAGAATATAGGGATTGCATTTTGCTTTACTAAGGCTTAAGCACAAGAAAATTAAATAAACCCTTTTTTAAAGCACTGTTCAAATTAATATTCTCTAAAAATGTATTTCTTAGTCTTAAGATGCTGAATGAAAAATTTCTTCTAGTTCATGTCAAAGTCAGGTTCTTTGACTAAACACATATATAACCTTTTGCTAGGATTGATCTGTCTTTACATTTGTGTTGTGAACACATCGTATATTGTAAGGGCAGTAGATTTCACAGCTGTCATTTGCCATTTTAGTGAGCTCCTTTGAACTCAGCCCCCCATCTTGTTTTCAAAGTGCTGCGTTTAGTTTACCCAAACCCCTGCCAGCAGTTTGTGTATCACTACTGATCTTTCACCGTGCTGTCTTCAGAGAAGAAACAGCGGTCACAAATGTTAAAGAGCTATAAACAGAGACCCCAAAATCCCTACTGTAGCCAGGCATGCTGTAACACACACTAAGTTATTTATGGTAACAGTGTTTTCCCTTTATTTCTACAGGGTTGGGCTAACTGCTTAGCAGGTGTGTGCCCTGATAGTCTTCTATTCCCAACAAAGAAGTATTAATTGATTATTCAGATTAATTCAACAGCTGATTCAGTAGTCTGATGCTCATCCTCCTTTCTTTCTCCTAATCAAATCCCATTTTCCCCTATAAGTCCATAATGAAAATATTTATACAGAGATTGATATCTTTGTTTTATAGTTCAGTTGTTAATTTTTATACCTTGTTGGGTTTGATTCCAACTGTTTGATTTGAGTGTGCCTTTGCCTGTCTCGGCCTGTGTTGTAGAACACTTTTGCTTTGGAATTGGTAAAAGCCTGTCTTTCTATAACCTGACTCTTTCCTCCTGCTTGGTGTTTCATCTCACCTCATTGAACTATTGAAGCAGTGGAACACACAGAGGTCTGCTGTTGCTCTGAAATATTTTGCAAATAGAGAAATAGTCCAAATCTGTTGAACAAATGGTTATTTTAAAACGTTAAATTCAGCTCAGTTTGGCGTGCAGTCATCTCTGTCAGAATATTGCTGTTTCCTTGCCCTGGCAAAGCTCATGCAAGCAAAAGTGGCACATCAGAGCAGATTTGTGTCTTGTCCAATTCCATTTTGCTCAGCAGCAAGCACTGCATTAGCACAGGAGAAACCAAAGCTCACCGAGGCGAAAGTCTTAGTCACCCAGGAATACAGACCAACATTACACCTCCATTTTAACCTCAGTCTTCTGATGCTCGTTCTAGAGGCTGGATACAAACTATTTTACCTTCAAAAGGAAACTCCCTTAGACATAGAATTTTGAATAAATAGCAAAGTCAAGTCAACACTTACTCATAAAATTCAGCTGCAGGAGTGAGCTTGTACTTTGAGTATTTAGTACCATTGCCAAGCACTGATGCATTGAAGAGTTTGGGATCTGTACAGTTTGGGCTGTTCCAGCTGTTGTGGCAGTTTGTCCAGGGGAGCTCAAATGTGAATGATGAAAATAGATAATACAGAGACCAAGCTATGATAACGTTGTAGTAGAAACCCACGTAAAGAGCTATGAGTATCACTGCATAGCCTACACCTAAAGAAAAAGGAAAACTACATTATACATTGCATTTGACATGCAACAGTATACACAAACACTGGAGTTAGACTCAGCCATACATGACTGCAAATTCATTTTAGGTCTTCACACCAATAAAAGGAATTTTTTGACACTTGCATACACATATGGGGACACAATGTCCCTGACCTCTAAACAAAAAATTACAGAAATGGTTCTGGAAAATGACTGGCTTTTATCAAATCCAGTTGTTTGTCAGAAAAAGAAATTAAGCAGTTCAATGTCAAAATTTGTCCTTGCACAACTCCATTGCTGATTTGCTTCCAATGCAGAAGATTGCAAGCCCATGTTAGGAGCGAAACTCACTTCATCTTCATGACGTCAGAGACCTTGGCAACTTCTCTTGGAAAAGTAAAGCTCGACACTTAAATGAAGTTTCCCTATGCCTCACATTCCCACCCTGAACTAGTTTGGAACAGACACTGATCCCTCTCTTGTTTCTTTCCCATTACTACTCTCTAGACTGGCTTCCATCAGCATGTAAATGGCTCCAAATCATGCATGAAACAGTCAGTGCTCTTCCACTGAGGGTCTCCAGGTGGTTTTTGGGCATGCCAGTAAATCTTGGTGAATATCAGGTTGGGTTAAACTGTGTGTGACATTCAACCCTTTTTACTATCTCTCCAGGAGTACAGAATTCCCAGTGTAAGCATTCTCTTTTGACTTTGAACATTTGCTTTGTATTTTTGCATATTGTGAAGTGTGGTTGGAGAGCCCGTTTACCAAGAGAGCCCCAGAAAGTGCACATTCTCCTCATGAAAATGGACATTTTCCAATGGTTTGGGAGGAAGCTTTGGTGCTGATGTTGGAGCCCAATAAAAGTTGGTTGGCAGAATTGTTCAGGAATCTTGCTTTGCCTTGACATCAGTCATTGTTCCTTTACTGTGTGTGCAGCTTTGTTCTCTGAATCCTCCCTCAGAGCTGTATGTACTGCATATAACAGGTAGAGACTACATCTTATGAATGTCATCACTGCACTGTCACAGTGACTAAGTACAAACCTTTAATTCTAATTTTCTGCAGTTTAACTTTTTGCATTGGAGGCCTAGCAGTTGGAGATTATTAGGCTTTCTTATTTCTTTACGAAGAAAGGAAGTAGCAAACTCTGAGTATTAATTCTTGGTTTAAAATTTGCATAAGGAACAGATGCTGACCCTGAAGGAGCTGGCAGTTCAAAGACTGCTGCGTGTACAAAAGTTACTCTTTGCTCTGCAGGAGGCTTTTAATCCATAAACCAGTTTGCTCATCCCCAACAATGGGGAAAGAATTGTGAAAGTAAAGATGAAACAGTATTTTCAAATCCTTGGTGCTTAAATGAATCTAGTACTTGAACACTCAAACTCTAGTGATTCACTATGATCAGTAGAATGGAGAGGAGGGAGGAATCCCTCAGAGGAATAATTCTGAAGTATTAAGGTGAATGTTAAAACACTAAGTATGGATAATATATGAAGTACTAAAATCAGATGATTGTTGTTTAAAAAAAGTGTTCCTGAAATTCCTCCAATTCAGGAGGATACTGAGAGACGTTTAATATCAAGATTAAAAAATACAGAATCAAATGTGTTTTAAATGGCTCTTCTCTGTGATCTTAAGAACGTTCAGGAATGGATTTGCTCTTATGTTTCTAGGTTTTCTTAAAAGAAATGCTGCATCACCCACAGTCTAAAATAGACCCTGGAAAAAAATGCGGAGATGAAAACAGACTGTGTTACAAAGGTTACAGGGTGTATTTGTAATTGCTTGTGTTATGATAGCATCTCATTTAGAAGTGGAGTGCTTAGAGTTCATAGCAATAATATTCATAGCTAAAATTAGTACTATAGTGCTGTTCATTTAGAGAAGCTGTTATAAATTTGTGTAGACTGTGTACTTTTCCTTTGAGTGAGAGATTTGAGTTGTCCCAGAAACAACTGCAAAGCATTAGCAGTAAGATGCGTTTGAATGTTATCAGAAGTTTTAGTCAAAACTTTAAAAGTACTGAGTTTATACCGAGGTGCAGATATGTCTCAATGCTTATTACTTTTGGAGAATCAAATAACTTATGCTATTCTATATCCTTGTAATAAGAAACCTTAAAATTCAGCAGTAATGTATGTTTAGTCCACCTTGAAGATGTCAGTTTAAAAGCATGGCTGGAATGTCAACAAGAATATACATGAAATAAGTTCTATTTTCCTTTCTCATAATCTTTTCAATCCTGAAGTCAACACAGAGTTCCTCTGAGCACAGTGGTATTTGGCCAAAATACTTTGACATCCTGAAGGTCTAATTTTTGCATTTAGGTTTTCAAAATCCTCATTGTCATCCAAAGGTATATAAATAATACCAACAGGAATTTTTATTGAGCAAGGGTATTCAGGTTCCCGGGTGTTGGGATGAATTTTATCTCCCATGATGGGATTATAGAAGGGCTGGGTAAATCTATATGATTTAATTTTAAAATTTTGGGCATATTATTTTATTAGCTCGCTTATTTATTTTTTGTTTAATCACTGATTTTGCTGTGAGTTTTGGATTTGACTGGTAAGAAAAACCCCCTTCACTTTTCTTATTGTGTAGCTCTAGACTGCTTGAAGAGAAAAGCTGTATTTTGAGAAAGAAGACTAACATTTACTCAGTGTAACCTATATCCAAGCAGCGGATCCATCAAGTTTGGATTGCTATTGTTAAACTCCTCAGCTTTTGTGAGTCCCAGGATGAACATGATCTGAATTTTAAGGTTGTAAGGTCAGCTGAGCTTGCCTGGTTTAATTTCAGATATCTCTGTGTTAAAAAGGCTTTTGCGTAAGATTTTAGATGCAATCTGGTATACATACTAAGGAACTTATATTTTTTGCTGGCAAGGAATGCTTAAAAAAATTCTTGAGGTTACTTAACAAATACTTGTTTCTTGTACAGAACAAATATGATCACTTCTTGTAGAGATCACATATTGGTCATTTCCTGATCAAAGCCAAACACCCCAAAGCACCTAACCTATTTTTTCCTTGCAGAATGATTGTAACTCACTGCACAAACAACACTCTACAGCTTTTTATTCAGTGATGCTGGAGAGTTAATCCTAGTGGAAAGCGCACAACAGTAATAATGTTCAGATTTTAATAAGTGTTTTTCATTGCTGAATCTGAAAAACACTTTACAAAGACTACCAGAATCATTGCTCCCACTTCATAGGCAGGACAACTGAGGTACCACAGAAAACTCCTGTGATGATACAAGTTTAGTGGCCGAACCCAGAGCCTTCACAACTCCAATTTTAGTGTTGGAGCCACTGTGGTATGTTGACTTGTGCAGAGAAAGCTCCATGCCCTGGAGGGAGTAGTGGTTATCTTAGTCAACGGGGAGGCCAGGGCTGAACTGACCTGGGTGGGATTTGGCATTTCCAATGTTAGGATTGGCAAGCCCCTCCCTCCACCTAGAGATACCCAGTTCCTCCCACTCCCCAGTACCCAGGGCAAAGGGAGGGCAGGGCTGAACTGCTCCTGCTCATTGCCCTCTGTTGCAATCACCCTGAAGGTGATTTCTATGGCTTTTCCCATTTTCTGCTTCACCTGCCATAACATAAAGACTTCTGACTTCAGGGGCTGGGGAAAGGTCACCAAATACCAGGTTGTCTGTGAAAGATGAGAGATCTTTACGTTTGTGATCACAGGTGTGTGGCACCCACAGGTGCTGTTCAAGGGAGCAGAGGGACACTTACCTTTGAAAACTGGGCAGATTTTCCACACAGTGGCAGCCCCTTCTCGGTTATATTGTCCCAGTGCTAATTCCATATAGAACAGGGGCATTCCAGCAATGATTAAGAAGAGGATGTAGGGAATAAGAAAAGCACCTGGAAAGACAGTAAGTAGACAGTGTAGTCTTTGTATTTGTTGCATTTTTCTTTCTCTGTTGCTCACTTTTACTGGCCAAGGACAAAACCACTGCTTTTGGGAAATAGCAAGGAAATATCAGAAACCCACATTTTCTCATCCCTTTTCTGTATTTTTAAAGGTCTCAGAGCCAGAATCCACAAAAAAAAGGGGTAGGCCATCACTCCTATTTCCCCCTAATGCTTCCCCTCTGCTTTTTGGCTTTAAAGAGAAAAAAATGTGTCCCTGAAAATTAATTGCTAACTGAAGAAGAAAAGATGCTGAACACACTTGTGTAGCTCAAAGGGAAAGAGACTATCAAAAATTTTGTTCAGTTTTTTTTTTAGCGTAGTATGTTCAGAACGGAGAATGGAACCAGCAACAGACAAAAAAATTGTGAGTTCCTGTAATTGGAGCTTAAACCACTGTGTGAAGTGTCTGTGGGAGCCTCTGGCTTGAAAATTAATTACTACTAGTTAATTATATAGAATTTGGGCTTCCATGACATATTTTGGGTTTTGCTATGATAAATTCCCTTATTCTTACGAAATGGGTTAGACAACACACCCCTTTCCAACCTAGTTATGCTCATGGCCATTACTGTGGAGGATGTGGAGGTTCCTGCTAGGCCTGAGTACAGCATCTGGAATTGCAGCAGGACAGTGCTGGGGTTGCTGGTGCCTTCCTGGAACACATCACTTCACGAGGCTGAGCATTCTCCTGTGAGCTTGTACAGTCACTGAGAAACTGTTGCCTTTGGAAAAATCCTGGTGTGTCAGCTACTATAGCACAAGAAGTATTGCCAGCTGAAATACGAAGGGATCATCTACTGTAGAAACTACCTGAAAATTTCTTAGCTATTTTATATGATCCAGGTCATAGAAAGAAGATCGTCCCAGTGCATGGCTACATGTGATATTATAAAGCAATTATAGCTGGTGTCATGTTTAATAACTGTGTGCTCTGTCAGTTCTCTGCTTTGTGGTACATGCAAAGAGTAGCTTTTATTATATTGCATAGCTTGCTTGGTCAGGAAGAGTTCAATTAATATGAAACTTGCCTGTTTTAAAAACATTATTGGATTGCTTTAATAACTAGAGAGCTGACAGAGTAATTACATACCCTGAATAACTGACTAATGTCCTTAGGAGTTACCTATGAAAAGGAAACTAGATTGTGAATATCATGGTTCAATTTTTCAGCAAAAGGAAAAGCAACAGCAGCTTGACTATTTCTCCCAATAGCAAGTAGTACAAACTTTTGCAAACCTTTAAAATCTGTTGTGCTGGTTTAGTAATTTGAAAACTTCCTTTGTAAAAGGAAGTAAGTTTACATTGCTCCTAAATTTATACACTTACAGAAGGTAAAAAGCTGAAAGCATGACTGTAGCTTTCTAAAACGTGCCTGTAAGCAGAATGAATTGCATATTTAAAAAGTACGTTTGAAATGATTGTTGTGCTTTTAAAAGTCTGAATAGTTGTTCCTTTACCTTTTGAGCTTGCTTTTCACAGATATTACTGGTGTAAGCTACCTAGCATGACTGCTCAGAAAGGGAATTTTGACTATATACTGGAGAATAGAATGGAAAAACAAACTCTGCTCTCTTAGTCATACCACCAATCTACTTCTAAAAGTAACGTGCTGTAACATAATGGTAAGGACAATGTATTCAGCATTCAGTCATAAGTTTAGTCATTTGAAAGTTGAAACCTTGCAATGAAACAGAGACAAGGTATATCAACAGAAAGAAAGAATAGCTTAAACCTTTGAGAATGCATATTATAAATTGAAATATATTGTTTTTATCACTTCGGGGGGCAAGAATCTTCTTCATGATGGAGTGTAATGCAAATGCAACCTGCATTTGCATAAGCTATTACAGTATCAGTGATACATGTTTTGGTAATATTTTAGTGTTGTTTATAATCTGTTTTCTATGATTGTCATGTTGAACTGTTGTATGTTTGAATACTGTACAGAAAAAAAATTGTATTCAGCAGATACTTGATACCCTGATACTTGATACCCAGTTCTGAGCTCTGTTCAGTGTTGAAACATACTCAGCAAAATCAATCTGGGATACTACATTTGCTTTCACTATAGCTAGTATCTGGAAAAATTATTTTAGGTGGTTTTACAGTCAGATTTCTTGCAAGTGAGCTTTTGAAGTGCCATACTTGTCTTGCTTTGATCATATTACAGCGTGTGGAGCTGACTCACAAACCTGGCTTGTACTTGGGAGGTATGGAGTTTGCACAGAGTGATGTTTGATTAATGTCATGAGACTGTGGAAAACATGATGCCTATTCAGGGAAATTTGTATTTGAGAAGATTAATCCTGGAGATGTGTAGTGGACATACGTATTAAATGCTAGTTTAAAATACGCAGTTTTTAAGTATGACTAATACCAAGATGAACTGTCAAGTGTACTGTACTTAGGCATACTTGCTTAAGTGTCATCTGTTTGGCTGCGAGTCATTCCAGGCTTTAGTTAAAGGAGGTTTCTTTCTTTTTTTTCTTCCCCCGCCCTGCCCCCGCAAGGGATTAATAAGGTGTGGTGTAATTTTCATCAAAGAGCAGTTACACAGTATGGCAGGGTTTCATAGCTGGGTTACTTTTCAGGTGCGAAGTGATTGAAGTATTTTGAAATTGAGATAAATACCAAAGTAAGGGTGCTTAGTCATATTAGTTTGATTTAATGTTTTGGAGTCTTCTAGAAACTTCTTGTTTAGCAGCTTCTGGTTAGGTAAAAAATAACAAAAAGTCAGGTATTTTTGTAAGTATCTTTGTATTTGCTCTTATTTTCCTCAGCAATATCCAGAATAAATTTTCATGGTGTTCACTCTACCCTTTCTGGGATCAAGGCCCCTTCAAAGAAAAATTACAGTCAAAGTATCATTCAAATTTCCACATGAAATAGATACAGAATAGAATGGTCTGCAAATGCTTGTGAACAGCCTATGTGTGAGAGCTGACCAGTGTCACAGGGGCTCTGTCATAGGGCTGTTTTGGAACTGTGTCCTGTGAATAACAGGTGTTGTTTCGAAGACTTCTTACAGTCCTGTTTGTGTGAGCATCCTTTGGGCCAGGGAAGAGGCAAAGCAGTCCTGGTGGGCCTCTTGCTTTAGATCCACTGGTGTGAATTGAAGCATCAGACCAGACTTCTCTGCAGGAGCACTTGCTGTTAATGCCTCCCCTGTTTCGGAAGTCAGAGTGTGTTAGGAAGGGTGGCACGATGTCAGCTGTGTCCCTCCTGCCTGTGCCATTGGCCACAGAAACTGCAGTGCTTTAATTGCATGAATCCAATGTCAGATTCAGATAGGCCAGACAGCTGAACTCGTAGGAAGCAGAGCTTGGCTAGCACTTCAGACAAGCTTGCCAAGATCTACCTACCTCAGCGAGCTGAGGGAATGCAATCTGTGCGATCGCTGCTTTGGCAGTAACACGCTGATAGCACTCGAGGGGATTCCACTCCCCCCTGGTGTGAGCACACAGCTGCATCCCACAAGGCAACACTAGTTTCAGCAATCCCTAATGGTTCCTCATTTCCCTGAACAGCTAAAAATCTGAAGCAATTAACATCTGTAATACAGCTCTGGCACAAGAGCCATACTTGACTCTCTACTGAGTCACATGCAGCTCAAAAGCCACGGGTTGGCCTGAGACTGCTGTGAACGGCCACATCTCTCTCCTGACAGATTTCTCAAGATCCATACATGTCCCTTTAAGGTACCAGTGCAAATATGGGGTTAAGACAGCCTTAGGTCTTATGCAAAACTGGGTTAGGTCAAACCCTCATCTTCTACAAGAACCATCTGTGTGAATCTTCAAGTGGAAACTTACGCAGATTTTTTTTTTTAAAAACTATTACATTTAAGTAATGAAGGACAAAATACAAGACAGACTTTGCATTCCTCTGTTCAGTGCCAAAACAATTTCTTAATTTTGGTACACCAGAACCCACAGAGTGTTTCCTCTCTTCCTCAGCATTCCCAGCATCCTAAGGGGTGGGAAGCAAAAGCTCTAAATATTCTTCTCAGTCCTACCAGGCGGTCTCATCTCACTTTTTAATCCCAGAAAGAAAGAAGAATTAATTTGCTAATGGCTGAAGAAAGATAATTTAAACAGCTGTGGTTATCCTAAAAGGACTTTTGATGCACATACAAGAAATAGGCCAGGACAGGGGTAGTTGAAACAATTTTGAACTCTTTGTGCTTGTTAGCCTTCTGCATTTGTTACCATGGTTATTTCTAGTCAAAATGTTATACTGGCAGGGGTGTCTGCTAAAACAACAAACTTTGAGCAAATATTGCAGTATATTTTCCAATATGAGTGTTTCCAGTATTTGTGCAGGAAAAGTTTAAATCAGAGATCTCCCAATTGGTGAACTGAAATACAAGTTAATACCTCTATTAACATTGATCAACACTGCTATTTTTTCATACAGAATAAATAGTACTCCAAACAATATCAACAAACGGTAGAATGTAGTACATTTGCTTGGACAACAAGGGAAATGGTTGGAAACTCTAATCTGTGCAGACTCTTGTGAATGAAAAAGTCACTGACTCTGAGATACTGAACTCTAGACTGTACAGCATCACTGTGGATAGATACTCCAAACAATATCAACAAACGGTAGAATGTAGTACATTTGCTTGGACAACAAGGGAAATGGTTGGAAACTCTAATCTGTGCAGACTCTTGTGAATGAAAAAGTCACTGACTCTGAGATACTGAACTCTAGACTGTACAGCATCACTGTGGATAGAAAACTAGATAATTGGAAAGGCAGGTGGTTCTCGTACATGGATGTACTGGCTCTTCAGCTGACAGCTCACCGAGCTTGCACAGCCTCCAAGAGCACCTCTGAAGGAGGGGAGCTGGAGCCTGCTGCTGATGCCAGGGAAGAAGGGGTGAAACACTAAGACCTTGCTGACCTGAGATTAAAAGCAATAAGGGTCTGCGTGGTACAGCAAAGAGAAGTCAGAGCTACAAAGGAGCATGATGTAACCTCAGGTCAAAGACAAGATGGTGACGTTAACAGCAGCTGTATGATGATGTTGAGCCCAGCTAGTAAGAGAGCACAGTTGTCAAAAATAACATTTTTCTGCAGAACAGATCGCATGACATACTATAAAAACTTGAGCAGCACTTCACACATATAAAATTCTCCAAGTATACAATAAAATCTTCCAAGTANTCCTTTGGGCCAGGGAAGAGGCAAAGCAGTCCTGGTGGGCCTCTTGCTTTAGATCCACTGGTGTGAATTGAAGCATCAGACCAGACTTCTCTGCAGGAGCACTTGCTGTTAATGCCTCCCCTGTTTCGGAAGTCAGAGTGTGTTAGGAAGGGTGGCACGATGTCAGCTGTGTCCCTCCTGCCTGTGCCATTGGCCACAGAAACTGCAGTGCTTTAATTGCATGAATCCAATGTCAGATTCAGATAGGCCAGACAGCTGAACTCGTAGGAAGCAGAGCTTGGCTAGCACTTCAGACAAGCTTGCCAAGATCTACCTACCTCAGCGAGCTGAGGGAATGCAATCTGTGCGATCGCTGCTTTGGCAGTAACACGCTGATAGCACTCGAGGGGATTCCACTCCCCCCTGGTGTGAGCACACAGCTGCATCCCACAAGGCAACACTAGTTTCAGCAATCCCTAATGGTTCCTCATTTCCCTGAACAGCTAAAAATCTGAAGCAATTAACATCTGTAATACAGCTCTGGCACAAGAGCCATACTTGACTCTCTACTGAGTCACATGCAGCTCAAAAGCCACGGGTTGGCCTGAGACTGCTGTGAACGGCCACATCTCTCTCCTGACAGATTTCTCAAGATCCATACATGTCCCTTTAAGGTACCAGTGCAAATATGGGGTTAAGACAGCCTTAGGTCTTATGCAAAACTGGGTTAGGTCAAACCCTCATCTTCTACAAGAACCATCTGTGTGAATCTTCAAGTGGAAACTTACGCAGATTTTTTTTTTTAAAAACTATTACATTTAAGTAATGAAGGACAAAATACAAGACAGACTTTGCATTCCTCTGTTCAGTGCCAAAACAATTTCTTAATTTTGGTACACCAGAACCCACAGAGTGTTTCCTCTCTTCCTCAGCATTCCCAGCATCCTAAGGGGTGGGAAGCAAAAGCTCTAAATATTCTTCTCAGTCCTACCAGGCGGTCTCATCTCACTTTTTAATCCCAGAAAGAAAGAAGAATTAATTTGCTAATGGCTGAAGAAAGATAATTTAAACAGCTGTGGTTATCCTAAAAGGACTTTTGATGCACATACAAGAAGTAGGCCAGGACAGGGGTAGTTGAAACAATTTTGAACTCTTTGTGCTTGTTAGCCTTCTGCATTTGTTACCATGGTTATTTCTAGTCAAAATGTTATACTGGCAGGGGTGTCTGCTAAAACAACAAACTTTGAGGAAATATTGCAGTATATTTTCCAATATGAGTGTTTCCAGTATTTGTGCAGGAAAAGTTTAAATCAGAGATCTCCCAATTGGTGAACTGAAATACAAGTTAATACCTCTATTAACATTGATCAACACTGCTATTTTTTCATACAGAATAAATAGTACTCCAAACAATATCAACAAACGGTAGAATGTAGTACATTTGCTTGGACAACAAGGGAAATGGTTGGAAACTCTAATCTGTGCAGACTCTTGTGAATGAAAAAGTCACTGACTCTGAGATACTGAACTCTAGACTGTACAGCATCACTGTGGATAGAAAACTAGATAATTGGAAAGGCAGGTGGTTCTCGTACATGGATGTACTGGCTCTTCAGCTGACAGCTCACCGAGCTTGCACAGCCTCCAAGAGCACCTCTGAAGGAGGGGAGCTGGAGCCTGCTGCTGATGCCAGGGAAGAAGGGGTGAAACACTAAGACCTTGCTGACCTGAGATTAAAAGCAATAAGGGTCTGCGTGGTACAGCAAAGAGAAGTCAGAGCTACAAAGGAGCATGATGTAACCTCAGGTCAAAGACAAGATGGTGACGTTAACAGCAGCTGTATGATGATGTTGAGCCCAGCTAGTAAGAGAGCACAGTTGTCAAAAATAACATTTTTCTGCAGAACAGATCGCATGACATACTATAAAAACTTGAGCAGCACTTTACACATATAAAATTCTCCAAGTATACAATAAAATCTTCCAAGTATGCAACCTTTTTTCATGGAAAGTATTTCTGAATCATAAAACGAGTGGATCTATACCATGGTGAGTGGCATGTTTCTCTTGCAGCCTTTATATTTAGCTACTCCCTCTAACAAACCGTTGCTAGATTTGAACCTATTTATATTACTACTCTCAATTTGGGCTCACAGCCTTCGGTTTTTTCAGAATTGCAATTTTAACAGCATTCCTTTCACTCAAAAGAAAGTGAAAACAAATAGTTTCCAGAAATGGTTCAGTGCTGCTGGCTGAGGCCAGCTGAAGCTTGCATTTTTTGTCTTGAGCTGTTAACCTGCTACTGCTTTAAAATCACTTGAAGTAACTTGAAGTGCAGTGTATTTATAAGCTGGTCACTGGATAGTAACAGAAAGGGTTACCTAAGCCCTCCCCATGCAAATCCAATCATTCTTTTGCCTTTTGTTACAAGAGGCATGAGCTAAAGAAACCCATTAGTAGCTATTTTGAACAAACTAATGAGAGTTAAATATATCCAGCCACTCAGAGCAGCATGATTCATTCACAAATAAGAGCCAAGTCATTGGCCAAGGTCCTATTTACATAAATTAGTGAAACGATCACATTTACAACAATGCATAGTTTAAAGATAATTGCAGGCACATACAAGAACAGGACTCTGGCCTGTGTTGTTTGATAGGAAATTAAAGAATAAATGAAGAGACATAGTGGGTTTGAGAGAATATAAACCAGGTTGATCCAAGATGGACAGTGTGGCAGTGAGGAGCTCTGGAGTTTGCGGGGTTTCCTGCTGCTGACCTTCACCACACTCACTGTGGCTGGCTTAGGAAAAGAACAATTCCCATCATTTGCCATGAGTGTGACCATAGAAAGTCCAAAAATCTGCTTTACAGGTTGCAGTGATAACTTTTAACCTTGTGCTTCTATAGCAGAGGTGCTATTGGAGTTGAATCTTTTGTTTCTAGATCAACACAACAAAGTGAGTTTTATCTGTAGTTTGGTAAGTAAATACTTGGGAGTTTGTAACAATATGAAAGCCTAGCTACTAACATTCCTGCCCAAACCCACTGTCTTGATTTTGTGCCTTTTTCTGTTTTAACTACCTAGTTAAAACAAGAAATGAGAGAGTGAGCTGGACTGTGGAGCCAGCTTGTAGATTGCTCTGTTATTTATGCCATCCCTATTGCTAATGTTCAATAGGACAGGGGTTGTAGGAGTGGTAGTATCCTTTCCTTGACAGATGACACTCTTGGGAACAAACCACCAAACTTTCTAGTTCACAAACTCTTCAGAAGGTCCTAGTCAGGGGAGCTGTGTAGTACTGGACTGCTGGGTCAGCATGCAGATGCCTCCCTGGAGAACACTGATGCTTCACAACAGACGTGACTGGGAGCTTAAGAGATATTAAATTAAGATGGGAAAATACTATTCTAGCATTTTATTAGTGGGAATGTCCTATTCGTGTTTTTTCCCCAACCTTGTAATTATTAGGGGTGACACAAGGATATATTCACCTGCAATTGCATATCAACAAAACCACCCATGTAAGGTGTAGGCTGTACTTCAGATGTACAAGAGCAAGGTGCCTGTCAAAATGTACCCTGATTTATTGGTGGCAGAACATCCATGGCTAAAAATATTTTTGAATGAAGATATCAGAAGGTATTTTCTGTGAGCTTGTGGATCAAGATAAGCAGGTTTTCCTAGATGCCAGCACTAGATCCATAACAGCATAACCTCATGTGATAAGTTTTCCTTGAACTGTTAAGTACTGAAAAGATATCTTCTGTGATACACAAGACATCATCATGCACACAAAAGGAAATACTACTTCATCAGCTTAGCTCTCTCTTAAATGTAGGGAGACTTGGTGCCAGGGAGATTTTGGCAACTACAGTTCTACTTTGGTTCAGATACAGACTGTTAGTCATAGTTTTCTCATCTTCTCAGAGAACTTGTATGTTCATTTGTGTTGGGTTTTCTTTCCCTCAGTCAGCTGTAAACTAAAATGAATATTTTCAAAATTCATGGATTAGTCTGACTTTGATAACAGAATGGCTTGTTAGATACTTTGATCTAACTTGCTGTCTAACACAGACCAGAGTTTCAGACAGAAAAGCCTACAAACCTGATTGGAAGATACTAGACAGAGCCTTTGCTATTTGGTTGTTTTGTTTGGTTTGTTTGTTTGGTTTTTGTTTGTTTTTGGTATTGTTTTCGTTCGGATTTTTTTGTTTGTTTTGTTTGTGTTTTGTTTTTGAATCAAGTGTTTCAGCCTTCTTTTTATAATCTGTAGATACTGAGTGAACTAAACTAATTCATTACAGTGCAATAGTGATACCTGCTTTTCTGTCTGAAATTGCCATCCTACAGGTATTTCTTGGAGTAGCATGTTCATACACTGGCATGTTGAAGAGCTGTGTAGACACTTATGGCACCTACACTAAGTTATGGTACCCACTTTCTGAGCTGTGCATTTGATGTGCCAGGAGTGCCAAGTTATATCCCTGAAATGTTTTTCCACCTGAATAGAAAAGAGCCTGGGATGAATCCTCTGGAGTTGAGCCCCTCATTTAGGCAGTATTAGTCCTTGCTTTCTAGTCTCTCTAACACTCTCAGGATTGCCCCCGTGGGAGCTGCTCACTGTCCTTGCGCATTGTCCCACTGTACACGGGGAGATTCCCCTCCAGCCATGCCCCTGTGTGGGTGGTAGGACTGCCTGGCAGAGCTAATCAGAGCCACGGCAGCAGCTCCACAGCAAGGCAAGGTATGTGAAATGTGCTTTGTGCTGTCCATGTAACAGGGCAATTCCTGGTTCTCAGCAATCTCGGATGGAGGGTGTTTCTCTTAAAGACTGCTTTTCTTTTGCATGTTGTCAAAATAAAAACCAGCCTCCAGCCTCCAAGTTAAGCACCCTCTGGGGAGGATGCAGTACCCATTTTAGGCAGCATGAGATTCATAACTGTGCCAGGGTAAAACAAAGTGGCCAAGACATCTTAAATCAGCTCCAGACAAGTGCCAAGCAGCTTTCAAGAGGATTAATGTACAAACCAATAGGAGGTAAATGCCTTGAAATTCTGCTAGAGAAGAATCGAGTACAACAGTCTGTGGTACTCTTAAAACCTGCCTTACTGTTCAGTGATTAATCCAATTCTACGTTGTAACTTCAATTTTTGGACTCAGTGACTAAAGCAAAACACTCCTTTTCCTTCCAGTCTTTATTAGAGATTTATTTTTAATAGTGTAATACTTTCTGTACTATCTTAATCTTTACAAACTCTTGCCCTACAGAATCCCTAAGTTCTTCCTCTCAGTAAAGGGTTATTTCTATTACAGGAGTGTGAGACAGTCAATGTTCCTATCTATAAGAATTCTGGTCAATCTAACCTTTACTCTCAGTTGTTAGAAATGAAGCCATCAGGATGAATGTTCTTTCTGACACCACTAAAGGAAGCAGAGTAACTGTACTGTCAACTACATAGAATGCAGGCTTAAACAGAGCTTTGAAGCAGAAGGCAAGAAATTACATACCCTATAAAGCCATTGTCCATGTTTTATTAAAACCCACCTATGTTTTCTGTCAATACTACTGGGAAGTACTCTTTATATGCAGTTTTCTGATATTTCTTAGACATGCTTTCTAAATTACAGCTCTCAGCCATATTTGAAATTAATAGTATGCTATCTAGCAATAAAGAATATTTTCTTATAGAAGACAAATGTTGCATCATTTTAATTTATTTGTAAACTTTAATGGCTGTGTGTGGTGCTATTAACAATGATATTGGCAAATTTACCATTATGGTCATGGCTACTATTTGCATAATTGCCTAGGAAAATTGAAAATCCTGTTTTCTTATCGGATTATAATTACTGTTGGATTGTGCTAATATTTTGGAAGGTCTGGGCAATGGTAGTTTCCAAGTGTGTGTGGCTTCTTTACTTTCCACCTTTCTGTTAGCACCGAACACAAGAATTTCACAAAAACTGTCACAGCGTTCTTCACAGAAAATTTTTCCTTTTGGAAAAATCTATATTTGGCACAGGGTAGTGCTGGTAATATTCTGTGTGCCAGCCATTAGGTGGGGTCTCTGAGAATTTGGGCATTGTGAACATCAAGTGAAACCTCTCAGTATCATCCCTCCTGCAGCAGGAGGACTGTAAGAACTACTTCTCTTGAATGAAAGGGCAAACTGAGTCTCAGTTAGACCAGCATGAAATCACAACAGTGCTGCACAAATCCACCTGTACTGGCTAGCAACACCCTGCTTTCATTTTCTGTCCTTCAAGTAAGAACTCAGCTTCTTCTGTGGGAAATGATAAGACAAAAGTTTTTATTTAAGTTTGCAGCTTGAGCCTTATGTGTGTTCCTAGTGGACTGTTTTCCTAATAGGCTTCAAGCAATGTAATTTCCCCCTCAGTCCAAGCTGTCCAGTACATGCTTTGTCACTGCCATTCTGCACAGGGCCTCCTAGCTTGAAATGCCATGGAAGAATGTGAAAATTACCCCAGGGCCCATCACAGCTCCCTGCCAAGATGAAGCAGAGGCCTATTAACAGTTTGAAGCAAAATCCTTCTTGTTTCATCACAGTGTAAACTTTTGCTTGGGCAGATTGCAAGGCAGTTTTGTTTACTGATCACTCAGACCTTGTGATAAATCAGTGTGGCTGAGTCTGGTGTTTTCAACTTGTCACACAGTGGGGTTTTTTTTTTGTTATTTCTAGACAGCTTTAAACACATAATACATCATGACTGTAAAACAGTATTTAGAAAGAAAAATATAGGTGGTCTTGAAGATCTCAAAATCTCTTAGTTTAGGGTTAGAGACAGTCGTTTTGTCATCAGCTTCTGTATGAGTCAATGGAGGATTAACTTGCTGTTTAGGAAGAGCCTGGTAACTGTTTTCTGCCTCTTTCTTTTAGGGTAGAGTCAAGAGAGTAACTTATGCCAGCTGTATTCCTATAACCACCAATTTCAAAAGTTCAAAAATCTTGAAGTAGGCCCCAGAATACTTTAAAATATATGATCTTCTACTACAATCCTTTTATTTGCCTGCTTGCTTTTAGTTTTGAATTTACTTTGTACTTTTCCAGCTTTTCTCTTCAGCCTTGAAAGCTAGAAAGAGATTCTTGCCTAATAATTTGTCCCTATGAAACCGTGAGAGTAAAAGGCACTTCTTAAAATAGTACTTTTTTTTATTGCTTGAGCCCGACATAGGAGAATGCTGAGGTCATAGTCTAACTCTCAGAGAGTAAATCTATTTTGTGTAATAATGACCATCATCTCTGTGATTCTAACAGTTTGCTTATTAGGTCAAGTACTGAGCTATTGTACTGAGTGAAGATCTGTTACTACCCAGTGGAAGTCTTCTATATCAGTTTAGTCTGAATAGTTTTTTATTACTTTACTCTGTTTTTCTTCTCACATAATTCTTAGTCTGGAAATTCTGTCTACTTAGGAGTCCTTAAGAGAGAGATGTCTGTTATTTGGGTTTAAATCCTAGCTCTGGTGACGTCAATGGAAAAAAATCACCCATTGACTTCAGCTGGGTCAGGATTTCTCCCATGTGGTTTATGAATCTATTGATTTTAACTGATGCTGTAGAGCCATACATACATGAGAAACAAACTGCAGAAAAGAAGCAAATGATCAAACTCTTCCCCAAAACAAAGTCCTGGACTGTCTTTGATCTCACCTGTCTCATAATCTCATTTACACATCTGAATTTCTCTTCTGAAAGGAGACAAAGCACTGCACAGCACAAACTATTCCTTAGTTTGGTGATAAACTGTAGGACTGAGATGCCTGTGTACAGCTCTAATCTCCCCTCAGTTGGGGGGCATGAGCTTGTGAGCTTTCTTCAAGCATCAGTCTTACTGCACATCAGTAGGCAGTACAGCCTTGCATGCTGATGAAGACTCGTGTACCATACACACTTTTGAGAGTGGCTTCTAAGCTGTGAACTTGATGTTTTGGTAACATTTGGCCTTGAACTTTCTAATATCATAGGAAGTCCAATATACTTAAGTGTGAAATTACTATGTTGTGAAATAATGATTCCTCTGCCAAGATGATGGTTCCAAGGTGCTGAGACCTCCTGGAACATGGGTTACATTAACATTGAAGAAGAGAAAAGAAATCTTTCAACTGTAGAAGGTACCCATGAAAGTCTGTGTGGAGCTTGGTTTTTTCCCAAAGGCAAATCTTTTGAGGGTATTTGGAGCACCTTCTAAATTTAGGATTTGAGAAATTGTTTCCTCCTGTATCAATCCTTGGGGAGAAAAGACTGTATTTCCATTTTGTTGTTGCATTCTCATTAAAAAGGGTGTGTTCAGGGGTAACCTCTTGTTGTCAATGGATTGTGTCCTTGCTGTCACTGTGGCCATGCTGATAAGTGAGGTCCTACACGTGAATTAGGCACTGCTAAAAGCTGCCACTCCTACCATATCCTAATAAATAAAATAAAGTGGGAAATCCAAGAATGGTCTGCTTGGGAACGGTATTTGTTATTACTGGGCAGCTCTGTATTTAAAAGTATATGAGCTACCCTGAAATTATTTTTTCCTATAAATGTTGTGACATTAATTATCAGGTTGGGATCTCCCAAGACCTGTGAGGATCTACTGCTCCACCTTGTGGTCTGAAAAACGCTTCCCGTTATTCTACTCAATAATAGTGCTGTGCCAGAAAAAGTCCAGCCTCTTCCCCTTTTTTTTATTTAACTGGAATTTGACTGGAATCAGTATCATACTTTCCCTTGAGATATGGATCTTAAGGGCAAGTAACGTGCTGTCACCTTTGGCATGCTTCAGGACAGACATTGCAAGAGGTCTTTCATTACAGAAGAGAAAAATAGAAATGAAAATATCAGTGAAGAGTGCTGTACACACACACCCACATAGTTCAGGAGGTGCCGAAGAAATTAAAAATAGCTAGCTAAAAACAAGATGCACAATACTGAGCCACTTTTTTCAGTACATACACTGGGCCCAAGGAAACACTGATTTGGATGGTCAGTGAGGCAGTTGCAGAGGGTGCATTCTTCCATGCTGCTGTTGGGCCAGAAAATCAGCTCATTCCCACAGTCCTGCAGTCTTCAGTAAAGATGAATGCTGTGCAATTGCCCAGCCACAATCCTTCCCCTACATCAATGCCACAAAAGCTGTTTCTCAAACTAACAAGAGTGCTGTAGCAAGACAGCACACCCAGCGCTTGGAAATCATGCAATAACTTTCTCCAGCTCTAAAAGAAAGACTGCAAAGGAGTAATAGTCTTCTGCTGTTGAAATTGCAATTCCTGTGTACTTCAGTGGGGTGGGATCAAACCAGTACTGCTCTTCTGATGCTGGGTTTGTTCTAGGGAAGCAGTTTATAACAAAGCATTCCAAGAAAGGCTTTATGCTTGTGTAGTCTAACACCACCAGCATGGGAGGGTTGGATCCTACTTTGGACACTTAGCATATATTCTTAGACAATTATAATAGCCAAACTGTAGCAACCAGTTAATACCTACATTAAGAACACAGCTTCTGCAATCACTTGTGCTTTTGGAAGTGAGTGGTTGTGTTCATAAAGCCTTAAGGAGCAGGAGCACTGGAAAAATTACCATCTTCTATAGAAAGACTTATTGTATAATAAGGGCAGCTTGTCTTACTACATAGCAGCAGTCAGAATGCTCATCATAAAAAAAACATTTATGGACTGGCAGCAGACAACTGCCTGCCCGATCCTGCCTGAATTTTGCTTAGCAATATGTTACCACACAATTCTGTCTGGAAAGTTGGTAGTGTGCTTTGGATGAATATGAGTGTAGAGAAGGAGGTGGCTTACGCAGCCAGACCTCCCTGCTGACAGTTTCTGCTTCTGAATGGTAGACCCTGGTTCCCAAAGTGCTGTTCAGTGCTGTCACCTTTGTCATGCTTCAGGAAAGATTGCAAAACTTGTTTGAATAGAGAATAGGGGAAAGGAGAAGGAAGAGTGAAAATAAAACAAAGGGTAGTTTTGATAAGTAGTTTAGAGGTTCTTTCCTATGGTTTTCTTGAAGAATATGTCACAAGGCAAGGAAATTAACTGTTTTCCTTCCATTCCTCCCACCTCCTTTCCCCTTCTTTATGGATTGAAGGTTTCGAAAGCTCTGT
Organism: Edolisoma coerulescens; assembly: GCA_013397115.1. NCBI lineage: Eukaryota > Metazoa > Chordata > Aves > Passeriformes > Campephagidae > Edolisoma > Edolisoma coerulescens. The sequence continues at coordinate 616,268 of VWZW01003082.1, read as the reverse complement.
GGTTGAAATTAAGTATGTTGACTCTATATAGAAGTTAAGATGCTGAATTATAGTACAGTTACCCAGAATTTCCATGAGAACAGGAATTATTCATCAGTACTGTGGATTTAGGCACTTTCAGTGCTGACTTCCTGAAGGACTCAGATATCCATCTTTAGGAAAGCAAGTTTTGAGTGTCAATAAAGCCTTTAATTTGAAACTATTCTGACTTGGCACCAGTATGTAAGATCTGCACCATTAGGATGAAACCTTTCCATCAAAGGCTCAAGACTTAACACAAAGGTAGGGAGAAGGAAAGCAGAAGATTAAGGTGTTGAAGTTGGGGGAGGTGATTACAGGTTGTCAAGACATGGGTAATGTGCTGCTAACATGAATCTTTTGTCTCCAAAAGCCTTGAGGAAGGAAAACTCAAGGTTTATAACCAGTGTGATATTCCTGGATTCCTTACATACTCTTCATGGGAAATGGATTGGGACAGTGGAATTGTCCTGAATACAATTTATTTCAACTTTAATAATGATGGTGATAATAACATTAATAACAACTATAATGATTTTTTCTTTTTGTCACATTTCAAGTCAAGAAGTCGTGAGTCAGTTGCAAGATTCTAGGGGGTTGGACAATCCTTAAGGTCCCTTCCAACGCAAATAATTCCATGATTCTATATGTACAGAGAAAATGGAAAGTACTAAGAGTGAGGTAGTAGTGAAAGACCCAGAACTGTTTTACAAAGACATATCATTTAAATTTGTCTCTTGAATTCTGAATTACAGTATTTTAGTATAACTATATCTCCAAGTATAGAATTTATTTGGTTCTGGTTTACTATTTTGTAATAATATTGAGAGCAGCTAGGTACAACATCATTGAATAACTACATGTAATAACTGCAATGTAAATTCTGTGGAGTTTACAGTGCAGAGTGATATCAGAGAACCATAATACAGTTCTTAAATATTGGATCAATTGGTTAAACTGGGACAAAGGCTTTACGACTGGGAGTTGCTGATGTGCTTACCATCAGACACAGCAAGAATGAAGGCATGGGCTATTTGATGTTGCTTCTCAGAACTGCTCAAAAGTCTTTAAACCATTCATTTCTATTTTAATACACAGCAAGAAGTTCAGTAATTTATGGACTGATTTAATCCATCATTCCCCTCACAGCGTATCTAAACTCTCACTAAAGGTGTATGTTCCTCCTGATCTGTGTAAGTAGTTGTATTAACATCCTGTTTCATATTGGTCTAAGCATGGGGAGGAAGTATCTCTCTGGAAATAGTATCTTTGTACTGCTGAAGCTGTATTCACATATTCACTGAACTGACAGACAGGTATGTGGTATTCTGCCTAAAGATGAAAGGGGAATTCTGCCCCCAAACCATGTAGACTATGTCTCAGTCTCCTTAGAAATATTTTGGTTTTTTCAGTAAAGAAGGGCTGTTGGCTGCTGCACTCCTAACCTGGCCTTTCTATTTTCCATTGTTCCCAGAGTTTAAGATGATGTGAGTGAGAAAGCAGACACATGAAGCTTATGTGTCTGCTATTTCAGCTTGAATGAGTATCCAAACCCAGGACTCCTAGTCAAACTGTAAGAAAGTCCTGTGTTTGTTTTAATAAGAGTTAATATGAGCTTTGAAGGCTCCCTAATGTGACTTGCAGAATTTACTTGGGCAGGAATAACTTACTAGGGATATTTCAGTACTTCCGTTCCTTGGCAGAATTGAGAAGGGTTTGGGGGGGAGGCAGGAGGTGGGAAGACCTTAAGCAGAGATTTTAAATTTTCAAGAACAGAGCTAAGTTTAGTACTTGATGTCTTTTCTGTCTCTTAGTTTAGAATAAAGTACTTTAAGGGGTAATCAAGATATGCATCCACTGTACTTGGAAAGATGTATCTTTGCTTTTGTCAGCTGGTTCATGCCAGCTCTTTTATTGTCAGTAAAGCTGGAAAATCAGTTTTGGTAATTGGAGAACCCTTTAGATCAGTTCTGAATACTTGCCCTGCATCAGCCACGGGATGGTCCTCTTCAGGTGTAACATCAAGCTAAATACTATGGATCTTGTCTAGAACCTTTCTGTGCTGGTGTATCTCTAGACCTTTGTAAAATTGTCAAGCTAAGATTTGCTAGAATTGTTCAGGGACAAATAACTTCTCTGCACAGGCAGGTATTTAGCTGAGAGTCTATGTACTGTGCCTCTTACACACTATTTCATGGTATCATATCTCAGAGTCAGAAACAAGAAGTTTACAACTGATGAAAGATTTGGGTGAGAGATTCAGTTCTTCCCTCTCAGCTATTCTTAATACTTCGTGTGTAGTAGGTGTATGATGCAGTAGCTTATAACCCTGCAGACATTCCTGTTCTGAAGATTCACTTTGTGGAGCCAACAAGACATGTAGAGCAGAACAGGGACTTTCAGAGAAGCAGCTGACAACTGGCACGTGAGCTGCAGTGCTGAAGAGCCTGGGTGAAGCCATACCTTGTATGCACCAGGTGATTAGTGCCTGATCAAGTAAGGGAAAGAGAATAGGTGAAGTGGAAAAGGGAAGAGAGCAGCTGTGAGCTGGACACAGACTGTGGCCCTGGCAAAGGAGGCACTGCCACGCCACACAACTGAGCAGTGTCCCTAATGTCACACTATGGCCAAGAACCCAGAGCTTATGGCCATAGCAAGGAGATCAGCAGAACAGTTTAACCTGTCTGAGGTCAGTGGTTTGATGTGCTAATGGGAATTGAAAACCCCTTTTTAGGAAACCAAAATCACTAGATTTGCATCTGAGCTTTGATTGACTGATGAGTCAAGCTCTTGGCGTAGGCTTTGCAGTGAGATTACTTCAAAGTTCATTTATTATTATCATCATAAATGCTATTTTGAAATATAAACTCTGATATTGTAAGGCAAAGGTCATCCACCTTTGAACTGTAAAGTGCCAGGTTATATTCTTCCCCAAAATAGTGATTAAATTTGGTGGCAGACACCTTGCAAAACGGAGGAGGCAGAGTGTAGTAGAAAGACAAGGTGGTGCTGACAGCACCATGGTTTGCTCTCAGTGAAGTGGTGCAGTGGCCAGGCTCCCAGCTCTGTGGGAGATGACAGCTCCAAGGTGTCACTCGCAATGCGTGACAGCTCTTGGCTCCTGACTTTGTGCTGGGCCTGTTTGGGGATATTTGGATCTGGTTTATGCTGTGTTTGGTACCTGTGCTGTGGATTGCTCAGTCCTGCATTACAGCTTACGGAACTATGACTGGGACAGGGAGCATTAGGATAAATTGTAAGATGCTTCTGAAGTGTATTGATTGCTGGCAAACTGTTTGTTGAAGCAAACAATTTCTTCTGGAAATACTGTGGTCTAAAACCACCTAAAATAATGCTGCAGGGGAGATTAAAAGTGTGTATTATGATAGCTAGAGTACTGTTAAAATATTTATCTGCCGCTATTCTTAAATTCATTAAAAACTTAATCTGATTCTTATGATACAGTAAGTCTCCAGTGACTAATCTGACAATTATATGCTTCCTAATGAGTAGTCTGAACATGACTGACCTTGCAAATACTTTGGCTCACAAAAGAAGTATTTTATGTTGGTAAATTCTTTTTCCCCAAATTTCAGTGGGAAATATTAATTCTGCCTATGACTATGCAGGAACAGGAAACAAAATTGAACATTAATACTGCAAGTGTCTTGTACAAAAACTACAATAGCTTGTTAACTAAGACTGAGCATCATCCTCCCCCACTGTGAGCACATCAGTTAATCATAGTAGGCATTACTCAACTTCATTTGGCATCAGTAAAATTTTAGATGTAATCCAAATATCAGGGTAGATCTTTCCCTAAGTTGATGAGAGTGTAATTTTAATAGTAGTCTTCTTTAATTTACCATAGCCTCTTGTAGAGCTGGGGAGCAATTAAAAGCTTGGTTGCATTATAAAGAATTCTTTGGAGTACAGTGATGTTGACCACTTACAGCTAGGGAATCTTCTTCTTTAAAATAAAAAAAAAAAAAGTGCTCTTGCCAGAAATAAGTTATAATGAGGATATAGCTCTTGTAAGATTAGCCAGTAGAAATGACCACAGTTGATGATTTCTCCAGTGACAAGCCCTGCTCCTTGCAACTCTCACAAATGCACTACACAAAAAGTATTCCATTTGTTGCAAACAGTGCTTTTCCTCTGTGCTGTGAGCAGCAGTCACATACATGTAAGTTGTGGTCTTTTTTCATCAGCTGGACTGACAAGGTGATGTTTGAGAATTCCCTCTTTTGGAGTGTTGCCATATCTACTTAATGAGAGCTTGCAGATTTTTCCCATCTGTTCAGAGCCTACCCTATCACCTGATTAATACTTTCGAGCACACAGTGGACATATCCTGCTTCCAAGAAGTCAGTGAGGGCAAGAACTCCTCCAGTCTGTTCATACTAAACTGTCCTATAAGCTTTCTGTGGCCTGTTTCATATTACAATACAGCCACTGGATCTGTCCCTGCCCTTGTAAGGCAGGCAAGTCCTATGAAAGTAGGTAACTGATATAGAAAAATAAGTGCTCTAGATTTTTAGATCTTACTAAAGAGCAGGGATTTTTTTAATAGCAGAAGAATGATTCCAAAAATTACAGTTGTTTACAGAAGGGTTACATTCTGCCATCTATCTTTGTGCAGAAGTCCCATTGGGGTATCTCAGCAGGCTACTCTCAAAACACAGATGTTTCTGGCAATTCATTCAGTGTTTTAGTTCTGCTGGATGCTTCTTACGCTCTTGCTTTTTGTTACTGGGAGCTTGTTAAAATATAAATGTTTCTTTTTGTTACCACCACCAGTGCTGTCTCCGAAGTTATCTAACAAAAAAAGTCTATATAGCTGCCACTGGGTGGTGTATGCTTTGTGTAAGTAAAACTCATTAAAGTAAACTATCAGAGTTTTGTATAAGTGGAACTTCCAGATCTAACCCAAAAGTGTCAATGTCTGTTTTTTTCTAGAAAATTTCCCTAGAGTTTATCTAAGAAAGAAACTCCAGGACTTGACTAGTAAAAAGAAGGGGCTGTATATACATCCATGTCCATGTAAAATTCAACTTTGAATGGAGGCATACAGTGTGTATGTTTACTTTCCTTCTCAGCTTTTGTAAGTTTCCACGCTTTCTTGAGAGCCACCAACTTTTACAAACATGGAAAGACCCTTAGTGTGCCTGCAGGCATCTTGAATTAATCATAGTTAGCTTTAGGACATAGTCCATATGTCAACCACCTAACTTTTTTTTCAAATGTAAAGGGAGATGCCATTTTCTACCACTTCCATGTCCTTCACGGTGTTGTTCAGCTTCTAAGAACATTTGTAGAACCTTTGTGGGTGTAGCTTTGGTAGGTGATAGCAGAATTTCTTTTTGTTAGGTAGCACAAGTTATGCTGACCCGGGACCTAGGACATTGCAGTATGCTTGAGTATTTTGTATCAATCTGTTGATAACATGTTCATAACCCGCACGTTTGACTGTCCAAAGTCAGCTCTAGTTAAATCACTGAGTCTGAGTAATTGCTGAGGCTTTCAGAATAAAGAGAAACTGCAGGAGGAAGAAGAAAGGAAACCTTTTACCTTCCTCTGCTTTACTTTATACATACCATCCAATTCAAGTTTCATATCTGTTCTGTTGGTTTTTTCTTTACCTAGCAGTTCCTTATAAATATCAAAAAGAAAACTGTAATTCTATTATGAGCATCCTGTAATTTTTTTTTATAGAACATGCTACACAAGTATAAAAACAACTTCTGATTTCACCCCTTTTTCGCTCAGCAGTCCAAAAAAACTACTAAGATAGTGAAATTAAGTTTTTCCCATGTCTATATCCATGTACCAACTTCTGCACGGGGATACATAGCAATTATATGAAACCCATTGTGTTATCCTTTTGAGGCAGCAAAAGTTAAATTAGTGCTAGAAAGGGTCCCTCATGCAATAGCAGTGTGGAGGGAAAAAAAAAGATATTTAAGAATATCTGAGATTTATGACTGGAAAGATCTCAACAAAGTCCAACAATATCCCACAACTCTGCCTATTGTCTTACGTTTTTTGGTCTTGTAGGAAAACTTACTCATAAGGCCAACAAGCTCCCAAACACAGTTTGAAAGAAAGAAGGGACTGAGTTGGCTTGAAACTCAGTAAAGTACTTAAAGAGCCTGAATCTCTCACAAGAGTTTCTACTGACTACAACTGTCCAACAGTTCTACTGACTACATATGTCCAACATGAGAGGCAATGGATGGGAAATTGTTAAGATACCACAGTGATCTCTGTATTGGTAAACAGTTCTCAGCCATTCTATAGACTTTGGTAGCAAAGGGCCTCTTTACCTTTGCTTGTAAAGGTCTGATTTTATTTTGATGATATTGAAGAATTACTGCAAACATTCCACTGAAATGTGCCTCTTGTAGCTGTTGGCTTTCTCTTCACTGCCATTTGGAAGTATTTGAATCAGAAGATGCTAATGAAGACCCACTTTTTTCTAGCTGAACTGACATAAGATACATGGTGGCTAAAGAAAATGCAAGAGTTGCAGACTGTTACCTTCTGTGCCTGAGCTGGCAGTAAATTATGAAGGAAGCAGGTTAGGAAATTAAGTGACCTAAATTACAACAGAAAAGAGTTCAGGCACTCTGGGTGTCACCTTGTGCAATGTGAGACAGGGGAATACATCTCTTTTCCTAAAAATTGCCAGATGACATGGAGATGTGGCAATGGTGCATCTGTGCTGAGTGGTATGAATGATGCTGCTGCCACACCTGCACCTGACACGGCGGGAGCCTGCTGGGTTATGATGCATTGTGCTCCTGTGGTGTGAATGGCTAGGACTATTTTTGGGCATAACGAAATAAGGATGGAGGTTATTTTTCAGTACCAACTACTTTCTTCAGTCTGTCTGGGTGGTGAGCAGAGAGGTTTTCTGACTCCTCTCAGAAGTTTTGGAGGTACCAAGCTCGACCGAGTGTTTTCCTTAGCACCAGTATCCTATTAAGTTCCAAGGGCAGGTATAATTCCATGTTATTTGATAGGGATTTTCCCATTCATCCTGCATTTCTATTTTCACAGGAGGCAATTATTTTATGCTACAAGTGTGAACTATTAGCCTTTATCACCAGGCAACCACACTATCACTGTATACATACATAACTGCCTTCCAGAACATGCTTTCTATCTATCGGTTCTATCTGTATGGTTCACCGTTCACACACAGTTCTCCATCTGCCAGGCAGGGTCTGTTCTTTCAGTGTGTGATTTGAAAGCACCCCAGGCACCTGCCCGGCTTGCAGATGGTGTTACTCCATCACGGTCTGGAGTCATCACTGACAACACAGTGTACTTCAGGGAGATGAAAGTGGATGATGGAGTTAAGGTCTTACTGAAGACATGCCAGACAATCTGAGCCAACTGTAGTTACTGTGTGTAATTTTTTGTTGCTGTCATTGCCAAACTGTGCAGGAGGTGAGGTTTTGTTTGTAACAAGTCTCCTACCTGCTTTAGAGGAGGGGAGAACCCCCACACTGCAGAACAGAGGTCAGAAACCCCGATCCCACATTAAAACTGCCCCCACGAAACCTTTCAGTGATCTGGCGCTAGCTCTTCTAGATGCTGTTTTTCTGCTTGAGTGTTTTTGGTTTGGGCTTTTTTTCCCCCCTCTTGGTGCTATTTTTTGCGAACGAAAAAAAGTGTTAAGCAGCCTGGAGTGGCAGCAGAAGGCAGACACGCCTGTACTCAAAAACTAAGTTAAACTTCGAGGAGTGTGCGAGCAATCGTTCCCGGGAAGGGGCTGAGCGGTGCCCCGGGTGCTCCGGGGGCCGCGGCGGGTCCCCGCTGCCGGGAGGCGACGGGAGGAGCGGGGAGCGCTGGGCAGCGCGGCGGTGCCGCCGCTCCTCCCTTGGCCACCCGGCACCGCGCCCGGGCACCGCGGGGCGAGCCCCGGCTCCCGGCTTTCCCCCAGAAACTCCGCGAAGAACAGGGGGATGCCGCCCTCGCGGCGGTACGGCTTCGGGGTGTGGGGCCGGGGAAAAAGACCTCGCAAGCGGTGCTCTTACCCCCTCCATTTTTGTAGCAGAGGTATGGAAAGCGCCAGACGTTGGCCAGGTCCACGGCGAAGCCGATGACGGAGAGGAGGAAGTCGATCTTCTTGCCCCAGGTCTCCCTGTCCTGGGTGCCGTAGCGCGGCGCGGGGGCGGCGGGCAGGAGGCTGCTGCTGGTGTACTGCACCCCGTTGTGCTCCTTCACCAGGATCAGCTCCACGTCCTTCTTCGGCGGCGGCGGCGGCCCCGCGCGGTCCGGCAAGGGGGCCACCACCGACACTTTGCGCTCGGGCTGGATCTGTTTGTTCATCCTCGCCTTAAACATCCAGAGAGAGCGAGCTGAGGAGGGGGCGCGGGAGCGCAGATAACGGAAGTGCGCTTCCCGCTGGAGGCGACTCCGCGCTCAGCCCGGCGGTGTCAGCGCGGCGGAGCGAGGCACGGCCGTAATAAGAGCCATGCAAATGAGGCGGGAGAGGGGGGACCGCAGCCCGCGCCCGCCGGGNTTTCACAGGTCGGCTCTGTCCTGCCGCAGACTACGGCGCGCTCGGAGCGGCTCCTTCCCGCCAGGCAAAACACGCATCCCTAGTCCAGCCAGCTGAAAGTGCCGTTAGAGGCAACAGGTAGAGCCTGCTTGCATTGCCCACTTCCCTTCTTTCTTGGCTGATCTCCCCTGTCCGCTAGTGTGCCTTTAGTTAAACAGCAGAATTCGGTTTTTGACATCAGAGCCCGGTGGGATGCAGGCTGCATGGCAGAGCTGGACACTGCTAATGCTCCTGTGCCAGGACTGATGGATGCCCAGCTTCTTCTTTCATGGCAAATGTGAGGATGGTAGAATTCCGTTGTCAGGTTTAGGTATTTGTGGGACGTTAACTATATGCTGCTGTTCCAAATGGAACCTGAATCTTTTACATGTAAAATGGGCAAAGAATTTTCTGGCAGAACAGTGATTGGTGCCAGAAGTTGACTAAATACAGCTGCAGAAAGGGGTTTTCAGGGACTTTTCTTATTACAGCTGCGAACAGTAACTCTATGTTCTGTGTCAGTTAAGGGAGTAAAATTTGACCACAAAAGGTAGAAACCAGCTCTCCCTTCCCATTATTAAATAGTTTCCTTCTGCCTCGCATCAGTGAGAGCAGGTCAAGTCACAGAGGATTCTTGAAGGTGTTACAGCCTACCATTCTTATTCACTCTGCTAGGGCTGATAAAACAGTATTGCATATCTTGTAATACATAAAGAGGTGCTAGTCGGAGTTAATAAAGAATACCAGATTTCTCTGCAAACTTGGAATGTGAAAAAGAATACCACCTCAGAGTTAAAGTTCACATATTGGCATCCTCCCCATCTCCCTTTAGGCCACAGACTAAAAAGATGCTAGCAAGACAGCTAGTGACAAAATACAGTTTTTATGCCTTCAAGAAAACTCTTGGTTCAAGCTCCAGCAGACAAGCTCTGACCTGAATCCTAAAGGCTTCATGTGGGTGAAGCATTTGAGCAGTGGCTAAACTGTTCCAGAGCACTTGGGTGCTCAGACCATGCAGCTCATGCGTTCTCTTTTGGTTACTCTGTGATTTCCTGTCCTCATCTCTTTCAAATACACCACACAAGACCTTTTTCTCTTCTTTCTGACGCTCCATGCCATACGTGCTGTAAGCCTGTAGTCATCCCATAGTGCCCTATGAGCAGTTGCTGTTCTCCCGTGCAGTGCAGCCCACAGGATCGTGCTTGTGCGCAGCTGTGCTGCTGCCTCCTCCTCGTACCACCCGTCAGTCACTGCACCACATGCACCAAACACACCAAACACAAACTGTGTTCCGTGCACTGCCCCCAGATATGTCCGGCACTCCTGTTTAAGTGGATCTGCACCCCCATTCTCCCACAGCAAATAAAGGACACGCTCTGTTCCAGACACAAAGGCAGCCTCTGCTCTCAGCTGCACAGCCCTGAAGGCATCTTGTTGACAAACTCACCAGATAGCACTGGGGGTGTCTCTGTCCCATTCCCTGGTACCTATGGGGAAGGGGAAGATGACTGGAGGGGGATTGCTTCTTCTTGGTTCCACCACTCAAGGACTGCAGTCTCTCTGGGAGCTGAAGATGTAGCCTAGCCAGTAAGGAGCTTTTTAAACCTGGTTCCTTTCTCTCCACGTGACTGTTACTGCCTTAATGATCTGCACAGACTTCCTACGCTAGACAGCGGCACTCCCGTATTGCTTCTGGAAAAATAAGGCCTTGCTAAGGAACACCCTTTTCCCCACAAGGTCTCAATTAGCTGAGCTTGATCATGAAGTCTATGGTGGGAGGAATCTAGAAAGCCCCCGCTTATTTCCTAAGAGAATTAAGTCACTCTGCATATATATATATGCCTTTAGTTCTTGCATGGAAAGTGTGCACAATCTGGTTAATGTAATATCTGCTGCACCCTCAAGGTAAGAAAGTCCTCAATTGGATTTTATAAAAAAGTTGCTTAATCTTGAATCTGTCTGTATCTTGTTATGCCTAATGGAGCCTGACAGTGGATAGAGTTGAAGTCAGAGAAGAGAATATTGTATTTAGAAGCCTCAGTGGGGCCAGGCAAGATGGCAGGGTGTTAGTGATATTCTACTGTTGGCTGGGAAATAGGCTGTAATTTACTTCAGAAAACAGTCAGGTATTGCTAGGTTAGTCATCAATTATTCAAATTCTTGCCTGTCATTCCTTGCAATGTATAGGAGAATATACTGTGTGCTCTAACAGTAAGCTGAGGCTGTCACTCACACATTAGTGTCTAGGAAGAAAAAGCCCCAGTGAACAGTTCCGTGTGTGCTTTCAGAGCTCCAGTTGCTGGTGGTGTGAAGGCTCACTGTGCTTGTTGGCAGCAGGGTTTGAATTCTCCAGTGCTGGCAGCACAGCCCTCTGCCACTGCCACTTCAGAGCTACAGGAGCTGCCTACTGTCCTTCCTGTGAACCTAGGGACATCTTCTGAGAAGGGTGGTATCAGTGTTCAAATATGCTGGAACTTGCACTTTACAGTTGGTGCATCTGTAAGAGTCTTGCTTCATGAAGTGTCTGATACACTTTGTGCAAGAGCTTGGCAGCTGAGCCAAACAAAACAGTAACTGAGAGAGGATATGAGTGCTTTATAAGTAAATTGAGGTAAATGTCACTGAGAAAAAAAACCACCACCATTTAAACCAAAGGAATCACGATAAATTTAGTGGGAAAATGAAAAGAGTTCTAACTATCAAAGCAGTGAATACAGTGGGAACTAAAGACTTGGGGTTTAGGATATTTTCTTATGAGTAGGTTTGTATGACAAAGTTGTTTTGGACTTGAAGACTTGGGACATCAGTTTCTTATTATAATCCAAGATAAAATGAAAAGAGTAAAAAGGGCAATGGATATTTACACCAAGTATTTAATTGCATATCCTGGTACATCCACAGAAACTCATTCTGGCCTTGAGGCTCACCACCATTGAAAGACTAAACATTTTTCAAACAAAGTGCATAAGTTGAATGAAGTTAGGTTTGGTTATTCTGTAATAGAAGAAACTTGGGGAATAGCCAGTTGCTGCAGGAACTGGGAACAAAGCCTTCTGACCAAATCAATGTTAAGAGGATTTCACAGTGATAGGAACATGGCATTGGCAGGGGTGCCCATCTTTCTAGGTTAGCAGGTAAAGGACGCCGTGCCACAGAACTATACTGGATATCTTTTAATGACAGTAGATATATCAGCCCCAGCTTCTTGGACTTTTATGAATGGGTTGGGCAGGTTTGCTTCACAGTGTTTCTAAAACCACAATGCCATTCCAAAGGTAGTGTTTACTTAGAATTTAAAACCTCTGTGTTGTATTGTTAGCAGGCTGTTGTCATAGTATCTCTTCCCTAGAGCTAAAGAAATGCATCTCTTTCACTGAGAAGGGCCTGTTTGGGTTGGTCCAAGCCTGCATTTTGACAGTGTCTGTCATGTTACAAACTGTCTTCAAACTGAAAATAAATATTACAGAAACACTTCACAGTGTTTTGGTATTCTGTTTATGCAAGAATGCCAAGTTCTAGGGGAAGACAAGGCCTCTTCCTATTTCTCATTATAGCAGCTTTGTAACTTCCTTATCAAATTGCTTGAGATTGTCACAAATGCACACCTTCAAAGCTTGTTTTACCTGGGATCTGCTACCTCTGGCATCAGATGACCTTCATGAGACCATCAGTGTTACCCAAGCAAGCTATCCCATGGCATCTTTATCATTTTACAAAGTATAGAATATGTGCCTGTGGAGAGAATGATGCTGAAGTCTAGGAGTTTTATCCCTCCTAATTTCACTACTGCCCCTTCTCTATAGGCACACCCTCTTCACCTCCCTTTGGCCTCTTTCCAGTTTACTAGCACTTAGTGACTTTTAAAGGTTTAAATCTCCTTTGGAACATTTCACACAGTAGTTAAGTTTCAGCTTTAGCCTATTTTTTCTTGCTACCTGTTTTGGATCACTAGCTCCTGCTGCTGCTTTAGCATCAGGCTTGTTCTGTCTCAGAGATAGTTGTATGGGAGCAATTTGCAAAGCTGCATTAAGTGGGGTGGAACCAGGAGCACTCCCAGTTTCAGTCTGACTGTGCATGAGGCACACTCTATCCTCCTCCCTTATCTTGGCTGGTGTAAGAGAGAAGTGAGTGCAGGGTCCAAAGGGTGCAAGGGTCCAAAAGGTCCAGAAGGGAGCAAGGGCACACCCTGACCTTGTCTCTGCTGTGGGCAGTAGGAGAACCAGTACAGTTGGCTCTGCTGTAGTCCTTCCTCTGTGTTCACCAGGTCATATATCTGTGTAATCTTTCTCTTTTCTGGTTGGAATAAACCTTTCCTGAGCAAAAATGGCCGAGACTTTAGATGAAGTCTTACCAACCTTTAGTGAAATAGTAATAATTTGCAGGACTACCAGCCAGGATTTTAATGAGAAGGGGGGGGTCTCACTTGCCCTTTTCACACCCGCACTAAATGTTTGTCCACAGACAAGTTATAAATACCCAAGTCATTCTGCTCTGTCATTTCTCCAATTCTTAAAGACCAGGTTTACCATCTTACTCTGTTTGCTTCCATCCCATTTCTGTTATGCTAGGTTTCCTTTTTTTCCCTGTGTGGGTCCCATTAAATTTTGCCTGCCAACTCCATCATCTCCAAATTTCATTAGCAAACACAAAGTTTTGGGTGCATATTATTAATGCAAATATTTAATAAGATCATTCCCACTAACAGATCTTTGAAGATGGGTAATCTCACTCCAAGCCTGTAATTATCCTCATAGCACAACATAGTATTATATCCTCTTTAGTCAGTTCCTTTCCTGTCTTAACAATTCTATTTATCTCCATGTCTTCTGCTCAGACTAACAATTACAAATGTCATTGTAACAGCTACTTTTGTAAAGTCGTGATAGACTAATATCTACTCCATTTTCCTTGCTTTTATAAAAGGCAGTTATGAGAAAAAGGTACCAGATTAATCTGTCTTCCTTTGGGAAGCTCGTTTCGCATGTAGGAGTTTTCTGTGCTTATACACCTGTGGGTAGAAGTCGTGAAAAGTGTTTTAACTTGGGAACTCCATGTGGTCATAGCATTATTTGCATCTGCCTAAATCAAGGCTTTTCATCATTTCTGTCATCTGCAGACCCTGAAGAAGACACCTCGCTCGATGTCCAAAGCTAGACTGAGAGACAACCCAAAATATCTAGTAATATAAAAATCCACTGAATTTCATATGATCGATCCTAAGGCGATGTTTTTACTGCACTGCTGATGGCAAGGTGCTGGGTATTATTTTCCTTCTGTTGAAAAGGCTAAACAAAAAGCCAGAAGCAATCTGTTCTTACTTGCTGGGAGGACCTGTCCTTTCTTTCGCTGCCAGTCTCTTGCTGATATCTCTGCTTGTACAGCAAGTAAAATATGTCCAATTGTGCAGGCTGCAAAAAATGACTGAGAATGAGCCTGATATCTTGTTTAACTAGAAATGGGTACCTTCATACAGGCTACTGATCTTAAGTTTGTCGTGTACTATACTGATCATTGAACACTCAAAGCCAGTCTTTATGTAGTCTCATTCAGTTTGAGGGATCATGCACCTATATCTGAAATTACAGTAGGAAAAATGCTTTTTCCAAATGCAAAACAGCTGATTTCACTGATTACACTAAAGTCCAAACAAAGAGTGAAAACATTTAAATTATTAATGGTTGGTGCTTTCTACTGGGCCTAATATTAATATTTGCAATCAAATTTCTTCCTTTGGTACAGAAACAGAACTGTCTGTGGACAGTGAGAATGGTATGTGGAGAGGAGATGTGGAAATGAAAGCCTCACTTTTCTAAGTTCTATTTCTCATTTTTGAGAATTCTCATTTTCTAAGAGTACTCAGAAACAATCAAATGATGCTAAATAAAGTTGCATTTTCACTAAGAGAAGGTGTGCAAGCAGAAGCTCCCACTACAGTTGCCCAAGATTTACATGGTGGCTATATCTAAACCAGAATTCTGTTGTGCTAGATGCTGGACATCCACAAGCACAGAAAAAAGTTAGATTCATCTTATCTACCTGGAAGCAATGAGCTTTCCATTGCTCTGTCTTGAGCTTTCCATTGCTGTTACTTGAGAGAAAGGATCATTGTGGCTGTTAGTGGTCCTAAGGCAACTCATTTCCTTAAGCTTTTGATACTGTGATTCCATCTCTTTGAGACAGAGGGAGAAAAATCCAGTGGCTAATTAAAAATAGTCTCCTCAAAAACACTGAAAAAGACCAATTATTTATTTCTTTTAAGGAGAAAGTGAATCTCTAAAATTTAAACTTTTGAAAGGATTCAAGTCTCATAATGGGTATTAATTGAAAAGTGAAAAATAGTTTCTCCTCAAAGTTTAAGAACTTTTTGTGTGTTTTGCCTTATCAAAGTTTACACTTTCATCTTACAATTGTCTTCACCTCATGTATAGGTTTGAGTGGGTTTTACTTGCTTGTCCAAAACCTTTGCAGTTCTGCAGCAACAGGCACATCAAGTTGTGAACTGATTTAGTACTTGGAAACCTCCAGTTGCCCTTAGTTGTAGCATTTATCCAAGTGCAGCACCAAGTAGCAAATTAGCTTCCCAGCTAACACTGAGTAGTTTGGACAGTTCTAAGTAAATTGTTTTTGTTGAGCTGATTGTTTTAAAATTAAGCCTCCAAGCACTGAAAGAATCAGCAATGCCAAAGGAGACTCGGAGCCTGTCTTCAAAGTTATGACAAGTCAGGCACTTGGCAGTTTTCACAATGACCTATATTTTAATATGGGCTATTGGATTATTTCTAAAGAGGCTTCTTAGCCATAAAAGAATTATGCTCATTGGCTGGGCTGTGGCAAAAATACAATTGAATTAAGGATTGAAATAATTTAGGATCCAGCTGGACAAGTTGTCCCTGCGGCTGAGCAGTAACAGATGTATTAAGCATTGGAAATTGCACAGAAAAAAAGGTATAATTGATCTAAGGTAACCTCACTACTTTATATTAAATAAATCGATGCTGATAAGCTGAAAGGTTAGAAGCAAGAAGCTGAATTGAAGGAAGGTGGACTTGGAAAAAAGCAACTCTGGGTGAAACAAGTTAACTTTTAGGTCCTAAATATGGTAGGGACTATGGACACTCGATTTCTCTAAGTACAGTGCTGTGAATTTCCAAATCACCCCTGGGGAGTGTTGGGGGAGGGTGAAGGAGGGGTTGCATTTTCTGCGTGAGAAACAGAAAATTATAATTAGCCACCTCTGTGTTAATTTGTGCATCTACAGTCATTCATCACTGAAAACCACAGGTGACCCACAGGGCTCACTCACATGTACCTGTATCTATCTCTGCTCTTCAGCTCAAGGATTCAAAGGGAAGGCTGCATCATAACAACCACATTACACTGAGCAGCTGAGGTTTTCGGAGTGCAGTAAGCACGTGCATGTGTGTTAAATGAAACAGGTAAGCCCAAAATGTTGGCCAGTAATGTAGGAGACAGTAAATTTCTTCTGGAGACACCCAGTGCCTGAACATTAGCAAATGCAGAAGTACTGGAGGAGGAGGAGGAGGCTATAAAATGAAGAACAACATACTTTTCTAGTTAAATGTGTTCTTTGAAAAGTCGGAGGAAAACTTTACAAGGTGAGAGCAACTTCAAATAAAATTGTGTATGTATTTAATGTAGCTGGAAATACTGCAGGGTAGTAGAAGACAGGATTTCCCTGATGTTACTCACTTAACTCCTAATTCCATTTCTCCATTTCTGGACTAAGCACAAATGGTTTCATTAGGAATTAACCTTATTTTGCAAAGAATGGAAAGATATATTAAAAAAAATTTTTTGAGTTATTGCTTTGGGCGCACCTCTAGGAAAGTGAACTCAAGCTTGCACGTCCCTTGTGCTTTGGGTGGGCACAGACTGAAGTGGGCGTGTGCTCGCACGGCCCCTGGGGCCGAGCAAGGAGGCACACCGGGTGGCAGAGGCAGCTTGGCCCCGGCGGGGCTGCTGGAGCCGGGTGTGTTCCCCGTGTCCCGCAGAGCAGGAGCACCAGGTGCCCTGGGGGGGTTGGGTTTGTCCAGACCGCCTTTGTTGGGCTGCTCAGAGAGAAAATCGTGCCCGCGCTCGGCCCTGAGCGCCCTGCGCTTGCGGCAGGAAGCCTTGCCCGGCTGGCTGCGGGCACGCCGGCGAGAGCAGCTTTCGGCGAGCCTGCGGCAGGAAAGGCGGACAGCGGCCTTTTGGATTGCCCTGAAGCTCCACCTGCTGGGTGTGCTTCCCGGCAGCCTCGGGAAGGAACGGGAGAGCTCCGGGCCGCGGGCAGCAGCGCCCGGCAGCCGCGGTTCGTGCTGCTGCTGCTGCGGGACCGGGAGCCGGGGCTGGGCTCCTGCTCCAGTCAAACGCTGCAGACCTCCGAAAAGACCAGAGGTCAGCAGGTTTCCACAGAAATTAAGGACGTCTGCTTTGAAAATGAGGAAGATCCAAACTTCCTTAATGGTGCAGCAAATATGCTGATTTAAAGCATATATTTGAGACCTGTGAATAGCAATACTAAAGGTCAGTCCTGGATGCGAGGTCAAACAGTCAAAATTTAGGAAATGTTGTTAAGATAACGTTTTAATTAAGATTTTGCTGTGGCACAAATGAATAGAAGAACTTATATTAGAACATGGCTCTGTCTCTGACATTCCTCTGACAGCCATCCTCTTGTACACCAGACATCTTCTGTCTCTGCCACATCCAGGAACTGAAACTTTTGTGACCTACTAATTCCATGCAGATCTGCTGAAGCTAATACCAAATTTTGTCTGCTTGTGCCTTGTCCTAAGCAGGAAGGAATCTTTGATGTAAAAGAAAGGGGAATGAAAATCCTGATTTTGAAGCTAGACATAGATTTGAAAAATCAGTTGTTTCTCGCTTCATTTCAAATGAATGAGCTGAGATGTAGCCAGCAGGTAAACATGTAGTCATCCTTTCAACAAATTAACAGGTAGGGAGGGAATCATAGCGGAGTTTGAGGATGGGAGGATGAGCTGTGTGAGAGTGGGAAGCTTCTTCCTACATACTTGTTTTCTTCATCACGGCTGTGCTCTAGGAGACCTTAGGTCAAAACTGGAAGGCAAACTCTACACTGAATGATTATTGTGTACGTAGTTCTGCCAGTATATGCTGACTAGAAGAGAAAAGATAGAACCAAATGAAGTTGGTATGGCAATCTTCATCAGGGAGAGGGCTACTGAAAACAAAACTATCCAAATTTTACAACATCTAGGTCAGTGACTAGTTTGTCTGCTTTTTTTTTGGTACAGAATCACTACAGCTGTCTTCAACATCCCCCTTTCCTCTGGGCTTCATCCCCCGCAGCTCTTGATCTGTGTGTCTGTAAGGAGGCATAAGCAAGGTTTCATGCAGCGACAGCACTTCAGTATTCTCTTTCTCAATCAATTAATAATTAACATTGACCACTGATGACTCCCATATTATTTATCTTATACTTTTCCCTATTTTCTCTTATCCTCATTCTTTCTTCCCTCTTCTGCGTTGATCTCAGCAAAACTTTGTTCCAGACCCTACAGGGAGACGGAGAAAATGGGTCAGAGCTACAGAGGCAGCAGCAGGGCACAGTCTTCTTACTGGAACGAGTCTGAGGCCAGGAACAGAGAAGTGCTGGAAGCTTCGTGCTGTGTTTCTGTGGTATAATAGCACAGCTCTGATGGCACAGTAATTCAGTTTTTTACTTTTAGGAACCACTAAGGCAGTACTGATGCTTCCTTAACTGTGCTAGTTCATTATCATACAATGTAATTTTCTGATTCTGGTGTACAGTTTGTAGGACCTATTTTCTGCGTTCTGTTTCTTGGCAGATCTACCTGATAATGCAGCTTCCAAAAATGTACATGAAAAGGTCAGGTTTCTGTGCTGAATAAATTATTATTTGTATTTTGTTGGGGTTTGGCCCCTATTGTTACAGGCTCTGTAAAATGCCCAAAATAAAGGCCAGTCCAAACGCTAAAGAATTCAAGTTTAAAAAAAAAAATCAGATAAGAATACGTAAGCTCACATCAAAATCCCAATCCTTTTGGAAGGAACTTGGATGTAAATTGGATCTTGGAAGCTCTGGGGGATTTAAAATTAAAAATACCAAATAAAACTCTGGTAGAAGCCTTGCCATGTCATTGCTGACATTAACACTAGGGTGCTTTACTGGGATTGATAGATGCTTTCTTGTTTCTTGTTTAATAATGTATTTCCTCTTGGAGGAAAACTGTGGTAGTAAAACTCAGCAAAGCCAACAGTATGTCTCATAAACAAATTCATTTCCTTCTTCAAACATTGTTTCATTCAAGAGCAATACATTCAAAATTCCTTTTAGTGCTGGGTTTTTAATTGGTTCCTTTTGCAGGAATGAAGGAGCCATTCTTTGAATCTTCCTTGAAGTTTGCGGAATTTGTTAAAATTTTCTATGTTGTCTTGTGTTGGGAATGCAGCCTTTACTGAACTGCAGTCAGGGAATGATCCTGGTAACATAATTAATGTATGATTTTATTTAGAGTTTCTTAGGAAATATCCATGTGGCAGTGACCCAGCCCGCCTTCTCGTTTAATATCAATAAAGATGTAAACTGGGTAGATTTCCCTGCCAAGGACAGTGGCTCTGAGGAGGAGCCTGAGGCTGATGCCCTGGGCAGGGCCGAAGGCGGTGCTGGGGTCCGGCCGCGCCCCTGAAGGCCTTGTATGTGTGGGTCTGCTCCCCTGAGGTACCGCCCCTTTTCCGTATATGGGGTTGACTTCAAGAAAGTTCTAGAATGGTCTGTTGTTCTGCCAACCCCATTGGTTTGTTTGGATTGGTTCCTCCCCTTTCCCTCTCCTATTGGTTATCTGTCACCCTATGTCACCTCCCCATTGGTTTATCCCTTTGTTCCTCCCCTTTTCTGTGCCCCTTATAAGCCCATGTAACGGTCGTTCCTTGGCTCTTTGTCTGCTCCCCCTGGGAGAGTAGACCTGGGCTGTTGCAACAAAGAGTCCCTTCCCTCGTCCTTTGCCTCCGCAATTCGCTACAGTTGCCATCGGCTGCTGCCAGCTCTACTGAGAGCCTCACAGCAGAGCGCTCCACCCGCAGCTTGCTAGAGGCTGTGACCCACCAGCCTAAAGGAACGCCTCGGCAAGTAGCCTGCTTGGCTTTCCGGGCGGTCAAGTGGCCAAGCGAGCGGCTACATATCCACACATTTTTTTGTAATGGTAAGCATTTGCCTCTAAAATGTATAAAAAATCACCTTTAACTTTTCCCTAGAGGGTTGTAGTTGAGTTTCAGGGTTGTTTAATGATATCTAAAACAAAAAAAAATGAGGGATACCTTTTCCTGTAGCGAGGACATCTCATTTCGTCTGCTTCTGAGAAATTGCTAGTGTTCAGACATTGAGTGAAAGAATTATGCAACTGAATTTACCATGATTTTAGCATTAATATTGCTAGAAGAGCATTAATATTTCCTGGAAGACTGTGGTTTAGGCTAGTGGTTTATATTTCCTCTTTTCTTTTGCGGGGGGACAGTGTGGGATCTTTTAAAATATTTTTATTCAGTCAAGGAGTAGAGGAAACAATATGGGATTGCAGCTGTGTGGCAGGACTGGTCAGTAAGGCTCGAGCTGTGGAAGACAGTCTGTGGTGTAACCCAGGGCTGGATGTGTTCCATTAGAGTTATTTGTTAGATGTTCTCTCGTGATGAGTGGATTTGGAGATCAGCAGCCCTGGCTTTTGAACCATTTATCAATTAATGAGAACCCAAAGTTGTAAAATGAGTATGGTGATGAACACTGACTCGTTCCAGTAGAAGCCTGTAAGCAAGAGGAGGTCACAGCAAAATACAGCACTGTGGCAGTGCTCCCTCAGCCAGCCCTGAATAGTGAAAGGATTGAACAGAAGTTGCCATTGTTGGAAAAGAGCCAACACACAGAGAGCTGCCTGGTGAGCCAGCCCTGACCCCAGCAGCAGCAACCAGCTCGGTGTGGGACTGTGCCATACAAACGAGATGAGCTCCCTCGTGCCTAAGTGGGGCTCTCGGCACAGGCAATGCTCGGGGCTGGCTGCCCGGGGTGGCGAGCCCCTTCCGTTCCCCCCATCGCAGTGCTGACTGCAGATTACTTGGCTTAGTCCTGTAGGCCAACAAGCCTGTGTAGTGCTGCTCTGCTGTGCCTCTGGTTACAGTTGCCTAATTACCAGGATGGAAGTCCTCCAGGACTGTGAAGGATGCCTGGCTTCTCATCAGTCTTTGTTTGCCCTAAGAAAGCAGTGGAGGAAGAGAGGTTTGTGCTTTCTTACCAGTCCTGTGCTTAGGTCCTCCAGAGAGCTTATTTTCACTATTAGGATGGATTAAATAGGGATTTTCTTCTCCTCTACCACACCATCTTTGTGCCCTGTGCCTAGCTGGGCTGTGTTTTCTGAAGAAACATGTATTTTATTTATACTTGGTCCTGTGAGCTGTAGGTAGCTTTTGGAACATCGTACATTAGGCACAAAGGCACCTTTGCCCTTTAAACAAAATGACCTTCTGTCTCTGAATACTTCCACACAGCATTTATCTAGAGATCAAGGTAAATTTTTACCTATCATCTGAGACACTTCCTCTGAAGTAACTGCTTCAGAAAAAATAAAAAAGAGCTCTAGATTTTTTTTAATCATTCCCCACTGTCTGAAAGTGAATGGCACCAGTGGGTTACAGGCACCTGTGTAACGACAAACTTCTACCCCAAAGTAAATATTCTCTTTTGATGGTCCATTACACCAGTAAAGACTCCAGCTATGAAGTTCTTTTAACTGAAGACTCCACACCTGTATGTGTTTTATTCCTTAGAGTTTGGGTGACCTGATTCCAATGTGCCCTTTTTAAGAGAGAAGAGGTGCTAACCTTATCATCCTGTCTTTTTTTATAGTAAAGGTTGCATCTGAAACAATTGCCAAGGTGGTTTCTTCACTGCTGTTCTTAATTAGGAAGTGTCACCAAAATAAACTGGGTTCAGTTTTGCTGTATCAGTATGATTTATTATGGAGAGCATGGTGAGCTGAAATATATACAGATGGCTAACAACATCATGAAGTTATTTCATATTTTCTCAGTTAGGAGATGGTGGGATACACTGCTGGGTAGGCCTGATTCAGAATCAGACTAGGATTAGCATACTTTTTTCATCTAAGAATAGTGTGGGAATTTTCAATATTTTAAAGAAAGGGGTGAAATACTTAATATTTATTGCACTTATAGAACAAATTACTTCCAGAGAAACATCCAGTGTTTAGGAATGATTCAGTGTTGATGAATTACCCTGCCATACACAGTGATATAGCTAAAGGACACTTCCAGCTGGCTTCATTTTGTATGACCAGTGTGATATATTCCCAAGAGACCGAAGCACTTTCTAAGGAGAGAATACATTGTCCTGGTTGCATCAACAGTCCTTTCTTGGGTACATTGTGACATCCTTTCTTGTGGGGTGTGTTTTGTCACTGCTGTGTGGGAGATGTGTGCGTAATAAATCCAGTGGAAATAAACAGTGTTTTCCCCCTTGTGAATATGTGATCTATGATTTATTTATCCACCCAGACTTAGACTAATAGCATGTCAAATGCTGCCTGTTTGTCTTCCTGTTGATATATTTCTATCAGCAGTGTCTTCTGTATTATGGAAAGGAAAAATATTAGCAGATTTATAAAACAATGGCTTAACGAGACCAGTTCTTTGATGTGAGCTAGATGGACTCTACTAGGGAAAATAATAAGAGATTAGGTGGAGGGGAGGGGTTTTTTGTCTACTGTGAAATTGTTCACATTAGGCTGGAAGAAGAGTAAATGGAGACTGACTGACTCCACCAGAAGGTCAGACACTGACCTGTCTGCTGGGCCAGAGCTTGCTGATGTACCCCTGTAACTGTACAGAGAACTGAGATCTCTTTCTCTTGCACCTTGGCATGCCCTGAGTCATGGTGGAAAGAATCACAAAATTTGGTATCACAAAAATGCCTAGTGACAGCAAACAAGTCAGAGATAGCTGCAGGTAAAGAGGTACAAGTATTTTGATAGTGAAAAAGATGCTAAAAGAGTCTAAATGCATCATATTGCCGTAACTATCAAATCTGTTTAATCTATACTTTCCATGGTCTGATGCTGACTTCACCTTCTTGCATCTGAAAAAAATAATTAGTGGGAGTGTTAAAACAAAGAATGTCAAATTTGACTGCAGGGTTTGGAACACCATGAGCACCCATGGGTAATTCAGGAGTCAGAACTCTGGGGTTTCTATGTCTGCTATACCAGTGCCCTTCTGTGCAACTTTGGCAGGGTAGCTGCTTTCCTTTTGCTTTGTCTGTTTATAAACTGCTAAATATCCAGGAAAGGTAGAAACTCTTAGGTGCTTTATACAATACTTCAATGGCTGTTTCTTCTGCTAAAGCTGCAAAGTCCATTTTAATAAAATGAATGATAATGGAGAGTTTTGTCAAAGGTGTCTCCTAGTACTTGTTGCCCAAAGGGCTGGTTCTCTTTGGTCAACCAAGTATCTTTTCTACTAAAAGAGAAATTTGCACTATATAAAGTGTAGACTTTTGCCTTAAGTTTGCTACTACCAAAGGTAGAAAGAATGGCTCCTGCCTGTGTTTATTTCAAAGGCTGTTTTAGGTTTAGTGCAGCTTTGAATTAATAATAGTTCAAACCTGAACTCAAACCATTTAGGTGAAAATGGCACTGTTTCTATCCCCACAGTGTGTATTGACAATATACTTTTCTGCTGACAAGAGACAGGCTGTTAAAGATGTGATTAAATAACATTATGGAGTTTGGCATGCTTTCATTCGAAAGGCCAGTGGACAAAATGTAAACATTTTAAATGATTTCTGCTTTGAATGGCTGCAGTAGTTCTTGGCTGGTTATCTCCTGTTTCAAAGACTTCCGGCACTGAGGAAAACAGCTTTTCTAAAAGCTGCTGGCAGTTCTGGTATGACTCCTTCTAGTCTCCTACACTTTTTCCTGTTCATTTCTTTTTTACGTTTTAAGAAAACACTTTGAATTTTCTTGCGATCTTTGATATCAGGAGATATGAGCAGAAACACAGACTTGCATATCTAATTGTGCACTTGGCCTTATCTTTGTCTGCAAGGCTGATGTTTACCTTTGAAAAGGAAATTATTCTTTTTGGACAATTATAGCCTCTAAGCTTTCATCATGTCTCTCTAATCTGTAGTGCTTTGCTTCTAGTGCACTGTCAAATGCTTAGTGAAGTTTTAGGAAGATAATGTCCTTAACAAAAGGGAAATAAAGGGTTTTTTAAAACAAGAAAGCTGTTTTTGACCATAATTTGAGATGATCAAAATGTTATTGATAAACTGGTCTTTTAAATTCTGTAAGGATAAAACTAAGATACTGCAGTAGGCAGGAATGAGCAGCTGTAGGAAGAGAGAAAGGGGGGAGCAGTTCTTTAGATTGGAGATAGCCTTATAGTGGGCAATGTTGTGTTTTAAAAAAGCCAAGCTTAACGCTGGGTGTGTATGAACAGGAACATTGACTGCAAACTACAGAAAGTCTTCTAGTCTACTGAGGAGAGGTAGGTCTGGAGATGAAGCTGAGAGCTTCTCTCTCTGGAGAACCTAAATGAAAATAATTAGTAGTTTAGAAAGTGCAACCCGTGAAGAAAAAAAGAAAGAGGTTTTGCTTTTTGGCTTAAGAGAGGCAGGCTGGGAGAGGCAAGAGTGAAACAGGTGTGATGGTAAGATCTGGATATAGGTTTGTGCAGATATAAATAGTTACACAGCAGAGAAATAGAAATTAATGAATTCTCCTTGAGCAAGGTGAACACAACATTTCAGCTGCACAAGCATTCAGGCTAGACCAGAAGAAAAACTTTTCTAACAGCAGAAATTACTGAGCAATGGATTAGACGGGCAAGGCTGTGCAGTGTTCCTTTGTGGAGGCCTTCACTGGCAGGTCTAATCTAGTGAATGCTCACTTCTTCAAATGAATATTCTTACCTATGCCCAATACAGAACAATGCAATGCACGTGCAGCTGTAGCTTTAGAGATGAGCCTTGCTTGAACCTCATTTTACATCCAAAAGATTTTCAACAGATAATTTTCTGGAATAAAACTTCTAATAAAGATTAAGTGGTGAAAAAAGGAAATATTGATTTATGATCAGAATGGTAAAGCTTGTAATACCATGAAAACCTAAAATAATCATGATGTGAGAATAGAGGAGGGGCATGTATTTACTTCCAACCACTTGCAGCAGAAAGGGGCTTAAAAAGTAGTGCCTAGCCAAGGTAATGAAGTATTTTCTATTACAACATTGTCATGTGTCTCTGAAGTCTCACCAGTCAAGCTGTGGTTGTTACAGAGTATCTTAAACTAAGAGGATGGCAAAATAAATGAAATTTAATCAGTTGTGATATTGTGTTCCTTGATGACTGTGATGCAGTTCTCACCGTCCTTACAATAAGTAGCTAGGGAAATTTTTCCTGTTTTCTGATTATTAGTATTGTTTTCTGCTTTTAGTAAGAACAAAGTATCTGGTTGATACCTACAGGATTAAGCATACATTGAAGTGCTTAGCAGAAGTTGGATCCTTAAATGACCCTTCTGTATTTCCTTTGTCATGGCACTAAACCTGCTGCGCTTCTTGAACTTTATCTGAGTAAGTGCTGCATACTGTATTTATATCAGACACATTTTATTGTTTGCATTTTGGCTTTATGAAATGTCAGAATCAATCTTATACTAATGAAATGTTCAAATTTCATCTCAGCTATGAACATAGCTGCTAATCCTATAAGATGTTTACTTTCTGCCTCTCTGGCTATGTATAGTAACAGGGAGTCTGCCAACTTAAGCACTGCTGACAAACGTCTCCCTACTGCTAGTCAGTCTAATAAATGTTATTTCATTGAGTAAAGAGTCAAAATTAATTAATTCAATGTCATTAAAATCCCTTGCAACCTTTGACAGGTTTGCTCTTACTGCAGGCCAGTAAAAGTAGTTACCTGAATACTGCATGTGCCCCTGAATCCCACCCAATTTTGTAATTTTTAAGTTTCAATCTTGCAATTTAACTTTAATCATTGTGGAATGTAACTTTTAATGGTAGTAGCTATGTTTTAGGTGAAAATGTGGAGGGAGAAAGTGGTGAGAAAGGTAGGTTGTTTCAAGAGATGCAAAACAGAAGGGAAGAAGGTAAGCCAAAGGGCACTGACCAGAGTCCAATCTTCCACCAAGTCATACAGAGTGTAGCTACCAGCCTCCCAAACCTTTCTTTAGAATTTCTCCTATGGCATTCTCAAAGTGAGAGCTGTGTAACTCAGCATGAAATCTCAGGCTGCATTCCTTGTTGAAGTCTGTGGTCAGACAGTTCACAGCACTGTCCAGAGTGTGGGTGTGTTTGTATATGCAGGGACATTTTCTACATTTAGTTTCTAAGCTTCAGGCCTCTATTTTCCACATCCATGGGCTCTGAGTAGCTCTTGGCACCTCTGCAAACACCACCACAAGCCTGCTCAGGCAGAATGGTGTGTTTATTTGCACTGGCAAGGTGCCTGAGGAATTACCCAGGAATAGGGCCCTGGTGGGCTGACCACCATAGAAAAAAGGTCTCGACAAATGTTTCTCAGACTTCTGATGCCCAGGGAATACTTTGTTTTAGATGGGAATTGCAAGGGAGATGGCAGATGTGGCCAGGCAGCCCTCACCCTGTGCAGCTCTTCTATGAATGGTCATTAGAGCTGTCACAGAACACAACCCTTGGCTGGACTCCTGGGGCTCTTAGTCCTGCTGGGTTCTTAAGAAGGGAAGAACAGGCAGATAGATCACATAACTCATGCAAAATTTCCCTTGCAAACCATTTAGGAATCACTGAACTTCACCTCCCTGGCATCCCCCATGCCACGGAGCAGCTGATGAGGAAGAGGATGTAACACTCAGAGGAACACTGTGGGGACATCATTTGGCACCTCACTTGTTCTGATGCAGATGAGCACAAGAGTTCAGGAGCAGCAGTCACGGCATGGTTCGGTGCCTCTGACTGGTGCTGCACAGCTATTGACTGTGAGGAGAGCCATTTTCAGATGCTTTCCATCAAAGTGTTACTGCTCCTCATAGTTCTACTGATGGACAGCAACCAGCCAGGAATTATGTGATTTTGGCA
The DNA here is from genome assembly GCA_013397115.1 of Edolisoma coerulescens. Classification (NCBI taxonomy): domain Eukaryota; kingdom Metazoa; phylum Chordata; class Aves; order Passeriformes; family Campephagidae; genus Edolisoma; species Edolisoma coerulescens. The sequence goes on along the minus strand of VWZW01003082.1, from coordinate 589,552 downwards.
GTTTAGGACCAGATCTTATACAAATATAACCTGACATGAAATCTGGATGTGCCATCTCTGTTTCCACTTACTTAGGCAGTGACACTGATGCAGCAAAGGAAGTACAAATAGTTTTAATTTTCTTGGATTGAAAGATCTTTGTCTCAGAAATCAACCTCTGGTGTGGCCAGTGGAGATCCTGTTGATTCACCTTCCTTAAACAGATAGGATTTACAGTATTTGTGTCTTCCTTGTTCCAGGGTGAACAAAGAAGGTTCACTTTTCTAGGTGACCCGACATTGCCTTTCATGTGTTCAGAAACAGGAGCCTAGATACAAAAAATGTAAATGAGATTTACTCATAGTGTATATAGTTATCAAACCTCATGAATAACAGCATCCCAATGGGCCTGTATTCTTGTAAGTTGTGTTTTCCCCTTGTAATAGACTTCTCCATGTCTGATTCTAACCCTTGTTAAGATTGCTGGAGTTTCTGCATACTTTAAAGTGTCTTATTTTTGTATCCATGAAGGATTTATCATCAAATCCATGTCAGAGCAAGACAGAGAAGTGCTGATTAAATAAATAATGTTTCCTAGGGTGACATGGGACCAAATACACCTTTCTGCTGTGCAAGACTTGCAATGATCCTTAAGCAGCCTGTGGACTTACGAACTCATACCTCAGGAAGTCTCAGGCAGAAAGGTGTCATCCCTCAATGTCTGACTGAGAGCCATTTTCTGTTTGGTATTTTTAACCTTCTCCTTCTGTTTAGTTCCTGCTCTGCCACTTAATGTAATGCCTGTTTATTGCAGACTGCTTTTAGTTTGGTCCTTTTAAAAGCTCCCTGAGGCACAATGATGCCTATAAATTAATGTATTCCCTTCCCGCACATCCAGCAGATGTGTGTATATTGAGTTAGTGTCTCTAGTGTTTAGCTAATTTCTCTTCAGACCATGGTTGAATCACTGCTACATACCAAACCCATTTGTGGCCTTTCCTCTAACTACTAGGATAGGTAGATTTATATACAAAATATTTTTAGCTTTAACTGCAGATGGGTTGTGTGACTTGCAGATTTTTATAAAATCACTAAACGTGCTGTGCTATTGGGCAGCACAGCTCCTGGTGCTGAACGTGGCTGGATTCAGCAGGAGTGTGTCGAAGGCAGCCTTTGCATGCCGAAACTCTGAAGTGGTTTCCTTTGTCATCTTTGCCCACCCATCTTTTTCTTACTGGCTGGTGTAGAAGTCATCTTTGAAAAGATTAGTGTTGGTTGAAAAGCTGGGACTTTGGTTAACATGCTAGGTAAAAGCATCCTTGCTAAGAATTAACATGTATTCCAGTTAACTGTACAGTAACTCCTGTTTCTCCTTCTCTAATTGGGAGAAAATACTCTCCTAATGTTCACAACACCCAAAGCCATGATTGTTACATCTCAGCTCTGGCTGAGGTCACTCATTTTACATGTAAATGGTGATGCCTGATTTTCCATCCAAAAATGGAGGTCTCTCTCCATGAATTTTAAGACCTTTCTATCATATCCCCTCTTGTTGAGGCAGTCACCAGAAGTAACTCTTTGGAAGAGCATTGGTCCTGTTCTACTCTTCCAGCCCTACCATAAAGCAAAGTGCCATCATACAAAGAACTGAAAATGTCAACTTGAGGTTGCACTGAGTTTACCAAGGTTAGACATCTCAAGCATGATTTCCTGGAAACCTCCCCCCAGCCCCTTATGGTAGACAAAATACCCTCGTACCCTTCCCACTCTTCTAAAAAGATGCAGCTGTCCAAGTAAAGTCTTTTAAAAAATATAGATTTATTTTAAGCACAGGAAACATCAGGAGAGGCACAGTTATAAGCAGAGAAAGATAGAACATGGCAATGAGCTTGTGGCCAGACTGCAAGCAGTAACTTGGAGGCAGAGGTTACCATTTCACATATGAAAACCTGCTGAAAGTTGGTTATTATTGGTACTAGACAGTCTAGGCTTTGCTCATCTAAGTTTTAATTTGAAAATACCTTCTCACTTCACCCCTTCCAAGTTTTTATTGAGAAGTATTTGCCTAAGTATCTATATATTTTAAATACTGCATAAAGTGCATTCAGATGAAGGATGGAAAAAGGTAAAGGCCCAATTTCCAGTGCACCAGAGAGGACTGAGGCAAAACATATTCAAATCATTGACTAGAAAGAGCGTGGTTTTGAACCAAATCCCAAGAATACACTGAGTAATGGCACAGTAATGCAAACATAGTTTCTAGGAGACAACTTGAGAGCAGATACTTAGTACTAGAACTATGGCTTGACAGAATATTTGCCTTTTGAGCTTTGCACAGCAAGGTCACATTCCTCTGTTGATAATTGCGAGAATAAAAAATATGCTGAAGTTTGAAATGCTCCTCCCAATGTGATCCTGAACAGTTGTTACTGTAAACGACATTGTATTTATTCTGAAATAGTCCATTAATTCTTGGGTCTTAATGTCTGCATTTTCCTCTAGACTGTAAGGTGTTATCTTGGAATTCCAATTAGTTTTTTGTTGTTAGAAGTGCAGCTATTTCCATGTGTCACCACCCTTTAGGCCTAAAGTGGTTTCTGTTAACATCAGTGCACCAGCATGTCTAGTTCAGAAGCTTAGGCTTACTGGTTCATAAGTGGTTAAGGAAATCTAAGGACAGCCAAAAACCATTATCTTCACCTCTCAGCTTCCTGTAACTCATTTGGTGTTTCTGTAACTCAGAAACTTGAGAATGGCTAAGTGATACTGCAAATTAAAACACTGGCATAATTTCTTTCCCTTAAGTCATGTTGGGGATGTAGAGGAATTGAGCAGCACCAAAAATTCCACTTGTTTTTAGACAAGTGGACTCCTCAGTCTCCATTCTGGGAGGTCACTGCAGTGCTGGAGCCTCGTACCCCTCTTGGCACACCTGTTACTTTTGTGGAAGCACGAACCTGGAAGACACTGAACAACATTCCCAGTACTGTGATACTGACATTAAGGATTGAACAGTGGTTTTTCCCTTACAATCAAACAGGAATAACTCCTCCTGATATGAAAGTAAAAAAAAAAGGAACTTTTTTTAAATTATAACTTCCATCTCTGTTTTACATCAGTTGTGCTTATGAACAGCTAGGGAAAAAATCTTGTAGAATTCAAGAGCTGAATTACTTAACTCTTCTCAATCATCCTTTTTGTCAGAGGTACTTGAGCTATCCTCTTCATGGCCTTCAGGACAGACTTTATTTCTTGCAAGTGGTGTTATTTCTGGGGCTGTGCTCTTAACTGGGCTGTGTTTGCCTTTGAGTGGCTCTGTGTCATGCTCCTCAAACATACCCAGCTGGTGTCTCTGTAGATCTATGTACGTAGTGAACAACGTGGCATATTCCGGATGCTTGAGTGCGAAGTTCTTGAACTCCTCTGAAAAACATTAAAAAACATAGATGCTATAGTGCAGCAACAGAATCAAAGAAAACTTCAGTGCCTGCTTCTTTTACTGAAGCTGATCTCCAGTTAGCTCCCTCTAAAAAATCCCAGGAGTATCATACAAAGTATCTAGGTCTATGCTTGAACAGTTCTCCCCAGATACAAGGTATGAGAACAATCAGGTAATTTCAGGGAATTAAAATAGGAAACTCCCTGTTTCTAGCAAAAGGACGTAACTTACCATAGGAGAGCCTTCCAGTTTCATCTGCATCTATTTCCTTAAAGAGCACAGAAACATCAAGCTCAGGCAGCCCCAGTGCTGACTGAATGATAGAAGCAAACTCATCTTCTGTTATAATGTCATCCTCATCCATGTCGAAGAGCTGGAAGAGATAGAATGTGCAGAAGTCCTTTGGCATAATTTTGCCTATGAACTCGCTGTGCACATTAGCCACTCATAGTGGCCTTCTGGCATCCAGGAGCTCTGTGAACAATGCCTGGGATTTGAAGAGCCTGGCTGCATCTCAGCTACTTCATCTTGCAAAAGATTTTATGCATTTTCCCTGGAATCAGACTAAGCAGACACTTAGCAGAGCAATGCCCATGCTATAGTTGGGAATAGAACATTCTGCCAAAACAAACAAACCTCACAGCATTGGTTCAGTGGTCAAAATAATACAAAACTGGTAACACATAAACAAAGATGTATGTTTATTGTCACCATGAGCTACGCTAAGGGTCTACTGGATTCAGCCAGTCTATACTGGAACATCTTAGGTTTTAGTCTCCATTTTCATTAGGTTATGGCACATCTGTTCTCAGATTAAACTTGCAATCATAGTCCATGTTCTGACATAATATACCTATATTTTAGTGTATGTGATTGGTCACCCACTAAGGAATTATTGTAATTAACAAGGAGTTTTGGTTCCTGGAATGCAGGCAGTTGATATACACTGATCATCCCATCCTTCCCCGTGCAGTGACAGTAACCATCCGCTATGAATCACCCCTGGAGAAATACAAGGGATGGATGGCTGTAATTCTTAAGTACTTGCTACAGGCAAACTCTGCCATTGTGAAGGAAAAGACATTTAGTGGCACAAAAAACAAGTAGCAAAAGGAACCCACAGTTCCATTTTAGACTGAAATAGGCTTTTACCAGCTGAACCAGTTGTTTTATGCTGAAACTGGAAATTAAAACAAATTACTGATTTTATAATCAGCACACCTGTTAAGATACTGAAGAGTATAGTCTAGGAAACAACACAATGGAACAGCAACAATAACTGCTAGGCTTGCTTCTTCATTGGAATCTGTACTGATTAAATATCCCTAAAAAAGTACCTCTAGTGCTTATCTGAAAAGAAGCCAGTGGATGTAATGGATTGCCACAAAATCTCTGGTACTTCCCAAGTATGCATCAGTACTAAGAAGCACGCAGCTAATGAAGAACATGAGCGGTATCGCAATATATTGTTCAATAGAATTCATAAGACCAGATTAATGGGTAAAACAACTGGATCTGTGTCAAAGAGCTACTAAAAAAAGAGCCAAGGATTCACAACATGGGCATCCCATGTCATGTATTGCCTGCGTGTACCTGAGATGGGAAAGGAGCTACTGCTCCTTGACTGCTTGTACTATCAGGACACCAGAGGACAAGCCAGCAGTTCTTAGATGCAGCCCAATTTTGAATGTGCCAGTCCTGAATAGCCCTTCATTTCTTTCCCCCCTCCTCTTTGTTAAGAACAATGACTCTAGTGAGGCTTGACCCACAAGAGGATATTGCTCCATCTATTGTGACATTGAAGAATCACAGCAGAAAAAAACCTCAGGCAAAAAAACCTGCAAGTGCTGCTGAATCATTTTTGGAGTTAGCCTGCCAAGTTACATATTCATTAGTGCTTTCAGATGGCTTTTGAAACCCTTTTCTATGATGCCTGCAATTCTTCCCCTCCCTTTCACACTCTAAATGTCAATTGGTTTAAGAGAATTACTTACATTTGCATAACAGATTGAAGCTATAAACTTATGATTTGAAAGCTAACAGACTTACAGTCAGTCTTGATTTGTCAGGTTTGTAGATTTACACTAAATTGAACTTACCTTAAATGCCATCTGAATAGTCTCCTCTGTGTTGGCTGGGTTACAAAGAATAGACAAACCAATTACATACTCTCTGAAGTCGATGGTGCCATCTCCATTCTGCAACCCAAACATGCACGGCAGTAGTTACAGTTAATACTGCAAATCACTTTAAAAGCTATTCAGTAAATCAAACACAACATGCACTAAGACAGTTTACAATACTAGAGGTTTTTGTTCTTCCTGGAAAAAACCCTAACAGCTCACTAAATATGTAATACTAAGGCTGGAGTAGCAATACACATGTTTTCACTAGCTACAAACTGGATATCGATTTCTATTTTATGAATAAACAAAACACAAACAGAAAAGATTTAAAACAACTTAAAAGTTTTTCTTCAGTACATGGCCTTCAGGAAGGCTCTAAGAATAACTGGAATCCAGGTGTTTGAGGTAACTGTAGCAGTGCGTGCAGCACTAGCACTTGCTGAAGTTCAGAGACCAATGCAACAGCCCAGAGTCAACAGCCAAGAGTAAGGCTGTTGCTTTGAGTTTGAACCCTCAGCAATAAAATATATGTTATTGAAAGGACAACCAAATCTACTTGGTTTATCTTAAGCTTTCCTTTGAAGCCTATGCACTGCCCCACATGCTGTTTGGAAGCCAATGCACTGTCCTACCTTTTAAGCCAGAACGGCAAGGAATTCATTGGAACAGCCTCTGTAATAATTCCAGTTTTGATCTGAACAAACATTTCAATGTGTTAACTACAAAGCTACATCAACAAAACATTTGAAGCTTGCTTTGATGGGATTTGTGATTAATTCTGTGTAAGCTGCATTATATTTGCAGATAGGGAGAACGGCAGATGCCTGCTGAAATCTATGCTTATGTCAGTAGTGTTTCTGTCACCACACTGAAAGTTTCTTGAGTGCTTTGGGAAACATCTGTCTGGGCAAAAGCCATCTGCAAGTCTTAGGTGGTGGGACACAGAGCACTTAAAGAGAGCATAATAGAGATGACGAGTAGTTCATTGTTTTGAATATTCACAATAAGGGCATTCATCAAAAATGTTTTAAAAGCAAACTGAAGTGTAAAGCAGAGTTCCCTTTGTGGATAATGTGTTGTGCATTTCAAGAAGAAAAACATTTTCTTAAGAAGTGGAGTCCCTACGTCTGAGAACAGCACAAAACTTTTTCAGCCAAGTGAGAGAGGGGTGATCTCCTGGGTAAATCTGCAGCAAAGAGCCAGACCAGGATTCTATTTCTGGCTTTCCTACCAACTTCTAATGCCCACTTGAGCATACCAACCTTAACCTTTGTGCTCTTGGTTTTCTGCTGCTGAACACTGCAATACGCCAGGGGAGAGAATACAAGGCTGCTCTGTAGAGCGCTTTGAAAATTTTGGGTGCTATGAAACAGGGATTTTAGTAATTGAATTTTGATTTTGAGATAGTTCTTGATTAACAAAATATGTGTAATAATATAACAAAATCAGTATTACTAACTTGTCATCATCAAGCTATACACTTCACAGGATTTCAAACTTCTAAGATACAATTTCATTCAGCCTTCAAAACCAATGCAGGACTCTTTTGCATTGACAACTGCTATTTTCTTTCTATTGATGGTCTAACCAATCTTTTCTGAAGACATGCAACCTTTGAACATCTCGTACTTCAGAAACCTGTGAATTTCAGGGAAACTTTTGAGCAAAGATAGGAATAAGATATGAACTTTTAAGTTACTTTCATGTGTGTCTAACGGTTATAGATTTTAACATTTTTTTAATCAGTAGAAAAGGACAGTGTTGTCCCATACATGTCATTTTATTTACAAATCTATGCTCTCGTGGTGGAGAGTTTGACTTTAAGTATTTTGTCTGCATTGTAGTTCTCAGAGAGAACAGATCTAACTTTAAAGTGTAACATTATAAACATGAAGTCTTAAAACCACTGAAGCAAGAAGGTAGATAATAACTGTTCGAAGTTCCATAGAATATTATTTTTGGACAGTTTTGTAGACCGTGTTCTTAGCAAAGGTTTGTTTGATGTGATTAGAATATTTTTAAAATTTATTTTTAAAGTTAAGAATATGTATCACAGGAAAAGAATTGGGAAGTAAACTTTAAAATAATTTAATTAAAAACAACTTCTGAAAGAAGTTAACACAGCTGTGGCTGCACATGGAAATATTACAAGAAAAAAGACAAAATAAGGGTCATATGACTTTCATTAAAGTGCTAAAACTCAGTAATCAAAACTGAGTGCAGTCTGACAGACAGAACTTCAGCCATTTTAGTAAGAAATAAAGTTACTATGCTTGCAAGATCATGTTGTGACTAGTTCTACTAAACTCTAGGATGCTGGCTAACTTCCAAAGGCTCTGGCATTCTGGCTAAGGAGAAATGATGGGGTTGCTGCCTGGAAAAGGAGATGGGAATTAAACTGAAAATGCAGGAAAACCTTCAGTGCTTGTGTAACACAACAGCAAAAAGCACTTGCAATTTTCTTTCTACACATATCTGTGTTTGCAGCCTATTTACCCAAGAACATTTTAAGGAAGCAACGTGTGAGCTGAGCTCCAGTTCTCTAAATGGCAAAGTAGTACATCAGAATTTGGGTATTTGAAGTTATGCTACACAAAACAATCCAAACATAATGTAACCTTAACAACTCTTGTTTTCTTTAAGGAAGCCAGCTTTCTGCTACTATTTTCACTATAGCATGCTATGGTAACTGGAGTTTTGTTGTTGGTTTTTTTATATAATACAGTAAATCTCAGACTTTGGAAAACAAGGAAGTTGCATTGTCATAAGCATTCTCCATTTAGATTTGCACAGGGACTGCAAGCCAGATGCAGTATAAAGTACTACTGCATCAATCCTTTTGAGGAGGTATCACACTTTACCTCCTGCTCACTTTTCTATTACTCAGAGCCCAAATGTCACTATGTGGCACAATGGAGAACTGTGTGCTTTTCCACTGAAGAATTGGGAGAAGGCTGAATGCCATTAGGAAAGAACTGACCTCTTTCATCTGGAACAATATGAATATTTTTCTGTTACCCAGCTGTGCAGGAGGAAATAAGTCTGGGCAAAAATTTTAAGTCAGTTTCAAGTAAAACGTTTCTGCAAGTATACCAGGGAGGATATCTCATCAATTTGGAAAACACTATTTTCCAAGTGTATGTGCAAGATTTAGAAATCAAAGCTGTGGAAATTTACAGACCGAACCAAACCACAGCACCCCATTACCATGCAGATGGCCTGCAGGTTTTGTGTGGTATTTCTCAGTGAGTCACTGCTGTGTCCCTGGGGAAGGGCAGGGGCATGTGGACTCTCACATCTGCAGACTGCCTCTAGTGCCAGGCTGCCTATCTAACTCATCTTTTCACATGCCAGCCAGCTCACACACACCCGAGACAATTTTCATTTAAAGCAGCAGAGCCTTGCCAAGAAATCTTCCTTGTGCAAGAGCTGTTTTGATCAACAATATAATCCTTAACTCAAAGAAATGTAACTTTGACAGCTCATGTTACTCTTTTTTTTTTACTCAAAAGTTGACATCTTAGCCAGAACTGCATAACTACCTTGAGTGGGATGCTGCACTCTGATGAAATTTAACTCAGATAGCCAGAGGTTGACTTTGGCTGGCTGTCTGCTATGTGACTGCATAATTATTTCAAGTTTCTCTAAATATAAATGGAGTATTTTAAGTTGTTTGCATTATAACTATACTTAGGCTTGAAGGAAAGAGAGAAAAGACTAGTTCATAGAACTGTAGGAAGGAGAAGATCATTGCAAAAGTAGCCTCGTGTAAGTCTTCAATTTTGTCCTGGCCACCAGATAGAACTGACAGTACCACTCAGGTTTTGCTTCAGCAGCCAAGCAGGAAAAAGCAGAAGTAGAAAGGAAATAGAGTGATTATGTAAGTTCACTAATCATTACGGTTATTGCAACTCTAATGTTTTTCCCCTTGTTAGAAATAACTGCACAAGACTCTTTACCAGTGATTGCCTTCAGGCAAACAGCCCTTTATTCCAGCTTAGTGACTGCTGACAAATCAGAACAGCAACATCCAACACCAAATTTAGGAGCTTTTTATATAATAGTTATACTCATATACAAGCCACTTTACGTGAAAAAAGAACTAAGGTTTGATCTTTCCAACATATCCCCTAACCTTAGAGTCTAGAATTAGTTTTCTGAAGACAGACTTAAGCAACTGTCCAATCAACAACCTACACAAACCCTTCAGGAAAGCAAACTAGTGCATGAAGCTGAGCCATCTACCACTAGCTACATCTGCCTTAGAAAGACTAAAGGGAAAGACTACAGTTCTATAGCAGAGGATTGTAGTCTTCCACATATATCTTCCAGACAAAGCTTCTTTGCCATGCCTTCAGGAATACATGGTCAGCTGCAGCCAGTCTTCAAGGGTCACTTTGATGCGCCCGTTTCCATCTCGGTCCAGGGACTTGAAGACCCGGAACATGCTGTCCAGCCGCAGCAGGCAGCTAATGAAGCTGTTGAAATCCATGCTGCCGTCCTCGGCCGCGTATCTGCGCACGATCACCCGGGAGAGCTGCTCGTTCAGGTGGAACCCCGCAGCCCTCAAGGCGTTTGGCAGCTGAGCTCTCCCAACAGTGCCTGACTGATCAGTATCGTACTGCTTGTACACACACTGCCACTTCTTGATGTTGTTCCACAGATACTTGAACTCTTCAAAGCCCAGTTTGCCGTTTGCATCGCAGTCCATGACGGCGACCATGCTGCGGCAGGTGTCTAAGCTGAAGCCATCCGTCTTCAACTCTTGGTGTCTGGAAAGGACTTTGTTCAGGATGTCCCTTAGCTCTGTGGCACACACTTCCATATCATCTCCAGCCAGGTGGGCAAACAGGCGACGAAATTGTCTGATCTCATCACTCTCCTGAGCTTCCACGTTTGTAAAACGATTGCGAGGAGGTGGAGGTGGCTCTGGATTATATTGAGCTGCTGCTTCACTTATAAGGTTGACGAGACCTCCAACAAGTCCTCCAATATTCCCTCCACCTCCACCTCCTGTTAGGAGACCTCCAAGGCCACGTGCAAGGCTCCCTCCACGACTACTACCACTTCCTCCGCTCAGCAAAGCTTTAGCAAGGAACATGGTGAAGATTTTTTGAAGGGAATTCCTCCGAGATCCAGTGCTTCTGTAGCTCTCCGAAGCTGTTTTGTGTCTGACTTGGGCGTGGGCAAAACACAGCTTATCTGCATGCTCAGACTTCACCACGTCTGTGCACGTCTCTGGCTGCCAGAGTTAAGTCTCACTAGTTTCTGCCAGGTGTTGATACGCCCCTATTTCTTTTCTTCTTTGCATAGTCATGTTTATGTGATTTGAGGAACCATTATAGAGAAAAAAATAATGAGGCTGAAAGCCACAAAGCAGAAGTTTCAGAATGCCTGTGCTCATACCTGAAGCAATTTGGAAACAGCCCTGTTACATGAGCATGACTGTTCTTCAGTTGTGCTGATCTCCTTAAAGGTGAATGCAGCCTTGCACTTGTTCGTTTTTACCATCTTTTATTCCCTCAAATTTTTTAGTGAATTGAGCATTACTTTGCTAGTTCTAGTCACTGATGTCGTGCCAGATAAAGAAAGTGAAAGGAGTGAAAGGAGTCTTGATTGCCCTTAATTACTCTGGTTGTCATAGCACATTTCTGATGTACGTACTGTGCTTCAGGACTTGGACTACGTGCCTTAGGAGCCAATGGTCCAAGATGGGGAGGCAGGAATGACAAAAGGATGAGTACCTAGCTCTGCTAGAGCTTCAAGGCATTCAAGCAGTTCAGGAAATACATCTGACTCTTTCCCTATTTTAGAGCTTGTAAAAACTTTTTATCTGGAAAAATCCTGAAACAGTTTTAATCAGCATATACCATGGCCTCCCAAGGACAGGTGTATTGCTAAGGCTAACTGATCAGGAAGAGTGATGGTGAGTTGGGAAAGCTCTTAGGGTAAGAGAAAACCTCCAGTCCACAGGAACTTTCAGGACAACAGGCTGTGTGCACTGTAGCACATGTGGAGGCCTAGAAGTAAGATGAATTCTATCTCTGTTCTAGTAACTGATGCTTGTGGTATAGTCAGAAATGCAGCCATTTTTGTCATCCTCAGAGAGAAGTAGAAAATTGGAGAGATTAGCACTGACTAGGGGGAAAAGCCTAAATGATCATATTAACACACAGCCCCCTTTATGGCTGGAGATAGGAGTCCCTGTGAAGTCTAACAGCACCTTTCACAAACACAGCAGGAACACGGCAGTGTTCTAGTTAACACTCCAGTTAGCTAGCACTCCAGTTAGCTTCACTCTGCCTTAAATTATCTACTTAATTACAACAGCTAACTAAGGTATTAAAATGTACACAAGATCAAAATCTGCGGTAGGCAAAATATTCAGCTATTACCAGCATAAAGATTACTGTTTGATACTGCTGCAGAAACTTGGTCCAAGGGATGGCTGCCATCTCACAAGGCAGAAACTGACAAATGTTTTTCCATCGAAACCTCTGAACAAAACTGTAGGAGTCACCTATCTTGCTTACAGAAACTGCTAACCAAGAAGCATTTACTATGCTGGACATAATGAATCATAATAAATATCCTTTTGGGATGTGATTTCTAACAAAATATTGTCAACAAGTCAGTTAACCAACTACTCACCCTGTCAAAAAGTAGAAACAGCTCTCTGAGGACATCTGAAATAGGCAGCTTCAAGTACTCAGCAAACTCCTCAATTCCAATTCTTCCTCCTTTGGAAGCACTTGCAATAGCAGCAAAAGTATCCAACTGCTCTCTGACATGATTCCATTTTAGGCTATGCAAACATGAGGGAGAGGAGATAGTTCTATACAGCAGTTCTCGGACAGATGGAATTTCAGTAGGAGTAACTACAGTGTTCAAAGACGAAAACAGCCAAACAGGGCATGTGTGTACAGCATTTCTAATGCTGTACTTCAGACCAGATATTTTACTTTAAATCAGCAATTAAGGACTGCTCCCCTCTGGTTATTAACATTAAAAGCAGGCAGTTCTATGTTTGGGTATGTCAGACTTCCACAGAGTAACTTCCCAAACCTAGAACTCTCTGTCCAGTTACTAGGCTACTCCAGCAGAGAGCTTTTCATTACCATAAATTCAGGTGTAGAATACTTTGCTGCATCATGCTCTAGGGTAAGTATTTCCTTGACAGAGGGAGCAGGTCTCAGCTCTGTTAGCAAACTCTCTACCCAAACACCAGTATTGCTAGAGCCTCAGAAGTGCCAGATCTGTGCAGAACGGTACCACTGCACCTTGGTAAGAATAATTAGGATTGCCATGTAACTATTCCAGATGGAGTTCTATAAATGGATATGTAGCACATAAATAGTAAGTCAAGATTTACTGCACACATTCAGATTTCACCACAGCCATGCCAGATTATTTGATGGAGTTACTGTATGGTTGCATGGCTCAGTCCACAAATTCCACTGTATCCAGACAGAACAAGCTGCATCACTAGTGACACATGGCTGCACAGTAAATCTAAGGACAGTAAGCGGAAGTTTCAGGCTGGAAAGAAGGCTTTTTACTGCCTGCCAAAAGCTGCCAGTGCCTCACCACTAAAGCAATTTAAATTTGCATCAAGATTACCACCAAGTCCTTAAAATAGGTACTGCTCTACTTCTCTCACCCTTTGGTGAGGTAAGTTCATAAAAGATTAGAACAATCTTTTCTCCTGCAACACTGGTGACAAAAATTACTTGGGATTAGTCCTTACTGGGATTTTCCTCATCTCTGATTTCCTTACAATTTATGTAATTTTTATGCATAAATACACTATATTATACATGGCCAAGTCGGTTGTCTGGTTATTTAACCTTTGGCAGATGGCCATCAACACCTGCAGCACTTCAGTAATTATGCTACCAACAAATAAAACTTCCCTTACTTGAGTTTCTTGCTAATTTTGGTGAACTCCACCAGCCCAGCTTCCATGGGTAAAGTCAACTGCCCTGCTGAAATCATCAGTCTGCAATCTTCAAAAGTGTGATCAGTGATTGGCACATTCAAAGCACTGAAATAAAATTAAGGAGAAAGCAAAATCAGTTTCTTATATGAAAATTAATTTTTCCTGACCGTTTCCCTTCTCTGATATGTGAAACAAATTGTAATTCATTCTTGCCCTGCTGCAAGTAGGACAAAGCAATACAGACCATTTTGTGAAACCACACTGTGAAACTACATTATGGCAGCATCACGAGGTTTTAAGATTTACCATCTTGTAAATGCAGCCCAGTAATGCTGGAGGACAAACCACCACCTGCTTAGCCTTAAGCAAAAAGAGATCAGTTTACTCCAGTTTTCTATGAATGGAACATACTGTGTTCCAATGTAAGACAACCTTCTTTATGCTCCATGCAAAAACAATCAGGGTAATCTAGTACAGGAGTTTGACACCTCTTAGTGAAAATCTAGAGCAATTCCTATATATAGTACCTGGGATTTGACTAAATTGTATTTTATGGCTAGGCTGTATGTGGAATTGCTGGATATAAAAGAACAGTTCTCAAAGGTTTCACTGATGATTGATTACTTACTTTGCCATGGTTTGTCGGACTCTGTTAGCAAAAAGAATTGGATCATTCTTTTCTTCCTCAGTAGGAACATGAACAGGCAGAAACTGAAAAGGATGAGTTATCCAATCAATTGAATAGCTACCACTTCATTAGGAACGTGAGCAATTTCTTATTTTTGTTTGAGTGGGGGAAAACAGGAGAAAAACATCAGCCATGCAATGAAGGGACTGGGCACTAGAGGTCTCAGCCGCCTTAGAAACTGCTCTGGCCCTTGTGCCCTCCCCACACAAATGAGATTTACTGCACAACTACCTCTTAAGGATTGGTAGAAGCTTCTTTAATATGAAAAATCAACCCCCCAAAGAAGGAAAGTATAATAAATGCATACTTAGTTAGAAGATTAAATGCTGCACTGGTAAGAATGTGAGTTTGAAATACTACACACTTCTTTTCAAAGATCCTTTATAAGTGATGTTATATACTGGACTAGTGTATGTGAGAGTTTTAATGTTTTTAAATACACACTGCAGTCCCACCTCGTACCTGTTAATTGTATCTGTCAGCATCTGACTGTTAAATTTCCTGTACATTTTTCCTCCATGATAAAAACATTAAGGAATCATAGTTCTGAGTTGTAAGTAGCATACTAACTGGATACAATACTGTAAAATTTTGGAACTCCAAGCAGAAAGTAAAAAATCCCAACAACCCCCTCTTCTCCCACACCTAGGAAAAACCCCAGATATCTAAATGGCAACATGTTTACTACTGAGGATTTATTCAATATTAATATGTAAGAAGCTGGAAGTACCTTTTCACTAAAATAGCCTCTAGATGAGCTATTATCTATTGTGGCATGAACCAGCATCTGTTTGCAAAGAAGTGTGCGTGGAGGAGTGCTTTGCTTTTTCCACTTCAGTCTCCAGTGTTTGCTCACAGCCGTGTTTACTGTGCCTTTTCTCAGCTATGGTTATCGCTTTTCTGAGTTCTGCTGCTCTGCACCCTGCCCTTAATTCCTAGAATACAACAATTTCAAAATAAGGTGTTGCTCATGGTTCGTTGGAAGAAAGTTGTTAATTATGTGTCAGTATGTTGCTTTAGTTATACTGCAGTTGCTGGTGATGCATTATTATAGTGAAAACTGTCCCATATAAACACAGTTCATCGTAACAGTCTTTTAAAGTTTGTTTTTAAGGAATGCTTTCTCTTTATGATTAAAACCAGTGAGTTTATGGAATTGGTTATCTGTCAAATAACCATAACAATTTTCTGTTTATAATTAGAAGTTGTCTCCCCTGTAAGGACGGGGGGGTCCAGCTGTTCGCAGGAATATTTGAGATTTCATTCCTTCTGTAAGCAGTTGCCAGCTTTGTTCAAGGTCTGAAATAGGTCCCTGGTTATTACAACTCCCCTTTAGAAGTCACATAACTCTTAAACTGAGAAGGCACAGGCACACAGTACAGACACAGAAAACTCTGTTGTCACTGGGTGAGATGAAGTCATAATTCCAGGTTTATCTATGCAAACACGGCCATGGTCTTGAAAGTGGTCATGACTTCACTTGAGGCTGAGGTCTTGCTCACAGAGCAACGTAAATTCCTGGCAGCTTAAACACCACCTTCATCCCCTTCAAAAAACCCCCTACAATTATTCATAAAACCTGTTTGCCAGAAACAACAGCTGAGGATCAAGAATTTGGTTTCTTGACCTCCTGCGGTGGCAGCATGATCTCATACCCTCAGCTGCTTATCTGCTGGAGAGTGGCAAATACATCTTCCCAGTCAAATTCAGCCCTTCACACCTCTTTCAGCAGCAAAAATATTTCTCTGATCTGCTTGTGACCTAGTCTCTCTTCTTACAGAATTTGCCAAATGCTGTATCTTTTGCAGCCCTAAAACTCACTGCCAGGTTCAGTTTCATGTTCAATATCCCGTGTGTTAGAGCTGGACTGGACACGGACGTACAGCCCTGGAGCCCATCACTGCTCCTGCAGAGCAGGTAGCAGTGCAAGGCTGATGGGAGTGGAGAGGCTACTTGCTCACAGGATGGGAGAGCAACAGAATGTCCACTCCTAAAGGAGTAGTTGGATTCCCTCCTTCCACAGGAAAACCTGTCCCTTCTCTTTTTAGAAACTGAAAGGCTTTTGCACTGATGCTAAGAAATTAAGTTTCATTTTGGGGACACATGCTGCTGTGAAAGCTGCAAATCTTTTCATGTTTCAGTTTCATCTCTTGGAACATGAAATTTATTTTCTAACAGAGAAGTTTGAGTTCAGCTCTGAGATAGGGGAAAACAAAGCTCTTCCTTCTACTGGAAGGGCTACATTAACTGTTTCTTGCTCCCAGGTATACAAATCACATAGTTATGCCCTTCTGAACAAAATTATTAAGAGAATTATCTCTTGATTACACCTTCTACAAATATGTGTCTAATGCATGCACTATACAGGAACAAGATGCTCCCTTAAAATTAATTTCATTGTTCAACAACACAGACTGCATTGCCACTTGTTAGCAGTAACAACACTGCTTGTATTCACAAAGCTTTGGACAAGTTCACTGCATTCTGTGTTTTGCAAATAAACAACAAAACGTGTTATTTTCTCCTGTTCCTCAGGTTCCCAAACCAACTTAGTCCACACTGGCAATCCTTTGTGGTCTGGTAAGGAATATGTTTTGAACGCTGCCTCTTTGACAGGGAGCAGTTAAGAGTGTGGGTGCTCACACTAAGAAGTGTGGATGGGGTTTCAGTTGTCGTTCATCTGTCTCTGTGCTGTGCAGTGGGTTTTAATGATCAAGGGAACTGGTTCCTTATACAAGGCTTAGCACAAGTACTGGAATGAACTCTCAGCTGTAGAAATCTATGGGAGTCCAGGCTGGGAATATGGTGAGGAAGAGAAGGTTACTTGGAAGGAATCAGAGAAATGGGGAGGTGGGAAAAAGAAGCTGTTACCTTTAACAGAATGTATTAGAATTCGTAGTTTTAACAGCTGTAGAATTCATGTGGTGATAATTAACAGTCATTTTATAATGCTCTAAAAATAAAGACATTTCTGACAGCTGTCTTTTAGAAACTCATGATACATACATATGGACAACAAATTAAATCTATTACTCACTGTGATTCTTGTTCTTGTTTCTGAGACATTTGTTTACTGTTCACTAAAAGTGACTAATAATGTGAATAATGCATTTATATTAAAGCAGAAATTCCCTGGTTGCTGAATCTTAGTACAAAAATATTTCCAATTCTTACCTCAACTTCTACTCTTGTGAAGATCTGACACAGCGTCATTATGCACAGCTCTTTACTGCAGGCAAAGAGGAAGAAAAAGAAATTTTACTTGTTTAAAACAAAAGTATTTGCATGTCAGTCGATGAAACTAAAGCACAAAAAACCAAAGCCAGTATTAGGCAAGGTTTTTAAGTACCTTGCAGTGAAATTCCTCAAAAAGTTGCTTTTCACATTTTTTCTACAGGGCTTCTGCATATAGCTGCTGCTTGCTCACAGGGCAGGCAACTTGTCTGCTCTCATGCACATTAACAATTCTGTACAGCTCTTTGTCCACTAAAATGTCTCCCTTTCTTTAAAGAGGCCCATGGATACTAGATTTTAAACTTTAAGAGCTTTGATTCTGAGAAGTACCTTTACTTTATCTGTTATTCTCTCAGCTGCAAAATAGGACCAGTAATTTCCTTATGCAGAACTGGATTCGTTAGTATTTGCTAGTCATTTTGCAAATTATAGTAGCATTTACTCAGATGTGTTAATGAAGTGTCAGTATGGTCAGGACCATCAGTGCTTTTTAAAAAAGTCACAAATTTTAGGATCAACAGATAAGCTAGGGGGAGGAAGAAACTGCTAAAGAGGATAAGCACAGTCACTTCTACTTCTGATTTGTTCTTTTCACTGTAATTTTTAAGCAGCATTTGATCAAATGCACATTTGATCTTTACATCAGGTATATTATAATAGAAAACTTTCAAGCAGTCTTTCTCTGTTCTTGTTTTGGACAAAATAAAAAAGGAAAGGGAAAAGGCAAGAGAACCTATGGGATCCTCTCTATCTCTATCTATTAAGAGTGCACAAGTCCACTCTTAATGCTTGATTTTCTAACACATAGCATTTGGTATTCCTCCCAGCAAGGTACAAAAGAGAGAAGTAGTAAGGGAAAGCAGAAACTGTGTCAGGAGGTTTCTGAGAAGGAGACTGGTACTGTCCCGTCCTGGCCGCAATATCCAGGAAGTTTTACAAAGAGTGAGACAGTTCTGCATTTTGTGATTTGCATGTTTGTGCAGGGGATATTCTTCTCCTGGTTCCAGTTAGTTTTGTTAAGAATCTCTAGATCTTCTCCATCCATCCCTTCTCTCCTCATGATTTTGCTAAGCAGTTCCTTTCACCTGCTCACAGGTTTTGATTTGAGCCTTCTTCACCATCCAGCCACCAGGCTTAGAGCATTTCTCCATTCTGAGTGAATGGGCAGCCTCCTCCCTCCCATGGGAATACCTCTGATTTAATTTCTTTCTTTGCCAATTCCTATCCAGCTATCATAACTGAAGATATAGCTCTATTTTAATCTTCCAGTATATATCCTTCATAGAGGAAATCTGTAGTATGTACTGAATTTGCAATGTTCATTAGTCTCAGTATGCTGATAAATGTAACAGCAGCAGTAGTAAGAGCGAAAAATCTTGGGAAACTGAAATGGACATTTTCATCATGTCCACTGTCTAAGCGTGCAGATGTTAGGATTATATATATATTTATAATGATAGCTTAAAAGGTGCTTATGATCTGCTCCAGTAGTCCAGATGTTTCAAAATTAGCTGCCTTACAAACGTTACTCAGTAAATCAGGACTACTGTACTTAGATACACTACATATTCCACATGAAAACATGGTATATGGATTCTGAAAGTGCATTTTAATGAATGTTTGTAAAGTGACAAGTATTTTCCAGACATATTTTCAGTGCAGTTGTGAAGGTTTTTTAATACTTTCCGTTGTTTTAGTGTAATGTATGAAACAGGAGAAAATAAAAAAAGAAAGAGTGGCAGAACTGGAAATAATACTTTGCTTTGCTAGCCCTTTCTCTAGGCATTCAGATATGAAATCTACTGCATGACAGCATTATCCCCAGGTATTTCCCCCTCATAAAAACAGATCTAGAAGAACATGTGCCTTGGCTTAGTGGAATCTGTTTGGCAGACTATTCAGCAACAGGGGAAAAATTTCTGTATATAATTTTCAGCAGGATTAAGAAACTTACAATGAATAGCCCTGCCATGTCCAGGTCACAGTATCCTAAGAAAAAAATAAAACACAGAAATGTATGACAAAACCAGATGAAAGTTAGTGAACAGATAAGTTACAATTTAAAACAGGCACAAGTTTAGTAAAAGTGGATGATGTTTTTATAGTCCTGTAGTGAAAATAAATAAAGGTGTTAAGGCAAATAGGATTCCTTGCCTTAAAAATTTGGAAGTAAGCATGGCAGACTTTTATAAACAATTGGGAATAACATTTATAGTTAGTTAGATATTGTAGATCACTCACACTGATCTAAACAACAGAAGTAGGGAAAAGAAAGTAAGACTTTTTCAGTGGGCCTTACCAGTCCCTTTAGAAAGGCATTCCCATAAATATGTCTCATTTAGTTTTTAAGGACATTTCTGCATAATTTATCATGCTTTTTCTTTGATATTTTGTTTTTCTTTTTTTTTCTCTCTCTGTGTTCATTACTTCTTATACATCATTTTTACAGTGTGTACTGGCAGATCCTTAACTCTTACCAGTCAAATGCAATACCAACCCCCTTGAGTGGTTCATTTTTTAAATTCATTTGTAAAAAGATTATACAAAGGAGTCTTTGCAAATAACAACAAGAACAACCATACTTTTAATCCTAACAAAACATTAGGAAGTGAAAGTTTGGTCCTTTCTGGATTTTTTGGATGACCAGATAATTTTAAAAAAGTTGAAAAGGTCCCAGCCTTACAGGTGGAGTAAAGTGGAGCCACACGAGGAATGCTGCATGAAAAGAACATCTGCAAAGCTGCCCTCCTGAGGAGGGGTGCTGGATGTACTGCATGGCTCAGCTTTGCCTCTCTTCAGAAACTTCTCAAGTCCCTTTGCAGTAAGACTATCTTGAGGTTAACCAAAAAGTGATGACTAATAGGGAAGTTGTGTCCATCTTAGACTTCAAAGTACAGGCTCCGTGGCACTGCAGGAAGTTTCCAACTTCCGCTGCAACACTTTCCTGTCTCCCCTCTTCAGCCAAGAAGCCCGGCAGTCATTTTTTCACTGTCAGAATAGCAACTACATCATGGTGACACTTGGGAAACCTGGCTGCTTCCAGGAGCTCTTCAATGCTAAAGCTCAGGACAATATATTCTTCAGTGACAATGCAAAGTATTTATTGTAGGTACCACTTAAGTCAGACTTTTGCCTTCTGTATTATTAGTTAGTAACAGAAGAGTGTTCTGCTCACCAGTTTGTTGGGGTATCGGAGCAACACAGGTTGGACAGGGACTCGTGGAACAAAGGCACCTGCAGCCACAAATTAGAACTGATTGTTACAACTAAGCTTAATACAGCAACTGGGAGTTTTAAGTGATTTATTTCAGACAACGGTACCTGGAAGGAGACATTTTTAAAAATGCAAGGAGAATGAGAAGTGTTCTTCTTCAGTTTTTCGTTTGCTGTTCAGTTTGGGTTTTATGTATATTGTAGGTTGGGTTTTTGTTTTTTTAATTTGTTTTTAAATCAGCAGCACAACTAGCAAGATGTCATGACAGAAAAGGGTTTGGCTCCATTTCAAGGAGAAAGCTGCCTAAGATTCCTGGACTGTTCAAACTCATTTTCTGTGCATTATCTCCCCACTGACAGGCATTAATTTCACAGGGCTCTTGAGCATTTCCTGATTCACTCTGTGTTCTGATCGTCACAAGTGATATGGATCTGAGCATGTAGTAGTGGTTTTGTAACTTTTCTACCCAAAATACTGTAAAACAGTTGAAGTCATGTTGTTCTCCTTCCTTAACTGAAGGGCAGAACAACAATTTAATGATCAGTGATGCAATGAAGTATGTTTCTGTGTTAAAAATGATATGTTGTCCTGGCTTGCTAAGCACTATGCAAAGACATTTTGTAACCTGGTTTCTAAGTATTGCATGGCAAAATTTATAGGAATCTAAGACAGCTCAACTGTTAGCTGAGATAAAAGAACATCATGTGAGTAAGTTCCTACATTCATCTCACAATAATCACAGTTGAGTTTCTGAGTAAATAAATTAGATGAAAACTGTACCCAGAAAAAAAACCCAACTAACTAACCATATACGTCACAGATATTTTGCATCCTACACAATAGCACAAACCAGAGAAGTAAGCTGACTGGTACAAAAGAGTAGGTTTAGTGCCACTGAAACTTTAATAATGTGAGGGATTACTACAGTGCTGTTGTGGATGATGTACCTTCACAAGTACAGTCCTTACTACAACTATCAAATTAATATCACATATTATTTTCCAACAACAATGGGACAAAATCTCTCACCTTGTTTAAATGTGATCAGGCAAGATCGGTTTGTGCAGGTGCCTTCTGGGAAAATCAGTATCTTGGATTTAAAGAGAGAGAAATATATATACACACACATGTATTTCATAAAAGGACTATACTTTAGTATCTGTTATGCAGAGGCTGATGTTATGCAAGCTCTGTGACCTGTTGTACTGTATTACAAGAATATAATTACTGTTTCCAAAGGAAAACAGTATTAATGAAGGATGCTCACAATATTATTAACCTGGTCCATCTTGATTTGGAAACCAATGCTTTCTAAGAAAGGAGTTCTGGGGAAAGGCCTTTCTTTATCAGTTCAGAAATACCATAAAAAAGGCTTTAAGTGTTTCACTTGTAATTTTAGTGTTGGTAATAATAGAATTGTTCCTCTGACAGCAGTTCCTTATTGAGCTGCTGGGTGTATAAATATGAGTCTGGGCTGAAAGGAAGTGCATGAGGTACTTGGGCATTTACAGGCAGAGCTGCTATCAGTGAGACGCCAGCTGTGATGAGATCACAGCTTGAATAGCAGAGCAAAAGGCAGAGAAGGCATGTGCTGTGAGGCTGAGCTCTGAAGGCATCACACACCACAGCAGCCTCTGAACCTCAGTGACTCAGACACACCAACACCCAGAAGGTTTCTGAATTAGTGTCTGAGGTAGTACAACAAGTGCACTGTGCACTGCAATGTGATACACTGAATCCAGCCCCTTATGGAATACAAGAAAGTTTTCTATTTCTCGTAACACTACAGGATCATAAGCAGCATTCTAAAAACACCCCAGCACAAAATATGGTCTGGATCAGGTGTTCAAGGTGTGTGCTCCCACTTCAGTCTGAATGAACAGGTCAAGGCTAGCTGTGAAAGAGGCCTCAGCAGGTCACACCCAAGGGACACAGACTGTTCAAGGGTATTACAGAGGCAGCTGCACACAGCAAGTTACAGCCAGACCTCCCCTACACATCCTGTAATCAGAAAGTGTGGCCAGGGCACAGGACTAGGAATCACCCAGTAACACCCTCAGTTGTACTGGTGACGCAGTCTTGGAGATTCCCAGATTACTTGACTCATAATCTATTTATGCCACAATACATATCTAGGTTTCATCCCAAGTGCAGCACTGGTGCAGGAGCCCATTTCCCTTTCCTCCCCATGCTGCTTTCAGCAGAGATTAGGTCTACCAGGGCATTCATCCATAACAGTTGAGCAAATCATAAGCATCAGTGTAGTCTGTAAGCCCAGTATTAAAAAAAAACCTGGCATCTGCATGTTTAACTGACAAATTTTAAAAAATAATGGAGCCTCTAACATAATTTACAGCAGCTTAGAAAAATGCATTTATGAGTCAAATTAAAGTAGTCTAAATGTTAAAAAAGCTTTTAGTAAGATACTTATGAAGTAAAAATGTACGACGTGTAAATAATGCCCTTACAAAAAAATGGCAAGTGTTTTTCTTCCCTACTTGAATGGTCTCTGTTTTTAGAGACTGTTCAGAAAGTAGAGCAGTAAACAGCAGGTCTAGCTGTCACAGAAGTACCTGCTACTGAAGTCCATTATCTTCACTTGCCTCTTAATTTTCCTCAAAAGCGACCCAGTGGAACAAAAGTGAAAGAAAAGTTAACTTCTCTAGTCATTTAGGGGGTATCCAACTATGACTAAAGAGACCTTGTGACTTCCAGCTACTGAACCAGTCACTTACTGTTTTAATTGTAAGTAAATTAACCCCCAAGAAAACAAGTCAAGAAGTAATTCAAACCACAAAGTATGAGTTTATACACTAATCTGCACAGGAGATGTTTGGAGAAAGGTCTTGTATCACTGACTGGATTTGTTCAGCAGCATGGCAATGACATCGTATTTGTACCATCTGAAGGCAGTTTGAGACCAGAGCCAATGCACCAAGAAGAAAGCAGAAAGGCCCTGCCAAATGAGATGAGTAGATGCACAACTACTCCCAGTCTTTCCTCTTCCAAAGGATGTGGATTTGCATCCCAGCCCTCTGCTTGTCATATAAGCAGCAGAGCTGCTGCCTCAACACTTTTCCTCCCTCCTGATCAGCCCCTGCCACGTTAGCTCTTCCAGACAGAAAGCCATCCAGGACCTGGAAGCAGAACAGCAGCTTGCTGCTGAGGAATGACCATGGGAAACACTGTGCAGAAAACCTTGGCTTTAGTGCATTATTAACCTAAAGAGAGAACCGAGCTTCACCTCAGCTATACTCTCTGTATGAAACTGATGTGTTGGGCTAAAGTACTGTTTGTACTGGATCTTGGACAATCTGGGTTACCCATTTCATCAGCTGCCCATCCCCTGCCTGGTGTGAGCACAGCTATATAGTCTAGCTTCAGCATACTGCTCCACACATACCAATGCAATTCAGCTGCTACACTGAAGAAAGCATGTTAAGACTTGAAAGGGGAAAAGAGAAAGTCAAGAGCATCTGCATTTGCAACAGGAATTGGTACTGGCTGGATTTTAACTGATCCATTTGTCAAACAAAACTCCTTCTGGGCACCAGACTCTTCCTTTCTTAACCCAGTCATACACCTGAGAGCTGACTTCATTTGTGTACATTTTAAGAATCCTGTCCAGCTGGGCACTTGTGATACTGTGATGCACAATGAATAGGGAATAGGAATACATGATAGAAGAGAAGTAAGTAGGGTATTTATCACCTGTGGCCACTGGCCTCTTGATAATGCCCTCCTGGTTATCTCAGCAACCGTGTTCTTGCGTGAATCAGGGTCTTGACGAGAAACTGCTACAGGCTGAAGGGAACTTAAAATTGCTGTGAAACAGATAAAAAAAAAGTTTTCTTATACTAGTGCTTAGAAAACACATGGGTTCAAGGCTTCCTTGTAGCAAAAAATTTGTTATTCACATACTAGGAGACAGACTCCACACAAACAACTTTCAGACTAAATTGATAAGAGTGTTATTATTCTCGTCTTTCTGCAAAATGGGAAGTAAGACACAGAAGACATACCCAGCCTGCCAGCTGAGGAGCTTTAAAGTAGATATAAACATGCAAAATTCACCCAAACACATTCTAATAATATTGCTGTTATTTTTCACTAAGCATTTCCACACAATTCTATGAGAGTAACCTGACTGGGTCTGCTCAGGCCTAACTCATGCAGACTGCACCCGCTATGTAGTTTTAGCCTTCCCTTTTCAGTTACAAAGCATGCACAACTTCTATGTAAATTACAGAAAAAACCTCCTCATTTAATCAGAAGTCTGCATCAGAATGTGTGGACCTTCTGATGAGAAACCTGGCGAAGAATTATCTCCTCTGTCCCAGTCCTGTGCTTTTAAGCTAAAATCAATATATTCTCTGTTCATTTCTTTTCCACAAAGACACTTTGCTGTGTTGCCTACTGTGTTTACTTCTGGGTTACTGTATAGCCAGCAGAAAGTCTACAGCTGATTCTAGCAATAATGCAAACGGAGATTCTTTTTGTGCCAAAAGGAGGAGAAAATAATAGAAGCATGACTCATCTGATCTTTTCCATTCCCTGCATTTCTTTTTTAAGTAACTCCTCTTTTATTCCTTCCTGGTCTTGCTCCCATTAAAAAAATCCATAACAGTGCCTGCAAGTTTAATCTTATAAATGTGGTGTTTTCCAGACTACTGTAGTTTGGGTCTGTTTTGAAATAACCTTCACTCACATTTGTGAGCCACACTGTTAAAAGACAGCAGAGGAACAGATTTTTTGAACTACTACTGGGAGAATTAAAGAGAAAGCTTCCAGCCTGAGCAGCTGCAAAACATGTTTTCAGTAAAAAACAAGTTCAAAATTATATTATATTTCATACCTGAAAAGAAACAGCATAATTCCTAGGCATTTTTACCAATTCAGAAAGATAATGTGTCATAGGAATTTCACTGGAAATTATTTGTCAGTATCTTCGGAACCTAAGGAGGTTAAAAGTCTGCCCTTAAATCACTTCAGGAGATAGAATTTTTGGCCCAATGTCGAGTTGTTGACTTGTAGCTTTTAATTTTTTTTTTATAAATACTTACTGCCAAATACTGGAGTGGACAAATTCTCTGCTCTAGACACTATTGATGGCATCCCAGTTAGGGCACAAATAATGGCATCAAAAAAGCTTGAATGAGGAGCTGCGACAAAGATTGGGGCTTCTGGTAGACTCGCTACTTTCCCTTTCACTCTAACTTGGAATCCCATGATGAAGTAGGCGGTACGAGTCAGGCCGGAGAGGGTTGTCTGGATCATCCTCCTTGGAAACAGAAACACAAAAATGTCACCCAGCTTACAGTCAGGATTTATTTTGTACTTTAAAAGAAAAGTCCCTAACAGATTTCCTAGTTCTAACCAGCACTGGGGCCCCACACAGGGAAGCAGTTCTACTCATCAGGAGAAGGTAGGGCTAAAGGGGAAGTGGGGAAGGGGACATCACCTTGTCCTGATGAGAGATAAGGCAATGTACAGCACCTTGTGAGACCCTCCTCCCAGGTACAGCATTTCTCATGAATATTTTATGGCATTGTAGCGTAACACTGTTGTGAGGGGAGTAATTAGCAGATTTAGTGTCCTTTCTGTAAGAGTTTAGGTAACTGATACTGTTCTTTTACTGACAGTTTTAAACAAGAAAGATTAAATGGCAATGCTCCCTTACTGGAACATGTTCCCACAGCAGGGCACACGTTCCTTTCACGGGACTCTCCATAACCTTTTGGTCTTGTTAGAATTCACCTCCTGTGTCTCCTCCTCCTCCTGCAGCTGCAGTGCATCATGGCTAGAAGGGAACTTCAGTACTTTGAGGTCAGAAGTGAGTGACTGAAACCCAGAACCCACAGAAGCAGCTGTGAAATACCACTTCAAGGGCAATGCAGCTGAGAGAGGAGCTGTGAAAGCTAATTTTGTCATAGAATCATAGCATAGCAGAAATGACAAAGGCTACACAGGAGCTAAGCCTGTGTTATGTTACAAAATACTTGCTTAATGAATTTCTTTTCTCAAAATATTCCTGTTAGTATTATTACTGAAGTAAGTCCTGGCTTACAGATAGTCTATAAATATTTTTATACAAATATTTTTTTAGCCTCAGGACAACTGAAAATCTACCTATTTAAAAGGCTCCACTATTGTAAAATACACTCATTAAAAAGTTGCTTCATATAAATGGGTAAAACTGAGGAATCCTCTTTAATCAAAAGGAGGAGTGAAAGGAAAAAAAAGCTTTAGACCCTGGCAAAAAAAGCTTGCTTAGTTTTCACAAATATTGGTCACTTTTTTACCTTCTCCATCCTTCCAGTGGCAGTAATCCTCTTCTAGGCTGATAGAAAGTTGCAATTGATGCAACCAGCCAAGCTAGCAGTACAATGAATGTGATGCATATGGCACGGAGGGGAAGCAAAATAATCCCCTGGACAACAGTCTGGAAAAAAAGAGGTGAAAAATCTTAAGAAATGGTATCAACAGAAATGACACTGCTATCTGTGTAGTTACTTTACAAGGATTTTAAAGTACTACCATTATTGCTTGGTGATTTAGTAAAGAAAGCTTTAATGAGTCCAGTGCTCTTATGGGAAGTCATTCATGGTATTTCATTTTCACTTTTGAGTTCCCATTTCAGGTAGAACTGGGATATCTGAGTATTTAAGGTTTTGGCTTGGATGTAGCTAGACACAGAGGGTAAACCAAGCGTGCTGGCTCCAGTTTATATTTGGTTCTGGTCCGCAGCACACAACCAGCTCAGATGAGTCTGCCCGGCTGACACATATCTCCACTACAGAGCTTTCTATCACTAGCTGCCCATCTACAAGTCAAGTGGGATCATAAAGATGACTGATTGTACTCTTGCCCTTTCAAATGACAAATCTTGTGTTGAGTCACAATATTGCTGCAAGTGATCCTCACTACTGCTTTAGGGAGCTGTGCACACACAACACAACTTAAGTCCCTAGTTGGGACCTAATCAAAACCAAGGTTTTAGTTGCCCTGATTGCAAATAATCCTCAAACATCATCTCCAGCCCTCCCAAAGGAATCTTTAGCTTGCATATTTTCATGCACAGCTCCAGAAAACAGGTGTATTGGCACAATGTTGTACTACAGGCAGCTCTGGAACAGGGCAGGGCAGGGCAGGAAGAAATTCTTAATTGTTTTACCCCACCACATTAAGTTGGAAACTGTACCCTGAAGGTTGGCCTTTATGGTGCAACAAGCACTGTGCAGATTGAACAAGGCCAGGGCTGGGAGGCAGGTGAGCTGTGTGAGCAGGTCAGAGCCCAGCATTCCTGGGAAACCAGTAAAGAGTTCAATTCCCTTTGGCACTAATCCAGCTCAGCTGCCACTCACTGATGAGGATCAGTTTGTGTGTAACCCTATGCACAAAACAAAACACACCACAGAAGAACTTGTAACAGTGATTTTTTAAAATTTATTTGGGCTGTTTCTTCAAGTCCCTCAAAACTTATCTGAGAGTGTGTCACTGGTCACAGACTGACAGCTCCACCAGTTCAGGTGTACAGGACAAGTTACTTAAGGAGAGTTAAGTGAGTTTAACTTCTACTTGTGAGCTTACTACTTTTATGCTTCACTGTTTTTTAAGAAAATCTACAACTGAACAACAGTGTTCCTCTCTCAAAATCGACCTTTCTAGTCAGCTCTTTAACAATGGCCTGTTACTGCACAGAAAAAGCAAGTCAGTTTCGGAAGTCAGTTTTACAAAAGAGTTTGCAGCTTCCTAGAGCTGTGATTATTAACATCACAGTGGATTTTAATTTATCTCTTTTCTCTAAAAAGAAACAAGTGTAGTATATTTGAAAATAAGCATCTTAGTGTATACTTTATCCAATTTTTTGATATAGTCAGTTGCTTCTAATTTTTCTTTCACCAACACAGTCCTTTTCCCTCCCCACCAAATCCTTTCCATCTTCACGTACTGTCCTCTCACCCTCCTCCTGTCAATCTCCAGGAGAGGCTCTGCCATCTGGCTCTAAACCCTCTGACATTGATGAGGATTAAGATGAATTTGGGGCCTTCAGGACTCGCTTCTGTGTTACCACAGGCACAGTGACAACAGACCAAACATGAGAGTGGATACACAGAGTAAATTAAGATAAGCATGATAAGCAGGTACACTGTGTTGATGTTTATGTTCTGCAAGCACTGCCATACAATGTGTTTCCAGGAGAGATCTGAACACTTAAGTCTGATTATTTCTTTCTTTTATGTAACAGTTTTGTATAACTAGCTATGGAATTTTAACCATAACTTTATGAACAAGAGGTAGAGGACTGCTCTGGATCACAGAAATGAGCATGACAGGTTTGACTCTAGAGATCTACTGCTCCCACTCATTCTGGTGCCAGTTGTGGCAAATCTGAAAAAGTCAGGTAGGAAGACAAACTAACAAAGACACCTTGCTTGTCTCCCAAAATTAGATGTGGGTTTTTTTTCTCTATATGCATCCTCTTTTACTATGATCTATAGTCCGGTTCAACATTTCAGCTGCACTCAGTTATCCAAAATGGGCAGCGTAAGCATAAATCAGTGTGGTTTGACTTAAAATAAGGTTTTCCTCTATGAAAAAAAGAATATATATGTACTGACCTAAAATGAAAAATGAAGGATGCAATAGCAAAAGCAAAACAATCCCTTCTTCAAAACTTTAATAAATTCATTAATCTATTTTAAGCAGATGCACAGGTGGTACTGATTTGCTGATGCAAGCTCTTGGCTTTCTAGGTCACTGTGTAATGAGGCAGAGTTGGTTTCTCCTCCATCAGCTGCAGAGAAGGGTAAGAAAAGGACAGAAAAAAGAAAGGTCAAGGTAGACTAGAAAAGGGAAAGTATAGGAGAAAAACATATGGAAGAAAATACAAAGTTTAGTAACTAATGAGTAGGATCAGAGTCATTCCAGCTTCTGTACAGCAGTCACAAAGATAGAATTATTCTGAGTCATCTGAAGAACCTCTTCCCACGTACTGAATCACCCGTGTAGTGTCTGTTTACTGTGTCTGCAGTAACTGCATATCCTGTCACTGCAGTAGTCCTGGCAGTCCAGGCCCCACTCCCATTGCTGACCCTTGATCAATACATGGGATTTTACTTCCATTGATGACAGGAACCTGGAAAGTACAATAGCAGGTCCATCAGAAAGCCACAGAATTCCATTTGAAATTCTGTTCAGCTGCTGTCAAGTTATCTAGNCCCGGCGGCCTCTCCCGCCCCCGCTCCAGCCTTACCCGCAGCTTGTCGCCGGCGCTGAGGCGGCGTGGGTGCACGAAGGGGTTGGGGACGGTAGGCGGGTTGAAGGAGTGCTGCCTGGGCAGCGGCAGCACCCGCGGCGCCATCGCCGCCGCCATCCCCGGCGGCTGCGCATGNCTGTTTACTGTGTCTGCAGTAACTGCATATCCTGTCACTGCAGTAGTCCTGGCAGTCCAGGCCCCACTCCCATTGCTGACCCTTGATCAATACATGGGATTTTACTTCCATTGATGACAGGAACCTGGAAAGTACAATAGCAGGTCCATCAGAAAGCCACAGAATTCCATTTGAAATTCTGTTCAGCTGCTGTCAAGTTATCTAGGAAGCAGCAGCAGAGCAGGCTGGGGACCAGAATGAAGCCCAACTCCCACTGAAATACTTCTGACATCTGAAGCTGTGATCAGATGTCCCCCACAGCAGGACACACAGGGCAAGACGGTGTTCCATGAGCATCCAGAGGATGTCACAGCTCTGCCAGGCAGTCCAGCTGCTTGCTTCCAAGCATGGGGTTAAAAATACTGCTTTTAGCATGCTGGTTGTGCTATTACATAGTTCACCATTGCAGAAGTCCACTGAGCATCTCTTCTGAATAAACTGGAATCCAGTAATGACTTAACTAGAATTTGTGCTTTGCATTTGCAGTTCAGAAGTTAGGACAGCAAGTGAGCAATCAGGAACAAAAGAACTAAAACTAAAACCCATGAAAAATCTCAACAGTGAATTGCAGCCAACTTCAGGCAGAGGATGGAAACCAGAAGTATTTGACAACTGTTTTAAAATCTTGTTTGGCACATGAAGATGTTTAGAACAGCCCAACTGATCCTTGCTTTGCACATTCTAAAGAATGACAAAAATCTCAGTGGCTTGTAAACTATTAGCAAGGATTGGCAAGAAATGATAAAATCTTCCCATTCCACTTTTCAGTCTGGCTGTTTTTATATTTGAAGCTGAATGAAATGCAAACAGCTAGCCTGTCTCACTTTCAAGCTCCATTCATCGGGCACAGAGTAGCCTTAATATTCAAGGTCACCAGCATATGGAAATCCTGCTGTGGACTCCCAAAGAAGGTTTTGAAATCATATGTTTGTATTGGTGTATGTTAAAGGAATAGCACAGAATGGGGGGACATAACAAGACTATCCTTTAACATGCAAGAGTGGAGAAACACTACACTTGACATAAATGGAAAGAGAAGGGAGACAGTTTATAGTAACACTGTCTGGCAAGGCCTTGATTCCCAGCAGGTCCGACTGGCACTGCTGAGCAAGAGAGGAGCAGAGGTTTACAGGACAAAGCAATCAGTAGGAAGTGTCCTAGTCCTTATGACCATGGGGGGGAATAGAATAGAAAGGAACAACCTAGAATACAAAAAAGGTTCTCTCTTGTGTGTTTTTCTGCTTTACAGTTCTGTGACTGTTCTGCTCCTCAGCTCACTAGCACCAGGCCCTAACCCAGGTGCATTACGGAGTTTTGTATGGCATGCATCTTGTTTTAAGACACATCATGTTTTCCAACCTTTCCTCCTGAAGGAAAAAAGCAGGATTTATTTATTATAGCTAAAATGGTAATAGTAACTTAAAAATGCAAGCTTTTCAAAGTAGTCTGTGCATCCTACAGAAAGGACAGCCAGCACAGAAGGCTGTCTATTTCTGGAACCTCATTAAGAAACTGGTTTCTTCAGGGTTCATGCCTAAAGCTACTGATTCAGATGCACCTGAAATATGTTCCAGGCTGCTAGTAAAACATAGGGGATAAAAGGATTTGAAATTGTTTTCCAGGTTTCTTACATTTCCTCTACCCAGCTACCTTCAGGGCAAACATTGTTTATAACTTCAGGAAGATCTATATGAAACATAAAATATTTAGTTGTATGTCAGCTTTAGATATTTATAACCATCAACAGAAAATGCTGTAATTTCACCTACACACCGGTGTCTTCATTGTCCTCATATGTTCATATTTGGTTCATCAGCTAATTTTTAAAGAACATTTAAAAAAAATCAAAGCTTTTTTAGTTGTATGAGTATCCTGTAAGTCTTATGTGTGCTTGTACACAAGTCATACTGGGACAGCACGCAGCTCAGAGGCCTAACTCAATTCCCCCAGTGACACCAGTCAGTAACCCAGTGGAATATGGGGTACCATTTTTTGTTGTACACCCTGCAATACGGAACGAAGAGGTTCACTCCCCTCTCCCCAAACCAGGCTTAAAATCAGCCTAAAGTGAGTTATGCATCTGAAACAGCATGACTGAAAAAGGTATCTTCTGTTTTAGCTTTTTGTATCAGAAAGAAGTTGTCATCTTAACTCTAAAGCTGAAGCACCTGACGTGACTGATTGATGGGTAGTATTTCAGTCTTGAAACAGGACCCCTGTTTTCTCTAGGAGTGATATGCTATCAGCAATGATTGCACAAATATTTCCAAAAGCTTGTTCTAAATCTTGTGTTAAAACTTTTAAGTTTGAAGTCAATAAGCCTCTGTGTGTGCGTTGAGCAAGCATGGAGCTTGTGGACTCTGAAAAGTAGAAGAACTTCTTTTCAAAAAAGTGACATTTTTATGCGGATCATCCTTTGCATCTCTGACCGTTTACA
The DNA here is from genome assembly GCA_013397115.1 of Edolisoma coerulescens. Classification (NCBI taxonomy): domain Eukaryota; kingdom Metazoa; phylum Chordata; class Aves; order Passeriformes; family Campephagidae; genus Edolisoma; species Edolisoma coerulescens. Next base: position 557,062 of record VWZW01003082.1, on the reverse strand, counting down.
TAACTTCGTGTATCTGCTCTCTGTCTCGAGATTACATCAGGAAGCGAACTATGCCGTTCAGGGGAAGGAAATGTTCTCACTAGAAGCCTGTTCCCGGCAAAGCCGGGAGCCGCAGATGTGGATCAGAGCCGGGGTGCTCCGCTGCCCTGCGGGCGCGGTGCTGGGCACGGGCGGTGCTGGGCAGGCCGGGCCCCGCAGCCCCGGCTGCCGGCGGCACTTTCAAACCTCGATCGCTCACACCGTGCTTTGCCCTGCCAAGGGGGGCTCGAAAGCGACCGGTGCCCCCACCCGGCACTGCTGACAGCCCCGCGCGGGCTCGGGGCGCGGCACGCAGCGCTGGCTCAGAGCCGCGCCCGGGCTGTGCCGTGCCCGGGGGTGCCGTGCCCGCCCCGCCGCCGCGCTCCCGTGCGCATCNATGCAGCTGAGCCACGTTCGCTGGGTGCGATCGCAGGGCGATGCTCATAAGCACTGGGAGCAACGCGGGCCCTTATCTGAGAGGGGAGAGGGGCAAGCGCGGTCATGGCACACGGCAGAGGTCGTTCCTAGGAGAATGGTGCATTTTCACCACTGCATAAGGCTGGTACAGTGATTCTGGTTCTTGAGCACGTGAGATCTACAGATCCGCTGCAGCCTTTCTTTCCGTGCTGGGTGCCCATGGGATCCCTGCCCGCACGCCTGCCCTGAGGGATGCGCCAGGAGCAGCCGTGCGGGGCCGGCGGTGCGGTACAACACCGTAAAACACCGGCACCTTCTGCCGGCCTGCCTGGCGCTGTAAATGCTGCGGCTGCTGGTTTCACCCCAAGAGGAAGTTCCACCCTGACCGTAGTTAGGAAGCAGGCTTTTGGGTTCTCACAGAAATCCGGTCCCAGTGGTGGGGCTGAGCCGCCAGTGTCTGCAGCGAGCGCTGGGCTCGGGCTGCTGGCCTCTTGCGTGACATTGGTTCAAACACTTTTTTTTTGCTATGGTGCTTTTCCATTTCTCCTTCACATGAAAATGTTGGTACTTCCTGGCACAACAGTTGTCTGCATGTTGCCGGACTGTTCATGTTGCTGCAACGAAACTAATTATAAACGTCACATAGTTTAGTTCCCTCTTTGACGTCTCTGCTTCCACAAAGATACCATCAGCATTCATAAAACTTAATTATTATAAAATTATTATTTGTGTTTTGCAACTGCAGGTGCTTGAGGAGTAGTCATAATGATATATTTGGGCTAACTGAAGCCTGCCTATAATGGAAGCTTGATGAGTGTAGGATTTCCCTTGGCTGGTTTCCAGGATGTCCCTGTGATTGCCAGTCCTTGAAACCAGCACTGTCCTCCGAAAAAGCTGAGAGCTGTGAACAAACTGGATCAGCACAATCATAAGACAAAGTAAGGCTGGGGGGAACTCCAGAGGAGAAAGATCAATTCTACTCCATTGCTCTTGGCAGATGATTTTACCAGCTCTTTTTAAAACCCTATGATTTCCCTGACTGATCCTTTCTAGCACTTCCCTGGTAAAGTCTTGGAATGACTTTTTTCTGTTTCTGAGAAGGATCTCTCTCATTGAAGATGATATCCATCCTCCATGGATGTGGGAACTGTTCCCTCTCTGCAGCTAGTTTTTGCACACTTGTGTAGTGTTATGACTCTCTTATGCCTTCACCAGACTACTGTTTCAGATTTTCCCTCCCAGGTCATAGTTTCTACATACTGAGCATTCTTAAAACTTTTCTCTGGCTTTTCTCCAGTGAGTCCACATCTTTCTGGAGGTACTCAAACAGGAAATACTACTGGTAGGAGGACTGATCAGTGCAACTGAGTGGGCAGGAAGGATTAATTTGTGTTTGACAAATTATATTATTATATCACTGTATAATAGTGTCTGCTTTTTTTGCCACTAGCCTGATCCTGTGACTCACACTGTGGCTTTACAGACATGATGCTTTTCATACGTAGATTAATGTTTCTGGTGACTTGTACATTTGTTAAAAACAATAATATTGATTATAACCTTTTTACTCTTCTGAGGCTAGTTAGCCATAGCACCATTTAAAAGGCTTAATATCACAAGTACCAAAATACAAGTGCAGTGCAAAAAAACCTTTAATGTTCAGAACACGTGAGAAGGTGTGTGGCTAAATTGGAGTCAGAATATCTTTTGAATAATAATTCCTTTCTAGTCTATGAATCTATGATAAATTGAATCTGGATCAATGGACCGCTAACATAAAACACCACCAAGCTTTTGCAAAGCTGATATCTGGAATCCTTCTTTCACCAAAAGCTTCATATAGTGCTAAAGATGGACATCAAGGGAATAGTAACATTGGCTTGCTACTCATTATTTTTCTAGGTTGAAGCTACAGCTTTAGTTCTGCAGGTTACTAGGACAATGTATGTTTTTCCTGAAGAGCTTACCCTATACCTTGATTCTGCCTAGAAACCATAGAAAAGTGGCTCTGGAGTAGGTGTATCTTCTGTATACAATCCAAATGAATCATATTAGTGATATATGAAAACCCAGTACACATTTCCATAGTGTAAGACAGGAATTTTTCTCTCTCATAAACGGACACAACTTTTTTTAAAGTGTATGCAGCTTTATAGTGTTTAATAGAAGTTGTATATATACAGTCTAAAATGGACTGAGATATCTGCCTTATCATAGCTGCCTTTGGGACAGTTTACTCTCGTCCTCATTTTTGTAAAAATATATTCCAACTTATCTTTTTATCATAAAGTGTGTGGTAGGCAGAAGCATATACTGCAGAATATGAAATATTTGCAAACATTTTTTTAACTCTTTTGTCAGTAACTCCTAATCTGAACCAGAGCCTAAAGGAAGTTGCCCTTTTTAACATTTGTCTGCTTAATTCTTTTGATCAGGGCTATTTTTTTACCTTTATAAAACACGTGTACAAAGGCATTTTTGGTACAGAAATTGAAAACCTGCTCGGGTTTGACCTGCTCCCTGCTAGTGTCTGACAAAAATCTGCCATCTCCTGGCCCGCCTGTGTAACACTGCTGCACACAGCAGTTGGGGAGCATCTGTTCACTGCTTGTAAGAAAAACAGCTCCTCTCAAGGACTGCCTAAAACCCTTCTTCATGCAAAGTGCCATTCTGATTTTCTGGTTTCTTTCCGTGGTACTAAATGTGAACTACCTGTGAGAAATGGGTACGAGGACAGCAGTAGACTGCCACGTGTTTCTGTTGTCAATTTAACAACTTCTTGCTTGCTTGCTTTCTGGCTTTCTTTCTGGCTTGCTTGCTTGCTGTCTAGGCCATGGTCCCTAATGCCAGTTCAGTTTGTGCCTCCCTCCTGGAACAATGCCTGCTCACGCCTCCTAAGTGCCCATCTGGGCCCTGCTGACAGCACCTTCTCTCCAGTGATCGGGGCAGCCAAAAAGTGTAATACAAGTCACATGAAGTTTGTCTTTCTCTGCCTGGGACAGTTTCCCAGTGTTGTGCTGGTAAGCTGTGTATCCTCAAAGGTCTTTATGCCCTGACCATGCAACATACAACCTCAGTCTCATGCTGCATAAATGGCACTGTGGCAGGCTGGATAACACAGGGTGTAACTCGTTAGGGTTCCATCAATCAATTTCAGTCTCCTGGGAATCCAGCTCTGCACGTGCCTCAGTAGAATTCACTGGTTTAGCGAGACTTCAAGCAAGGAAAGTACTTCTGGGCTGTTCATTTCACAGTGCTGAGGTACCTGGGGACTGGAGTAGGTGCTGACTTGCATGCATGCACCCATCCAAGCAGGCACACATGGGGCATGCATATATACACAAACCCAGACATACCTTTTCTTTTCTTCTAAGACGGGTGCAGCGATAGACGTATCTTGGAGTTTTCATTTAATGTCAAATAGAATTGAAACACCCCTAAAGCTAATCTTTCTCTTGGGTATTCCTAGATGTTTTCTCTTACAGACATTTGTTTCTCTGACTCTGTCCCTTCTTCTGTAAATGTTGGACTTTCTGTGTTTGTGCTATGTCCCTTATATTGATGCACATAAGATTCACAGTGTTTGCTTAGTAAGTTTTGAAATGCTTCATTCAATTTGAGAGTTGTTTCTAGCTGTTTTTATCAGAGAGAAGTTGCTGTCCACAGTGTGTTAATCATGCCAGCCCATAAGTGCAGGTGAAAGAGTCCTAGTGTGCTGCACCAAAGAGGAAAACTTCACACTGAAAGTTCCCTGAAACAACTGCTGAATTCCCTTCTCTTTGCAATGCTTAATGCACATAAGGCAAATAAATCAGAGGCAAGAACCTAATCACTCCATTTAGCAAGTCATACTTGATAATGACCTCTGCAAAGGGAGGCACTTGAGTAGATGCTTAGCTGGCGTAGTGTTAGTCTCAGTGGAGTAGGTAGGACTTGCTTAGAGTTTTGGTCCTAGACAGGCAGATAGATTGCTGAGCCAGCTCTGATAACAACTTAGGAAAAAATAGCATTTACTCTTGCTGATGCTGAGTGAAAATAGAAGTAGTATTATCTCAGGGAGTCCATTGGGTATATCCCCTTGGAGAATCCTCCTTCCTCACCTGAGCTGGCTGCAGAACTAGACTACTTGACAAGAATTTCTCTTCTGTTCCTCTGGGTAAGGGAAGCTCTAGACTGATGATGGGGCATCTCCAACTCCCAGTGCTCTCAAAATGGCACCTGCCCCGATTATTGAATTCACTTGAAAACAAAAGAAAAAAGTAGATTTACAAGAAAAAGAGAGACTCCAGTGATTTGTGTGAGAATGAGATATAAAATTAACAGCTGGGGTTTTTTTCCTTTGAACTGAACCCAGGAGCCTCAGTAAAGTTTACCCTATTTAAAGCATTAATTAGGGAGCTGACTGTACATAAAGATAAAACAGAACTCTTAAAAAAGTCTCCAGGGACTCCAAAAAACCCAGGTTTGTCTACATGAGGCAAAAGAATTTTAATTAGCAGCAACTGAATTGAAGTGAACTGATATGAGCAACAAAAAGAGAATTTATCCCACAATGTATTCAGAGATCATAATTGAATGTTCACTAGCTAAGAGTTATATACTGACTGTTAATGAGCAGAAATGAATATGTATTATTTCTTATTAAGCTGGAAATGTATGGAACTAATTGCATTTAAATATAGTAGCTATAAAGCTGTGTTTATTAACAGTCACTACTAAGAAGAGGAAAGACATAGGTGAATTTATATTCTTTACTGCAGTATCATTTTAAATATTTATTATGCTAAGTGCAATTAATACACAGTTTTTCAGGGAAATGGTTATTATGTTGTGCTAGTAGGACTTGGTGATGCCTTCATTTGGATAGGATTTATGCTTTATTTATTTTAAATTAGGGAAGGCAGCACAAACAAACAGAAGCTCTCGGATTCCTCTAAGACAGTGTCGTTATTGCTTCTCAGGATGAGGGTCCTCTGTTACTCGTGATCAAATGAAACTTGGCTTCTTGATATCATGCCTTGATAATAATCTCAGGAGACAGATTGGTAAGGTTTCTTTGTTGCAGATGTACAGGAGAGAGCCATCTTGTTATTAGGTGTGGTGACAGAAGACCAGAATGAATTTGTATTAACACAGTGGGTGTGCTGTGCATGTACCCGGGAAGGGCCCATGCCTGCCCGGGAGAGCCTATGGTTGTGTGGTTATATCCTAGGCTGAGCCTTAGAGGAAACTGCTCGGGCATGGTGGCACTCTGTGTGATGAGGAACGTAGGGAAGTGTGTGGGAGTGAGCAGTCGCAGAGGTGTTTGGGTTGGAAGGGTTCCCTTTGGAGCATTTAGTTAGGGAAGTGTGCATGAAGAAGGGAAGGGCAGAAGGAAGGGATGATGTCGCTGCCCATACGTAGGGCAAGGTGTGAAATGGAAACCCTGGTGTCCAGCAGCTCCTCGGCCTTGAAGTTTTGTCAGATGAGGGGTGGTGGCTTTGCCTGAACATTTTATGGCTTTTGCCTTGGTTTCAGTGGTCTCTTGGGAAAGGAGGGGGACAGTAGACAGAGGGAGAAGGAAAGGAGTGGTGACACCCTGAGTGGGTGCAGAGCAGCAGGGAAGAAAGGAGTACCACGAAGAGGAAGTTCTGTAAAAATAACTCAGTAGAAGTCTGATGGCTTCCCAGTGTTGAGTTAGCCTGTTTCCTTTAGAGCTGCTGTGGAGTGCTGGACCAAGACGCGCCTGCTCCTGACTGCAGACTTCACTGGTGTCTGCAGACAAATTTGGATTTACACCCACAGTTATTCTTTGCAGTTAAAAGGCCACATCTTCTGCATGGCAAAAATAGGTGTTTTCATCCTCCTGCTCTGTTTGTAATTGAAGGATGTTTTGAGGCTGCAATCAGGGAAGGTTAACACACCTTTGAGCCAGTCTATGCATCTGACATCAGTGCTTTAGGCAGTGATTTTGTGGAATTTGGATTACTGTCTTCCTGCTTAAATGGAAAAATATCTTGCTTGGTCTGATTTGAATTAAAATTATTTTTAATTTTGCAATTTATCCTTTTCTTCTAAAATTATTATAGATTATTTCGGTAACCAGCGGTCCTACCTTTTTAGTAATCTGAATTTCTGAATTAATTGTATAGATGTGTTTTTACTACAGGATTCTTTAGTAGCAGCAACAACTGCACATTCATTTTCAGGAGGATTGTAACTTTTCCCCTATTCACAAGAGGGCGATAAATCCCCAGTCATCTACGCTAGTAAGCGTTCAGTACCTCACTGCAAAATGTCATAAAGATCAGCTTGCTGTCAGAAAACTGATATATATATATATGTACATGATCTGTATAAAATATTATGATGCCTTTTGTTTTGGTTTATGGGAAGTTTAAGCTATGCTCTATTTCATCCCACTGCAGATTCTACCATGAGTAGAAACTGATGTGGAAAAGTTATTTATAATGTCTCTCCACCCCGCCCCGCAAGTGTTTTCTTCATGGTACACATACAGGTATTAAATTCAGACAAATGTCAAGCACATAATAAAAAACCGATTTTGAGCACAGCATTCAGGAGAATTTCCCATAGCTTAAATGTTGTTGTATATGTTTGTTTCTTCCTCATAGTGAAACTTTCTTTGGTAATCAGAACCTTTTGTTTCTTAACTTTAATCTTTTTCTTGAATTGAAGTATCTTTTGTCTTGAACCTTCCCTGTAAATACAATGTTACTTCATCTAAATAAAAGCCTTTTTGTGGTGATAATATCAGTCTGGAGAGCTGCCATAAGAACTGAGATTTCTCTATTTGTGTTGACAGTTTTGTAGTTTATTAACATGCTATTACATTTCCAATGTTTATATTTATTCACTTTCACATCCACTATCTCTTTTAAATAGTTTCTGTTTCACATTGTATAATAAGAATAATTTCAGGAGTTTTACATGGAATAAAGAATGAGGGAAAGAAAAAAGAACAACTGGTTCAGTGTGCTAAATTTTATGTCTCTGTTGATGTTATCTGAGTTCATTCCAGCTCCTGTGTTTGAAGGAACTGGATTTCTTCCAGTTCTAAAGCTCCATGACCCAGCCCATGCAATTTTTAAGCTGTCAGTATTAGAACAAATTCTTAATAATTTACGGTGTAGTATGGCCTCTGAAGAATGTTTTCACTCTGTATCTTAATATTAAAAATAAATAAATGCCGAAAGTCTCTAGCAGCGCACTGAGGCATTTGCTCAGTGTGTTCGTACAGCGCCCAACTGAGTTTAAGGGCCTCAACCCACGTGACTTCCTTAAATAATAAGACAAGTCCATGACTCTCAAGGTTCCTTCTGCAATCTCAGTGGAGTTCTGGGGCTGTCTCAGATAGCTGAGCCAAAAACACCTTTGTATTGTCTTTCAACAACTTCAGCTGTCTTTGGTTGCAGAGACTCAGCCTTGCCTGGCCCCTTGCCAGTTGTTGATTACCTCAGGCCTGCAGTATGAGGGAGCTGTTACACATCGGGGCTACCAATAGCGTATTTATTTTGATATTATCTTGCCTGTAACAACCTTCACAATTCACCTCCACCCTTCCTCCAGTGGTGCCTGCAGGGGCTGCACCAGTGCAAGGGCAGAGCTGTCCTTGAGTGCAGCGCTGGTTGTGTGCTCTGGCAGCCGTGATGCAAACAGGAGCAGGGCTGGGCAACAGGCACAGCGGGGGAGAGGTGCAGATTGGAGCTTTGGGAAGAAAAATTTGCCCTGTTTAAGAAATTAGCGTGTGCCCCATTCCTTTCCAACCAGAGGAGGTTTATGGCCTCTTCACTGTTTTTTGTCAACTCTAAAACTGGAGTGTTTTAATGGGTGTCTTACAGTCAGTAGTTCCCAGGCTGGGAGCACCACTGTAAACACAAGCTCCTTCGCAGAGATTCTCTCAGTACAGCCGGGCATTTTGGCTATTTTAGTACAGACCAAAATTATATAACAAACCCATGTGACTGTGTCTGTTGGTTTACTATCAGCTTTCCTCCGGACAGCAGCAGGGTTCTGTGTGCTTCATTAGTGTCTCCTGACTGCCTTGGCAGATGCAGCCCCAGCTCTGCTGTGTGTCTGGGGCTATGAGAGTCTTAACAGGCACATTCAATTGTAAATGTGATCTGCCTCACACTAATGTATAACTCGTGTGTTTCCAGCTAAGGAAAACAAACTCTTCTTACCACAAAAATGTGCCCTCCAGAACTCCATCTGTATGTCAAAAAGACACTTAAGTCATATTTTTGTCATAATATTTAGAGTTTTAAGTACACCACAATAGTAGGAGAGTAAGTATATGGATGGGTCAATTCTTTTTGTATGTTTTCAAGAAATAAGAAGAGTTGGGAGTGAAAAAGCAAGAGTAAATGAGGCATTTCCAACCAACCCACTAACTGTGAGGTATCTGATGAGAGTAAGAACTTGGTAACTAGAATTAAAGGGGGAGCAGAAGGCATGCAATAAACCTTTTTTATTTAGCTACTGAAGGAAGATTTCTCCTACCTGTCCCTTCTGTAGTGTTAACAGGTATCTGCTTTGCTCAAACCAGTTTCTGCTTTTTTAAGTGCTAACAGTGAAGGCATCCTAATGCTATTAATATGACAGGTGTGGCTGCAAGATTGTAAAGAAAGCAGCAAAATTCAGGTGTGTGAGCTCAGTTAATGCTAATATAATCTGCCCTGAGCCACACTGCATTTTCAAATGCTGAAGGTGAGGATACTGGGTAATTTAAAGCAAGACCAAGTAGTCCTGCTGTTTAGCAGTCAGGACCCTTGAAGACCACAGCAATGTCTCTTCTGCACAGGTACTCATAGATAAGGTTAATCTGACATAGGGACCAGCCTAGAAATTTGCTATGAAGCCCAAAGCAGAGATCTATTTTGAGCTTTGGAGTACAGGTTAAAAGAAACATTTTTCTAGAGAAAAAGGGCAGGAAGGGTGGAAACAATGAGTCTTGCAAAAAAAGGAGTGAATGCTAGGAAACAGGCTTGCTATAATTTGGCAGTTTTCAGAGATGTGCTGCTAGTTGTGCCTGAAGAATAAACATTCTGCTTTTTCTGCTGACTGTAGCCAAAGTTTGTGGCCAGCCAAAAGGCAGGGGAAGCTCTGAGGAAGTGTGTGCGTGTAACAGGGACATTTCAGATGCTGATTGCAGGTGCTTTGCCCAAGCTTTTCATTCCATATTTCAAGGAAGGTTTGAGTCTGGAAATGTGCTGTGGGATTAGAAACACTGCCTAAGCTCTACCCAGCTGGCTTGGAGAAACTCTTGGACACTGATATGTGAGGCAGGTTCAACAAACTGAGACGGGGCCTTGAACAGTAAAATAACCTCTTTTTCTTCTGTGGAATCAGATCACAGATGTGGATGTTAACAAAGGATTATGGAGCTGTAGCTCAGTTCTCATAAAGAGAAATGGTGATTAGTTACAGAGACTTGTGAGCTTCCCTCCCAGCAGCATGGGGGCATGGACCCAAAGGGGCTGGGTGTTGGAATTTCACCCATGCATCACTGGGCAAACGACAGCAACTCTGTGCTGGTTTTCCAGTCTGTAGTACGAAGTGGTTATCTTACTGCAGGGATTGAAAGGCATAATCAGTTGTAAAATGTATTGAAACAGAAAGTGCTATCTCAGTGCAAAGTGGTTTTATCTACTGCTGCACACCCAAAGGATTTACTTTTGAGGTGGAGACACATTTCTTAATGCCTGTGATGTGTACTGAGACAAATGGAAATAATAAAGCCTTGGGGTAGTGGTGTTGGAACCTTGTTGAGGTCACTGGCAATTCCATCACTGATTTCAACAGGAAGAGGATCAGGCTGCTTTATCAAGAGGCATTAGGTAAACACAAGACTTTCCAAGACTAAAGATCTAGGATTTTTGGAAGGCTGAATTGTGCAGTGCTGGGCTTCACCTCGGTAGTCCAACGGTGTAGGGTAGACACTTTATGTCAACTAATTACTCAGGGATTTATTAACTTGAAATCTTAAGGAAACTGCTAGCTTCATTGCTGTCTGCAAACAAAACATGCAGAGTGAATAAGGTTCATATATCCTAGGCATTTTGGCAGAAAGTGAACATAAAGCGTGTTAATTTAACAGAGGACAGTAATTCAAAAGGATGTGTGCCATTAAAATGGATCATATGATCCTTGAAAGAACTTAGAAATAAACACAGTGCACCACTGTTGTGGAAACTGAAAACTGACAATAGATGGGGAGAAACCAACAGAAAAAGAAATAGAAGAATCTCCACAAGCACAAACTAAAAAAGACCTTGTGGAGATTTACCCCAGTGTAAATCAAGTTGAAAATGTATTGATATTTAGGAGATGCCTCTGACAGTTATGGACTTAAACAGGAAGGATGGATTTTTCTCTGAAGAGTTTCAGAATGTATAGATCTGCAAACAATTTATATATCAAAGCAGTCACCAAATGGGCTGGAGAGGCAGAGCAACAAATCATTTCCAGAAACTGCCATTATCAGAATTTAGAAGTAGTGGTAATCTCAGTGTTGTTACAAAAGTGAATATTAATGTCTGTATTTTAAATAAAATCTGATTTTGATTTTATTTTGGGGCCTTAGAACTCCTTGGAAATGGTCTTGGAAAATAGTGCTGTAGCCATGTCGGCTGAAGTCTTTTGACATATAAGTGACAGAAATCTGGAAAGTTTTCTAAACTACATGTACTGTTTTGTTAAATCACAGTGCAGTGTTTCATCTGACCATTGAAGACATGTATAGTAAGCAGAGTTAACAGGCACATGCACAGATTACTTTCTTATTAAAAAACAGAATATCCCTTATTTATTTCTGATGTTTTTCTAAAGAAATTTTGCTCCTGGATGATTTTATACTTTTGCATTCATTTCTTCTTTCGGAAAGGAAGATCTTTTAATAATTTTTAGCATCAACCTCTCCCACCCATGCAATTTGCTGCTCTGGTAAAAGTGCTGTTCCCCTGCAAAAGCTTATAATGTGCTATATGAAATGTCAGGAATGATAAAGCAAACCAAGAACCTCTGAAAGAAAATGTACTGCCATGAATATCTGAAATCTACTGAACCACTGCTTTTATTATGCTTAAATTTCAATAAACACTTTTCTTAAGAGCTTGTGCTTCAGTGGGCAGAGAGATGTGTTTTCTATGTAAATAGCAGTGTTTGCCTTTTCTTTAAAAACTGTATTCCACTGCAGTAGTAAATCCTACAAGCAAACTAAAACACAGTTCAGGCCATGAGATGTGGAATAAAATCTCTGAAACCTTTCTGTGCTTGTTGGGTTGCCAGTTGTGGCCATAGGGCAAAAATGCCTTAGAGAACGGATTTTCACAATGTTTTTATGTACGTTCAAGTTTTGAAAATAAGGGAGAAGGGAGGATGCCAAAGCCCATGAAAGGGTGCTAATAAGCTCATTTTGCCTCTTTCGTTTTATGCCTTGCCCCAGATTTTATAGCTTCACTCTCAAGAGAGATGGTATGGCACAGGATTTATTTCTGAGCGCTTATCACTCCTTAGTAGAAAGCATTTACGTTTTTCCATAAGAATGCTTCCTATTCATATCTTCCTTGATAGCATTTTTATCCACTTACTTTACCCTGAGGTATCACTTAGAAGGCTGCTCAGAGGTTGGCAGGGGTTAGTGTAACCATTAATGCATTAAAGTTGGCTGCTGGAGGTGTTAATGCTTTGCTGGCAGTTGTGTTTCAGAGCTGCTGTCTCTCCTGTCAAAGGACTTCCTTTCCTAAATGTCAGGCCAGTGTTGTCCCTGTCTGAAGTCTTCCTCAGTAACTCTACCAACTCTCCCAGTCACCACTTTTAGTTTCCCAAGATACCAGGCTTAAAGTCATGAAAGTTTGAAGATGTATCTGTAACTGTTTTTACAAATGTCTGCAAATATAACTGATTTCCCTGAGTAGTCATTTCAGCAAGTTTTCTTTGCATCTCTTAAGGGCCAGTTTAGGAACCAAGCAGGAAACAAGTGAAAAGGGTAGATTGTAACAGGACCAGTTTGTGACTCCATCCTATGCAGAAATATCTCTTGAATATTTTCAGAATGAAAGGCAGAGTCTCTGGTTTTGTATTCTACTTATGCTTTTGCACTGCTCTTTCCCACATATCATTGGAGAGCTTTTGTGTGGTTTTTCAGGCAAGAGAACTGTTATCTGTCATGCAGAGCTTTCTCTTTCTCTCTTCCTTTTTTCCAAAGAGGATCATTGTAAGGGACTTGTACAGTAACAGTAGTGCTACCTGAATTACATTAAATGATGTGGTGATTGTTTAGCTTTGCATGGACTAGAAGAAGGTTGGAGTTGCAGCTTTCTTAAATCTGCTCATGGTTTATTTGGTGAGGTTGGATTGGTTCTCACGCTGGTTTAGATCTGTTTCTCTGGCTGAAACTGGCAATTACAATGCTTATCCGTGAAAGCGAAGTTGCTTGCTTTAACACAGACCTAGGGCACATCTCCCAGGGAGATAATGTCATGGAAGGAAGTAGTTTAATGATGGAAGAATGGAAACATTGGAGAAGTCTTTGGGGTTTTTGAGATTTTATTTTCCTGTTTTCTGTCCCAAAGTAAATGTTCTGTCTTTGCACGAGTAAGCTGAATTGGATGTCAAGGCCTCTGAATATCCTTGGATAGCTTAAAACAACAGGCTGGGTCGTAGCACTATTGAGCAGAAAGTTTGTGGCTGAGTTTAAAAGTACCTGAGGGGAGAATAAACATGTTTTAGGAACTTTGAGATAAAAGGCCAGTGATTTTAGCATGCACAGTTGTGCATGGAGCTTGTTGTGCTTCATTAAAGCAATGTAAAGGATTACTGATGTCCTGTGACATGGTGGTCTAATCAAATGCCACTGGGCAGAGCCTTGGTACAGCAAGTGGTGAAGTCTTACTGAGATACAGAAAAAGCTAATTGCTGTTTTGGGTTGCACAGTTGCACGCTGGGTTGATTGACTTATCCATTTGGGAATGTCTTACGTAATAGGGTAGAACACACTGCCGCAGGTGCAGACGTTCTTCTGTTTTCTGGACAGAAGTCCAATAAATAATTGTGTAATTTCTATCAATAATGCTGTATGCTGAGTACTCTGATCTTGTCTTTCTGAAAGGGAGCCCGTATTCTGTTATTCCTACACCTCCTACAAAGGCAGTCAGGGCCCAGTGAGATTCTTTGGTGCTGCTGGCTTTTGGGCTGGCACTAGGAGTGTACCACTAGCAGCCCATAATTACACCAAAATTAAGACGCTCCATAATTATGAGTACAGTCGTGCTTTCTTCTACTCTGCCCTGCCTGTTGTTGACCATACAAATCTTCCAAGACGGAGGGATTAGCAGATGCCTGTGGTTGCTCTGCAGCTCTTCAGAGAAGGTGACTTTCTGGATCTGGTGCCTCTTCCCATGCCAGCTCTGACTCCCCAGCTCCACAACAAACTCCTCATCTTACAGAAGTGTCCCATGGGTTAATTAATTCATGTTTATAGTGTGTCTTGATGTAGAAAGTGTTGTTATTATTACTTAAAACTCTTGAACAACCTCTTGGTAAAGAGATAGAAGAGTTTTAATTACAAAAAATGTGTATCCTGAGAATAACAATCCCATTGTCTGAATTCCAGTGACTTTTTCTTCGTGGTTTCCTGTTACCATTCAGTTAACTTCCAAGAACATATAATTTTAAAATATTTTTTAAAATTTAGAATGGAAGTTGTCTGACATTAAAATATTTAGATTTATTCTGATTTTATTTTTAATTGCATACAGTGCTGCTTTGATTGAAAATATTTAGACTGAGGAAACCCGTGCCAATAGGCTATATTTGTATTTGTGCTCAGCTCTTCAGGAAATTCCCTGTCTGTCTCTGTTGCTTGGCTATAATGCACTTAATGAAAATGGCTTTTGTTGTTTTTTAGAGTAAATGTGGTATAGAAACTTTGGAAAGAAAATGCTGCTGCCTTCACAAATAATTCTAAGAAAAAGGAAGTATAAATCAACTTTTATGTAAGGTATATTATTTCTCATTCATTGCGTTGCTTTGTGTCAGAAGCCTTGGACAGGATAGAAGTAGTTTTTTCTGTGGGCAAATGATGTAACTGGTAAAATGAACATGTGTTACTACGGAGAAATTGATAGTCTGTCTGTTTCAGAGTTCTGCATTCCGCTATCTGTTGATCACACACAACACTGCAAGTTGATGAAAATGAGCTTTTTTCTTCTTCCTCTAATGAGGAATCATTTCATTGGCTCTGAGTCTTACTGGAACTTAAGTCCAGACCACATACATGTCCTGAAAAGATGGACACAGTAATATCATGGAAACACTTAAAAAAAATTTAATAGCTGTGTTACTTAATTTATTCTAATTTAACTTCTGAAAATGTGAATTTAACCTTCTTAAATACTTTGCTTCTAGGAAGACCAAGTAGTTCTAGCTTCTGCTTAGGGCACCAGGGTTAGCCTGAGTTAGTGAAAATTATAAAACAACATTTCCATCAATGAACTAACCTGAAGCATGTTTTCAAAAATACATCTGCAGTCAATAATCTTGAAGAGTAAAGAGTGATATGGACAAATTTGTTGAAAGCATATTCTATGCTGGATATGAAATTCTTGTGCACATGTATAAACAGCGCAATTCCTGGGCTCTGGAGGTCTGATACAGGGCTTTGGAGAGACACTCAGCTACCAGGGTTTGTATGTTTGCGCATAGTTTGTAAACAGCATGATTTGGAACCCAGTCATGTCCTGTGGTTTCCTCATATCCTTCTTGTTGGATGAAAAATAAGCTGTCATTCATGGCATTGTGGAAACTGAACTACTTAAGAAGACAGTCATTGAATGTGGTAAATTTTCTGTTGTTTATAGCCCTTAAATCAAGGGTAAAAGTGACTGTGATCAATGTAGTAATCAGTGGTTGAAATTTGAGGGGACATTTAAAGAGATCAGGCTAAATTATCTCAATGGTCCTTCAAAAGTAAAAGCTACAAAAGCACTACTGAGCACATGCACAATCAGAATTTTATGTACCACATTTATGTTGAAATGAGTATCTACTGTTCTAAAGCACTCAGAGGGGGAGGAGGGGCCTTCACGTTAACCCTCCCTTCCCCACACTCAGCATGAATGCTGAGCTAATTTAAAGTGCCTTGCAAATAGGAAGAAAAGAACATTCCTCCTTTATCCACAATGCAGTGCTGTTGTGTTTATCTCCAGATCAATGGCTTTTACTACTGCTACTGCTACTACTACTACTACTGCTACTACTGTCTTGCATTTTGATAAACTGAAAGTGTGTTTATGAATAGTGACCAGTACTGTGATACAGATAAAACCTGTTCATGTTAATGGTACACACCCATCCCATCAGGGAAATGGAGAGGTCTTGCCAACATAGATTAGATTGTGATGGATATTAGACAGTAAGTGAGACTAGATTAATCTGTATGAATGTGAAGTATTTAGTAGTATTCTTCAGCTCCAGATAATGAAATGCCATCGAGGCACAGTTAAATTTCTGTTTATTGACAGATATCTGCTGCAATAAAGAGCCTGCCAGGAGCATGGTCTATGTTTTGAATTGATTTTATATCCCGGCAACTCTCCATAGTTGTGTGAAACATGCCCAGGTGCTGGAATGGAATTCAGTAGTTCTGTCTTTAGTAATAATTTATCTGTTACCTTGCTTATGATTATTCCTCGTCTGGTGATCCCTCCCCTTCCCCCCTGTAAATAATAGCAGAAGGAAGACCTCTGCTTTGCCTCTCTAATGACAAGGTAGTTTATCTCAGAGTTTGAGCTGCTTGCATATTTATTTTGTACTGTCAATACGTCGTTAATATTTCCATGATGCCTGAAGTTTTGGTATCTGCCTAAGAGCAGCAGCAGCTGTAACAGCTTGTCTGGTCAAGAAGAATAATTTTTGGACTTGGAGTGTAGCTTTGTGTTGCAGCCCCTCCAACAGTGGGTGCTGAGTGATGTTTAGGTGGGATGGCACAAGGGAGGTGAGGCCAGTGCTGGCTTCCCAAGGGTGAAACAGCACCATAATCTGTGAAGATGAACCACGTAGCTACTTATCTCAGCTACTCATTTACCACTTCCCTTGCTCTTTTGCTGTGGCGATTCTCACATTTTGGTTAATCCTGTGGCATTACTGGCTGGCAGCTCTGTATTGGCACTGTTAATGTGAGACTGGGTGGCACTGCCCATCCTCCATGGTCACTCTCCCAAAGTTGTGTGTTAGGGGTGTGGCTGTGCAGCAGTCATCACTCCTAATTAGCATGGTTTCTCACTCATGTCCTGTGTTCTCAAGCACACCAAGATATTTCAGGCTGTATTTTCACTGTGACGCCATAGTTGTGCCATACCTTTTATCCATAGAGGCAAGGCTTGCCTAATTTCCCATTCTCTGAGTGGGGAAGTTGATATACTAGTCACATGCCAAGAGCTCAAAAAAATTACTTTTTAAAGAAAATTTTAGAGTTAAATAAACAGTTTCAGGTATTGAATTGTACCAGAGAATTGCACTTAGGTGACCTCTTAAAATTGCATTCAGGTGGTATCAGTTTAAAGAACAAAAGACTTTAACAAGACTGGAAAAAATATAGATAATAGGTTGAAATACCCATAGTGCGTGGCTGAGATAGTGCTGAGACGTGGCCAGAGGTCTACTGGCAGCACACCGTGCTGCTGTAAAGACAATATTTGCTCTTCAGACTGGCAGGAATTGCTGTGGGGGTCTTACCTCCTACAATGAGGAAATTCCTTGAACCTGGCTCAAGCATTTCCCGCCCTGTCCTGGCTGAAGGCTGTGCGGCTTTGGATGACTTTCCTCCTTTGGCTTGAAGGGATGGTGACTAAATGCAGACCCTGAGGGTCATGAGGAGGGAGAGACAGACAAACTCAGGGAAAAAGCTTCCCCTAAAGGAATACGGAGTGTGTATGTGGCAGAGTGTGTATGAGAGGTGTGGGACACGATACAACAATTCTCCCTCTCTTCACAGAAATGCTTCTGTAACAGAATTTTCACACTTATTCCCAACAAAATATGCTTTCCTTTTGATGTTTATACACCCTTTATCTTTTTAAATAGCTTGGTACTACCCCAAAATTACCGGCACAAAGAGAACAAAATCCTTCGAGTCTCCTGCTTGGCAGTCTCTTACAGGGCACCGAGGACGCAGAGGGAAGCGGCTGCTGTCCGTGCCGCCGTTGGTGCAGGGGCTGCTGTGGGGCCGCGCTGGGAGGGAGGCGCGGGTGGCCGTGGGCTCGGGGAAGCCTTGGCCCGGTGCGGGGCCGGTGCGGTGCGGCCGCGCCGCCCGCAGGGGCCGCTCTGAGCCCGGGCAGCGCCGAGCGCACCGACAGCGAGGAATTTCGAAAGAACTCCCCTTTCCCCACCTTGGTCGGTGACCGCCTGTCTGCTGACTCTGGAAGGAAAGTCAAACTGGAAGCAATGCTGTGTCAACTGCAATAACTCTCCCTCGGTTTGCTTTAAAGCCTCCAGTAATTGTAAAGCCACTTGGCTCTGCAGAGGCTTTTATCCCCTTGAACTCCGGGAATGGTTCTAGTTTACATCCACATTTCATAAATGTCCTTCTGAATTAGCCTACTTTGGGGTTGTCTGTAGGGCTAGTGAGCCTAATTCCAAACTTAGGAGAAAGTAAGGCTGACAAACTTTGGTTGTGTTATTCCCACCATAATTTTTGCAGAGACTCCTTTTGCCTTTTCACTGTGTTCCATGTGGTATCTACAGCAGCTCAGCTCATGTCACAGTTATTCAGATCATATTCCATTATTTAAATATAACTTCGAAGAATTTTAGCTTTGGCAGACAATCTTATGTGGAGATACAGGTATTGAAACAGTGGTTTTGTTTCTATGAGCTTTCTCTGCTACAGTTAATTTTATCATATATCTCTCCAAGAAAATGGAATAGAAATTCTGAATAATTTGCTTATCATGACATTCCAGGTATACCTGAAACCAACAGTGCATTTCCCATTGGTCCATTTTGTGTGATTTTTCACTTTTGAAAAACTCAAATGTATTCCCACAAAGAGTGTGAAACCCAAGAGGACCTATTTTCTCATAAGATTTTGATTGGGAAATGTGGGGAGGTAGGGGGTAGTTTCTTCTATGGGGCTGTGGTGTGCTGAAGAAGGCATTTGGAACTGGGGGTTTGGATTCTTTTATGGCTTTGAGAGATCTTGGCACTTACAGAGGAAAATATGTAGTTAGGATTCATGGTACAGTTGCAGACAAAGTGCCAATCATTATCTTTAATTTTGTCAGTAGAGAAACCAAGGCCAGTTCAACACGTGAAAAAAGCTGAAGTTAATTTCAAAAATGAGCAGCCAAATGCATGTTGTAATTTGTGTTCTTAAGCCCTTCAGGTTCTATAGAGCATAGCCTTTGCCAGGAGTGATTAAAATACTAATGAGGAGGAATGAAATATTCCCAAGAGAGATGAAGAAGGTGAATTGAGCTTGGTGTTTACCTGTAAAGTTAAAAAATATGAGAAAGGATGTGTTCCCTTGACGTTAGACCACTTCAACTTCATAAGAGGAAAATTCCCCATAAATTCAGGACTTCACTACCAGTGTGTAATAACCTTTGAATAGACACACATTTTTCAGGAATACTTAAAGATGCTAGTGTGCCCTAGAAACCGGGTATATGTTAGCAATATTTATGTGATGTTAGTTTTAATTTTCAGAGACCACACTGAGTTTTGCATAGCTAGAATGTATGGAGCAGAATTTTTCATGGACTATAATAATTAAAAAAAATATTTTAATTTTTCCCACCCAGAGGCCTTGTGAGGTTTCAGCATCCACACAGCTTTCGATTTTAGCAGTATTCTTTCCTGTGTTTTCAGGTACTTTTCACATTTGTGAATCTAGTTATGGGATTTTCCTCTGACTGAATCCAGGCTGGAGTCATCCATTCTGTCAATTAGTGCAAATAAGTTCTCTGAACTTACTTAGTGGGTGCAAGTATTTTTTTATTGACCACTGTCTATAACACAGTGTCTCCAGTGGATTTGGTCGCCCTTCTGTAAAGTATGCTGGGACATTTGCATTTTTAAGCTTCTTCTGAACTTGAAATCAAAAGTAGAAATGAAAAGTCTGTGTAGCAGATGTGTAACTGCCAAGGAGATGCTGTGATTTAAATGGAAAAGCTCTATTTAAGCTCATGGTTTCACTAAGAAAACTACAATAAATTAAGTACAGGATCTGTTTAAAACTTCTGGTGTCTGATATTTCCCATTTTTTCTGTCCATAGTACAGAATTTGCATGCAAAAATGAAGATTGTCTATAAAAAAAATATTTGAAGGGGAAATGTTCTTGTTTCTTGGAGTAGTTTTGATCTGACCCATTACAGGTGATGACTAACTCCTCCCTGCTGATTTCTTTTGTTTTGATCCAAGTGTCTAGTTGTTTATGTAAAAACAAAGCTGAAAGAACAAAAGAGTAAAGAGGTGATAAAAGTGGAGTGAAACCAAGACAAAATCTGTAAAGGCCATGACTACTTTGATGTATTATGCATTTTCTCACAGGACTTGCCTGAAGCAAAACCTAAAAGCTGAAGATCTGTGGAGGCAGGTGCCCTACCTTTTCGGTTGGATACTTATTCCCTTTTAGCTTAAAGATGTTCAGTTTGAAGAATACTGCATGAAAGTGAGAGGAACTGGAATTGACCTATTTGAGCATAGCATCAAGCCATAATTCTACACACATAACCAGTGATACAAGACAAGAGCTTGAGAACTGAGACAGTGCTGTGCAGTGCTACACAGGAAGGCATCTAAATGTGAGAATGGGTGAAAGTCCCACAAATGAGGATTTTAGAAGCCCCTTTGACAATATGGGAAACAACAGAAAAAGAATTTTCAATGTAGGTCCTCCTACTTTGTTCTTTTGAGCTGCTGAGGAATAGACTTGTCAGTGGCCTTGAAAACTACATTTTCTTCATGGAAAAGAAAAGCATGAAAATGCTAGGATTTAATGAGCCTTGCCCTGTCTTCAGCTAGTGAGAAATCACTTTCTCTCTTTCAAGGCCCGGGTTCAACAGTCAGTGCATTGACCACAGAGAGGAAGCAGAGCCCTTGTCTTCCTTTTGCATGCAGGACGTGGCTCTCTGCTAAAGTGCTTTGACTTGGTTTTTCTTATTCACTCCTCTGTTGCTGTCCTGAGGCAGTGAACTCTGATGTGGGGGCGTAAGTGAGATTCAGGGAGTTGGAAAGGAGAGCAGTGGAGAGAGGCCATGGCCAGAATTGTTTAGGTGCAACCACAGCAGAAATGTCTCCATGGCTGAAGTAACTGCGTGATGTGACACTGGATGGGAGACCTGTGGTTGAATTTCCCAGCTCCTTGGCCAGTGGTGATTAGAAACTTTGCACAGTGGACGTGCTGGGTCTGCATCATTGCCTGGCACTCAACTGCAGAGTGTGGAGCTGCTTTCAAGCGTCAGCCCTTTTGGCAGCAGTATTGTGCTGTAATAGGCACAGGCAAGGCAGAATGAAGCTATGAAACAGTCCAAGGTTGAAGCAGTGGTAAGAGACATGGAAAATAAGCCCACTTGGATAGCTTAATATTGTGAATTCCTGTCCTTTAGAAAGTGGAGACCACCTCCACATAATTCCAGAAACAGACTGCCAAACTCCAGGCTAATCTAAATTAAAACAATTATCCTCTTACAATTTTAGTTTATTTTGGCAATGCTAACAAATTCTTAACAGCAAAGAAAGTCAGTCATTTGGGAGTAATTCTGAGAAGTCCCAGAGGAAAGGACTGGGCAGTAAAAGACAGCTGAAAGCTCAACAGATTCTGTTCTGTCACCCTCTGGCTCATTGTGCAGATCATCTGCAGCAGGCTTTGCAAGGGAAATGCAGACCCGTAGTGTCAGGAGGCCTTTTATTCTTGTGTCCCTCTTCCAGGCTGGCTCATTGGTTGTCTGGAAGATTCTGAGCATGAGTATGGTGAATCTGGCTGAAGCTGAACTTTAGAAGCATCCTGGGAGTTTGGGGATTTGCAAAATGAGGTGAAAGAATGATCCAGCAATGACATAAGCAGGCAGTGTGGATACAGCCTTCCCAGTGTTGGTTAGGCTGACCAACCTGCAAGTGCTGGTGTGGCCTCATGCAGCTATTGCAGCTATGGAGGAAGTGTTTGAGCAATAAAACAAATGAACTACTGATCATCTTGGATTTCTTGGCTGTTACCTCCAGTAGCACTACCAGGGAAGAACACCATTGCAGGCTTGAACACTTGTATTTTATCTCACTGTGTTGTTCTTTGCTCAGACTGTGACATATTTTCTGGAGAAGGAAAAAACTGGTGTTATGTGCTAAGCAGGTTTAGGTCAATTAGTCTTCAGACAGTTGGACTAGATGATTGTCGTAAGTCCCTTCAAACCCAAATATTCTATTCTGACATCTATATTAAATACGATATTCTAATATAGCCATGAGCTATTTTTGTGTGTGTGCATAGGCATGTACACATACAGGTATCTATTTAATATGCAATTTAGAAAAAGCTATTATATATACTTCTTAAATGATATAAATTAATTTCATGGCCTAAGGCAGTTCAAGACTGGAAGAGACTATTGGTTCACTTAATCCACTCCCTACCCGGTCCAGGCCGGGAATTTGTTTTCCCAAAAACCACCAGAAATAACATGTCTGATGAAGGAGATTCTCTGAAAAGGCAAGGAGTCTTGATCTGAAGACATAGTTATTTGCTTTGTTGCTGTTTTGAGGGTTTTTTTCTGATTTTGTTTTTGTTCTTACTACAGTTCCTTACCTGGAACTACCTTAATACTTGAGTGTTTTACATAACCAGTCTGTAACAAGTGTTTCCCTTTGCACATACCAATCCCTGTGATTCCATGGAGCCCAGTGCCCGCTTGTTTGCTGACTTCAGCTCTTCCAAAAGCAGAACTATGTTCATTCACTTAGTCTTTGCTGCTAAAAACATGCATGTCTGAGTTTGTGAATAGAAATAATTTGTCTGAAATGGACCCAAATTACCTACCTCGTCTTGATTTTAAGAACAGCACAGTTACAGTCAATTGCATAAGTTTATGAGTAACTGCTGCTTTGTAAAATCAAGACTGAGTAGCAGGAAGAAAATGTATTTTCAGCAAATACAAAGTGTTAGTGAGACATAAACTCTTAAGCATGATTCACAGTTCAGGCTGCTCTGCCTATTGAGTGGTTAAGCTGTGGCATTTCATTATAGCCTTGGCTGCTTTTTATGTATTGTGATGGAGCAGTTGCAAAACCACTGCCCTTTGCCCTACTGGACTGGAGCTGCCCTGCTGGGGGCCTGCAGCCCATCCTGCTCATAACTGGTTGAAAATTTCCTTCAACTCGAGGAGCAAGAGTGTCTGAACTCTGTCCATGTTGCAACAAGCTCCAGTGCAGCATGTGTGCAACTCTACCCTGACACCAAGAAGTCCTAAGTGAACCTGACTTAGATTTAATAAAACTCTTGAAGAAAAGTTCGATAAAGGTTTGATTTCTGCTGGGGTTTGTATGATTTTGAGATAAACACTTACGCTTTTCCTCTTTGTTTCTTCCCTTTTAAAGAAGGTAGGTAAAAACTTTTGGTTCTGTTCTGAAAATGTCTTGGGAGAAATGTGTTGAGGGCAGGAAAGGCAAGGGTGGTGTGTCCTTCTTGACAAGGGCACAGTCTCAAAGTGCCCAAGAGAGGGGAAAAGAGTCCTGGGAAGGGTAATCCAGTTCAGCCAAGGGTCTAGGAATCATCAAAAAAGTCCATAGTGTTGGGACAGATCTAGAGTTAAACAGGGAAGCAAGTGAGTGGGACTTGCATGGGACATGGCCAGGTATAGGCTGGGCTGCAGGACTTTCCGTGTCATGGTTAAATCATTACAAACAGGAAAGAAGAGGGAGGTTTTAGAAGTGGCTCTCAGTAAGTGGAATTAGACCCAAAGACATTTTCAGGACACATTTTGTGACTTACTGTTTCCCAGGTCAGATGTGAAAGGCTAATGAGGAGGTCAGTGTAGTCCTCCAGCTCATCTGACAGACCTAAGTGATAACCTGGCAAATGTTACAGCTGATGAACAGAAACAGATGTGTTTATAAATGACCTGTGTTAATCTTAAAGTCACCAGTCTGAAACTGAACCCAAAGACGTGTGCATTGGTTTAAGGATAGAAAATTTATTTCTGATTTTCTGCCAGTGATTTAATCATTGGAGAATGGGTTTACATAGGCAAGAACAAAAGGAGAAGCTGAGCAGAACTCCTTAAACCCACCAGATGTGCAGAGTTTTAGAGGATTATGGTGTTATTACTACAGAACGTAAGATGGTAGGTTTTCCAATGTTGCAAAACATGCATAAGTTGTAGAGGGAAAGGAAACTATTTCAGTAATCAGTAGATATGTGATTTAGCAAGTTCAGAGCTGGAACGCCCATTGCAAATGTTCTACTATATCTATGTTTCAAACCCCTTACATATTAAATACAGATGCTGGAGTAGGCATGTTGGGGCAGTATTGACATAAGAACATAAAAATCTTCAGGGGATGGTTATTGAGGATTCTTAAAACAGAGCTTAAATTATTGCAGCACTCAGAATGAATGCCTGGCAATCATTAAAGCTAGAGAATATTTTCAGCACTAGTGCAGGAAGATGTTTATGATCAGGACAGATCGTACATCCCTGAAATAGATCCTGCTATGGTGGGAAGGTTGCCAGGTGTTTGTAAAAATGGCAACACTAACATTTTGCAATTACCGCTTCTTTGTTTTTTGCTTTATTTTGTTGGCTGTGGTGCAAGACTAATTGTGAAGGCGATTAATGATTTCTAAAGAGAATGAGTATTCTGAGGAGGACATAAGAAATCTTTTCTTTTGGCATGAGTAAAAATAGTGCTGGCCCATCCAGGTGAGGATTGTCTATAGTAATTGACAGCTTCCTAAAGTGGAGTTATATCTGGATGGGTGAAATTGAAAGATGATTTGGCAAATGCAGCCATTTTAGAAGAAGTATCTTTTCAGAATATCATAGTAAAAAAACCTCTGCTTAGAACAGGAAAGTGCTGAGTGTAAACAAACATGAAGTTGTAAAGGACATGAGAAGAAACCAATGGATCGTGGGCTCAGGCATTAGTTACTGGTCAGTTCTGTGAATCATGGACTCAAAGTGAGAGATGTTTTTAGAAGAACCTGGGTTGACCCCCTTGCCTGATGCAGTCCACAGAGGATTTTGAAGTGTTTCATGTGCATGGAGCTGGATAAGAGCCTAGGCCAGATGGTGTCTGATCTTATGGACAGGATAAGGGTTTGCACCTCTGTTTCTCAGGCTTACATTCTCATAGGACACTTACATCCTCTCTTCTTGCCTGGGCTGTGGTGAGGCAGCCTGTGTGGATGATAGACAGGAGTGTAAACTGTTCAGGGAGAGTAGCGGGCTTTGCACAGGCATGGGGCCACATCATCTCTTTAATTAAATTGCTGCAGTTGCACTTAGAACCAACAAAGAAAATAACCTCGGTTTCTAAATAAACCCCCTGTGCATTTATATACTGGGGTAATGTTTTTTCCTTTGACAGGGAAGCACTAAAACATGCTACTGAATTTATAATTTCAAGTGATACAAGGAAGCCTGGCCATGGGTAGTGTTGACAGTGTAATTTGATTTTATTGGTATTGTTGGCACTTCATGTGTGGGACATTCTTTTCTGGTTTATTTTTTAATGAGAAACATTCTATCAGGTTGTGAAAAGAACATTTTCTGTTGCCCAAAGCATAAGCAAAAAGCCTAATTGAACAACCCCCCCAATATTATAAAGAACAGAAAAAACCCCCATGTTAAACAATATTTGACTTTTATGTATAAGACATTGTCTTCAAAAATCTGAGTCGTTTCCATCCATATAAACAAGTTATATAGTAGTAACAAAGTGCATGAAGCAAATTGCTAAATTTAACTAAGGTATTAAAATAAAAAGTACTTTAAAACAATACTTTAACACAGTTTTTTGCCATGATTCTATCATGCATCAACACAAAGCAGATCCTGAGGCAACCTGTGCCTTTGACAGCCTTTCTGTATTATTATGTAAATAAATGGAAGTGATGATCAAACTCGTAAGAGGGTGAAAAACATCAAGACAAACCATCCATTTATAACAGAGTTGTATTAAAAAAAAAAAAATCAAAGTGCACTGCTGGTACATCTCATTTGAGCCTATCTGGAATGTGAATAACAGAGGGGAATTATCCAGTCTCCAAAGGTTCCAATGCTTTGTTTAAGCACCAAGGGAATAAAGAATGATGGCTGTTCTGTTCATAGCACTACTCTGACTAGCATGACAACGGAAAAATTGTACCAGAATATATACGTAAACATCTTTTGTATACTGAGGAGGCAAACACTCTTAAATTATCTGATGTGTACAGTACTGGTACTTAATGTTTTGGTGCCAGTACCAGACTGGTCCAGTAATTAGCATTCAGATCTATTTCTAATTACAGATAAGGCATATAACAAAAAAGTAAATATTTGGTTATTAATATCTCATATGGTTCAGCAACCCAACCAGTCAGAACTTATCTTGCCAATTTTAACAATCTTCAAACTCTTGTCTTCCATTTGTAGATAGTACTGATCTTTGAAAAAGTAGGTATATCCTGTTAAAATAAATTTAAAAAGCATGCTCAGATTATGGAGCACATAATTCTTGATGAAAGATTTTTTTGTCTTTGTGATTTCATGAAGCTTAATGAACCGGATGACCTATTTCCCAAAATATTCATATGTATTTGTATTGTAAAAAAGATGTATTTTAAAATGACATTAAAACTCCCATCCTGCAGAAGAGAGCTCTTATTAAATGGAGCCTTAATAAGGTTACTGTTTTGTGAGCCAGAATTTTCTGAGATGAAATGGTTGCTGGCAGAATAGATGTTGAAAATGTGACTGAGTCAAAACTCATGTGACGCCAGTGTTGCTTTCAGACTTTAGTGCATATCTGTGCAAAATTTAAGGCCCCTTAAAACCATGGGCCAGCTGGAGTTGGTAGGAAGTTAAGGAAAATTGCAACATAAAACCCATTCATGCCTGTGATCAGGGAGATTATTGTACTTGAGTTCTGGTTGTGCTAGAGCAGGATGGTGCTGAAATGGTGCTGGGACTGTGTGCTGGTGTGGAGGAACCTGGGGAGGATCAAGGAGCTGGGAAATGTCCAAGCCACAAGGACTGGCTCGGTCATACATCCTGGGGTTAGGACATCCTGTGCATCAGGCATTGGGTGGCTCCATTTGGCTCCTACTCATGGACCATAAGAAATTAAAGTCTCCAATGAGTTTTGCAGCAAACAAATAAGAGAGCTTGTTAGTGACTTAAATCAGAATTACAGCTTACCACTGTCCCCAAGGCCCAGGACAGCATCGAGGTTATCTGGAATACCATTCCAAGAGTCAGCAATGAATTTAGGGGATGCAATCTCCATTTTCTTCTTTTCTTCATTGTATCTGAAGGAAATTACAGCTCTACATTACAAATCTGCATTTAATGTTAAATTGTAATATAATTTTTCAGGGAGTCCTCAGCAAGTGTGACTATATAAAACAAACAGAAATATAATAACTGAGATTGTAACATGGTTTCTATTTCATTTTAATTATTCCCAATTCCTTTAAATCCTGTGAAATTTTACATCTTTCCTTTGAAAATGCAATTATTGCTGAATTGAAAATACACTTTCTAAGGAAAATTCTTTCCAGAAATGTAATTTGGATGAGAATGGGTGCTGAGCAGGACGAGTGGAGGCATACTGAGCAGCAGTGACGTGGGGTATAGTTTGAACCAATGACCCTTGGGGTGCTCAAATACCTCTTCAGGCGCAGGAGGCTTCAGAGAGGTTGTCTTTGATTAGTACTGGAGAGAGAAAATTTCTATTTATCCATATCCATAGGTATCTCAGGTTACCTTTCCCTCATTGCTCTATGGAACTACTTGGATTACATTCAAAGTTACACCAGTACTAACTAGCAGTAGGTTGGTCAAAAGCAATTTAAATGATTCATTTAAATTCCTTACTATTTTTTTCTGGGCTATTTGAAGAAAATCTAGTACCTTGCTGGGTAGCTTTAAAACTTCAGCTGTGGAATCTGAGCCAGCTCCTTTTCCCCTCCCTCACAAAACTTTGCTATGCTCACAGTCTTGTTATAATAACACTAAAATAGCTTGTGGCTGGAATGAAGGAGAGAGAAGGCTTCCAAAAAATCCATTTAAAGTAAGTGTGATAATGGCACAGGAAGGACTATGGTATGTAACTATTTTGATTCCATTGACAGAGTCCTTGTATAAAATGTAACAGCCACATACTTAAGGGTTATAGCATCTGTTCAAAAGAGATGCATTTTTTTTATCTGAAATATTTGTCAACTGCTTGCTTTCTTTACACGGATAAAAATCACTTAATCCTATTTTGTTTCTTTAACAATAAATTATGCATTCTGCAGTGACTGCACTTGATAAGGTACTTCAATAGAAATACTGTCTGTGATTAGAGTGATGAATTACTTGGAGGCCCTGTAGTACAGTTAATCAAAACAAGAGTTGGTACAGAGGAAGCCAGCAGCTTTTTAACTCATAGTCTGTAGGTTTTAGTAGGAGTCTGAAGTGTTGCAAATGGCTGTGTTAGAAATACTACTTGTAAATATTTAAATGGTCTCTACAATACGACATTAAAGAATGAATAACATTCTTTAGGTTTCTAGTTCTTTATTTCTTTAGATAATTGAGAAGATTACTGTCCTTAAAGTAATTGAAAGTTATGATCAAGTGGCAATTGTGAAAGAGTATTTTATTTACTTACAGGAATCCACGGTCATTAGGATATAATAAAGTAAGTAATTCGGTTTAATCATAACATGAAATTAATGTTCACATAAAATGGACTCAATTATACTGAGACCTCCTTTGATATCTTATATAGGACATCTCTCAGAAGGAACTCTTACAGGTTGGAGAATCTTTTAGATTTCTGGTGGTTATTTCTGATGTTTAACTTTCCTCTAAATTGTCAGTTAATGAATGGGTCCACATTCAGCCTGTTGTGTAATGTCTGCATTCCTGAAGTAAAGTCCTGTTCCTGGAACAGGCCTCTGACAGTGACTGCAGGAGTCAGTGCCTCTGCTTTGTTCTGATGCCATTTTGATAGCACAGAGGTAACTCACAAAGTTCCTCCTTTGCTTTTTAAGATGGTCTTTTGTGCCAGATCTTTCTGGCAATTATGATAATGAAATTCTATTAAATACAGTTATACAATTAATAGACTCTTCAGATGTAACATAGGATATTTATTTCTACCATAGTAATACCTTGAGACATTTTAAGGACATTCTTTCTTAATCTACAAAGCTAAGAGTATGGTAGCAGGTCACCTGGGTTTCACTGAAAACATGAAAAGGATTGAGAGACTGTCAAAATGAACTGAAGCTAAGATTTTTCTCAAAGTCCTTACAGGTACACTTGTGGTTTGTTCAGATTTCCTCAGTGCCAACTCTATTAGTAGAGCAAAGGTGTAAGTGACTGGTAGATCAGCTGCTGAAAGGATTTACAGTCATCCCCAGCATGCTTTGGTAGTCACACTGCTGTTTCCTTTCAATCCAGTGCCTCTAAACCTGATGGCTTAGTGAAAGAATTTCTTGAGCAATCTGGTCAGTCTTTAGATTCAAGTGATTGGAGATCAGTGCATTTATAAGGAATTCTTAGCAGAGCTTTCCCCCAGCATTTCTGAGCTGACAGTAAGGACAACTTGCCCCTCTTAAGAGCCTGGGACTGACGTGGAGCAGGTGCTGGTACATGGGGGCAGAGGGATGAGTTGTTAGTGGTGGGCAGCCTGACACACCACCCAGATACCCTCTTCCATTGCTGTTTTTGAGGTTGTTTTCTGAAATGTGTACTAGTTTCCTGCTGCTGTACTGAAGCACTTTCCTGCTGTCAGCACTGTCCTGGCAGCCCTTGTTTTGTATTCCCAGAGGATGACCCCCTGTGTTTGGTCCCTGCCTCCTGAAGCTCAGCATGCATTCAGCCCTAGAGACACAGCTTGGCTGACAGCATCCCACCACCACTCAATGATTCTTACTTCCAGTATCTGTCTCCAGCAAAAATGTATGTCCTCTTGTTTCTGCCCCAGTTAAAAGCTGCATCGACACGCTGCACATCAGGGGGCAGCCCCAGGCTGGTGAGTTTCTTTGGATAGCCCCTGTCCAAGTTGCTGGCTGAATAAACCCAGTACTCGTTTCCTAAGCAGGGGAGAAAACAAAGCAAACAAACACTGTTTATTAATCACTAACAAAAGGGGTTTTGTTATTTTTTCCTTTGCCCTGTGACTTTTTATTGCACTAACTCTACCACTGGTCTTTCTAGTGTTTTGCCATCTGTGAAGCACTAGATTACAATGTAAGTGGACTGTGATTACCACTGCTTTTGCTATTGAAGTGCTCCTTGCCTCAAAAAAAGAGGTCACCTCTTTTCTCTTGCTTCCTCCCTTCTTAGCTGACTTACCTTTGAGGCAGTCACTGTCTTTGTAAATTGGGGTTATGCTAAAACAAGTAGTTTATACAGGAAATTTTTTGTATTATGAAAATTGTCTGAAACGGGGCAGGGCCACCTGATGTTCAAATGCAACTTTTATTTGTTTTGTTAACCAATTTTATTGAGTGATCAATAGGAAGCTTTTGCTCAGAGTTCCTGTTGTCCTTTGTCACAACATTTCTAGTGCCTTCCCAGATATGTACTAGCAGGCTATGTAGTAGTGTTCTGTGTTCTTTACATGGAATTGTAATCTGCTTAGTAAATACCCTCACAGGATTCACTGAAAGCCATGGAAAGATTTATTCATGAAAGGACATTTCTTTGATTCTGTGCTAGTGGGAAAGAAAGTAAGTAAAGTATTAATGTGAGAAAAGTATAAAGTGTAGCATTTGAGAATCTTCGAAGTTATTGATTCACTATTCAGGAGCAAAGGGTGGGACTAACTAGTAAGTATTTTAAGACAGTTGTGTTATTTTCAAACCAATCTTTGTTTTTTGATAGTTCTTATTAATTTTTTTTAAAAAGCAGGTTAGCTATATTTTCCTGGAATTTATAAAGAAAAGGAGAGGTTTAGATATGATAGGATTATATATAATATATGCAGTATTTGAAGTATTTTGGTTTGCCTGACTTCTTTAAGTTTTTTTCCCTTCCTCGATGTAAACTAAAGCAAATGGCCTCTGAACCATGTGGAGTAGATCATCATTACTTTTTTCTCTTCTGTACAGAAAATGTACAGCAGCTTTTGCCATATGGTTTTTACATGACTGGAGACGTTTAGTCATGTTTTTAGTAGATGCTGGAGCCTCGTTTTTGCTGGCTCAGTTCTTCATGTTGAAAACAGTCTCACAGCTCTGCTTGTTTGGCCACTACAGCAGAACCATATGTGTGACAGACACAGCAGAGCTTCCTGTCCTCCTCCTCTCTCATGGAGGCAGCTTGCATGGCCACCTGTATCCTCTGCCTGATGAGCCACCAAGGAAGATGCTTGGAAGCCAAAGTGGAAGTCAGTCTTTGGCAAAAGAGAAGGAGACAAGGAAAGGCATGAGGAGGAAAAAAAAAAGTAGTCTTCTCAAGCAACATGTGCTGAGATAATAGCTTAGAATGGAAAGAAATAGAAGAAAAACAGAGCAGCAACCGAGGAAAGAGAGCTCCCACTGTTGTTGCGTTGCATTTTAAATAACCATTCTTGTTTGGTTTTGCTTCTTGTTGAGTGTCTCTTTCTAGATGCTTACAGCCCTCCTTTTGTTATACTGGAGGCTGAATGCTGTTTAGAGTCTTTCAGATCCAGCCTTTGTCCTAAAATCCTCAGCGTGGCAATAGGGAGATTTCTCACCCTACCTGTTGGCTCTGCTGGCTCCTAGGCTGTTCCCTGTCCCAGGTACAACTCAGAGGAAAGTGAGCTTGAATGCAACATTATGCAAATGGCCACTTACATTTTGAAACTTAAAACCCATACCTGTAAAAAAAATATAGCCTTTAAGACCAATACCTGAAAAAAATACAGCCTTCTCGTCCTGAGGGGCCTCATAGACAGCATCAATTTTCTCTGGCAGATCAGGCCAGAATGTAGCAACAAGAAGGGGACCTGTGGGTTTTCCTCGGGGGTTTACAGTCCTCCACATGAATCTGAGCAGAACAGAAAATTGTACAAGATTTACAATGAACTAATTCAGCAGCACATCTGTTTCTCATCACTTCTGGCACAGGGCACATGAGCATGCACACACACACATGCGCACACACGCGTTAGCAGCAACACACACTTGGAGCTCTTCACTGACTGAAAGAGGAACTCATTTATTTAGAGGCACGTTGCTAGAGGAGCTGCACCACAAGCTGCATGCTGGACTGCTGGTGAAATTGTTGCACTGATTGCTTCCTGTTGCTTTTTGCATCAGGGCAAAATTTATCCTGTGCTTTGAGTATACAAATAAACTCATTTACACAGCATTTAAACTGTTAGAGCCCTCCTGCTGCTGTGTATGGAGCAGATGGATGAACATTTGACAAAAGCAGAGTTTTGTATTCCATGAACTGCTCTTGCAATTACTATTGTAGTGACTAAAAGTTCAAATTTAACAGCAGTATATCATAGTGCTTGGAAGTGAGTTTGGCTGTAAAAGAAACTGCTAGCACTAAAAACGTTCATTAGAGAAATGCAAAGGGTAATTTATTGGCTATTTTATGTATAAGTAGGATGATCATTTGATTTAAGCTTCAAAAAGCTCTAATTATCTTTAAATGGCAGAGCTTTGTGCTGAGGGCTTTTGGTATTAAAAATGGCACTGCTGTTTCCTCCTCCACAGAGTGAAGAACGTTTTCCTCAACGGAACAAAAGTTTTGATGTGGTCATAAAATGAAAAATCAGCAGGCTGGTGGAATTGCTCTTGCACCAACCTATAGTTGTTAAATTCTGAGGTCAAACTGCTTTTACCATTAATGTGTTTCTGAAGCTCAAGGTGCTACTGGCTTTTTATGTTTTGCAGAGTATAAATTGTCATTACCCATTCCTGCCTAGAATACTTATACCTTTGAGAAGCCCAGGATCTTAAACTGCATTCTTGTTTTGCCTAAAATTTGGAGGAGCAGTCCTAAATTAATTTAACAAATTGCTGTATTTTTATCAATAATGAAGATAGTAATATATTATCGTATCCTTGTTTTGCATACATAGATGTATTTCTAACATGTACAAAAATATCTCAGAGCATGACTCATAATTTTCATTTACAAAAAAAGGCAAAGAATGAGCCATTTGGCTAATTACGCCTCTCAAAAGTATTAAAATACATATAAAATGCTGTAATAGGTAATACGATTTGTTTCATGCATCTCTTTTTAGAAAGAAAAGCAGATCCAATATGATATGGAATGGAAATTCATATAGAAAATCTTTATAACACTGCATTCATAAAAGTAGTTCCTTTAAAAACCCAAGTCACAGAATTCTCAGTCAAGTTTGGACCTGATTTATGGCTGAATCAGCTCCAGTAATTGCTATCTGCATGAATTTCAAACTTTCCAGAGCCAACAGAGACTTAACACCAGGTTTTTAATAAACCACACATTTCAAGGGACTTGTTAAATTGGTGAGGTTTTCTTTTGGAAAGGGAAACTTTGTCAAAGCTGAATTTTATTTTGTTTTTGAATTGGGTAGAAGGTATTTTTATTTCTACACATCTTACTGAGGAAATGGTGAAATTAATTATTTGGCTTTCTCATATCAGTTTGAACACAATAAAATGTTTTAACTCATCCATATTGAATCTTAATATTACATTTATAGACGGATTTAATAATTTAGTTACAGTAGGTATTTTACATCATATTTTAACTTAGTATTTGCCATGATGATGATTATTATATGCAGTTATCAAAAGGACCCAAATGAGTGGGTCTTTTTTAGTGTCCTGATAAATTTCAAAGTGTGGACTTTTGTTCATTCTCAGAACAAAACCATCTGTGGAAATGCTGTTCTTGGGCATTGTGTGCCCAATGGAAAAGCTCAACTGTTCTTTATGGCTAACAGCACCTTCAGTAATTCCCTTTTCCCAGTAATTTCCTTTCCTTAATTTGAGGGGGGAGGAAAATACTTTTTTTTTGGAAAGAATTAATCATATCTGACCTCCTTTTTGCTATTTACTCTTTGCCTGTGCCATGTGACAGTTGGATTATATGGTCATTTTCATGAATCATAAAAGTCACACGACACATGATAGACAGTTGTTTCTTGAATTCCAAAAGTGAGTCACAATGCTGTTTGCCTGATACTTGGAAAGCTGCAAGACTGAAAAAGCCATTCCAGAGCAAAACAATTCAACAGTTGTCTGCTTTTGCTGCATGCTAGATAAAGGCTGAGCCAGACTGAACAGATCGTTTTGGTATTTGCATAGTTCTTAGACCAACTGTATCTAAATGCAAAATACTTCTATTTTGTTGAGATGGTACAGAATACTGGATCACTCTGCTGGTTTAGGAGTAGATTTTACATTGTTCCTTGGCGTGACTACCAGTTTAGAAGAGCAGGAGCAAGGTGGAGTTCTGGCTGGTAACCAAGGCCCACAAGTGAGCAGAAGAGGAGCAGCAGCTGGGAATAGTGTGCAACTTGGTCGGGGTTTTACTGCTGTGAGAATGTTTTTCCTCTGAAGGTGCTGAACTCAGGTGAATACTTCAGCTCTTTGATGACTAAATTAGCAAAACTGGGCACTGGTTTTGACAGACTTGATCTGGGGTCTTGGGGCCAGCCCTGTGTGGCTTTGTGAGGCTGATCTGTTGTTACTGTGGGGCTGTTTGGCGGCCAAGGAATGACTGTTCCTTGCCAGTAGGGATCACTGGAGTCTTAGCCTGCTGCTGACAGGGCCAAGAAGAAGAGTACAGAAGATATCAGAAGTATCCCCACAGACCAGATGAAATGAACCCTTTTTGCCCCAAGCAGCTGTAATATAAATAGGGAATAATATGTTCTTACAATCAGAAGGTTTAAAATCCATCTCTGCATTGCTAAAACACAAAGCCTGTGATAAAGATTAAGACCAACTTCAAACCTAAAGAACCATTATTCTGGGTTTCATATTGATTGGATCTAGAAGGAAATGCACTGAAGGAATTATTGTATTTATCCTCTAAAATCACCTAAC
The DNA here is from genome assembly GCA_013397115.1 of Edolisoma coerulescens. Taxonomy (NCBI): domain Eukaryota; kingdom Metazoa; phylum Chordata; class Aves; order Passeriformes; family Campephagidae; genus Edolisoma; species Edolisoma coerulescens. The sequence goes on along the minus strand of VWZW01003082.1, from coordinate 522,407 downwards.
TGACCATGGTTTTTTCTTACTAAAACCTGGTGAGTAGAGTTAAACCATGCAGCATAGTAATAAAGCTTCATATATCTACCTGAAAATTTGAATCTGGAGCAGATGGCTGTACTCAGGTATATCACCAGGAGATACAAATAATTTTTAAATTGCTATTTTGTGGGGGGAACTTTTTTGTTGGTTCCTGCTTCCTTTTAAATTTCAACTGACAACTGGCAAGGAGCAAGGAACAGCTGAGTTGCAATCCTTCCCTTAGCTTCAGATTTCTTTTATATGTTTTTATATGATAGGAGACAGTGTTTGATTTAGGCACACTCATTGAATGTGTGTGGACCCAGATCTTCAGTGGTGTTGGGAGAATATTCAGGGTAACTGAGGACAAATGATTCCAAATTCGGCATTGATTCATGACAGGGAAAAAATGAGCTTTAGTGTCTCTCACAATGATGCTGCCAAGTCCCATACTCCTTAGGAGATGCTCTTCATTGCTGAGCAGCTGGGTAATACAGGCCCTGGCAAAGGCAGTGGGAGCTGCAGCTGTGCAGCCACCTCATTTTATTAGGAATGTCTCTGCTTTTGCATCAAAAATGCCTTTGGTGCCTTCTGTTTTGGAGGCTTTGCACACATGTAGCCTATCCCAATCACCAGTGCCCTTGATGTGTTATTACAGCAGCCATGAGTCACATAATGATGTTATTTAATGACGTTGGACTCAACCTGAATTAAACAATTTCCCTTAGGAGTTGATTAGGGCCATTTCTGAACACACAAAACAAAGGGTGGATGTTGTGCCCGATAATAAATTTCTAGATTTTGGTGAATAGGTCTCACAGATTCCTTCACTTGAGGCTCTCCTGGTAAGCAATTTATCTCACTTACCTATCTTTGAAGAAAAACGTTTCTCCTCTGATTTGTGCGACTCCATCAAATACAATCTCATGCTTGCAGAGCTCTGGAGTGACAGGTCCGAGGGTCGGACGTGGCCCTGGCCCTGGTCCGGGTTCAACATCAGGTGACACCTCTGTGATGGTGAACAGAGATATTTGTTACACTGGAATGAAGTGCTGCACAGGTTACATGGAGAACATGAGCTGCCATCGTTTCTAAAAGGGTAATCATTTGGAGTTCTTGAAGTAGGAAAAACTGATAATGAAATCTCTGCAGAAGGGGGGTGGTTGAGCACAGCTGAGGAAGCCTTGACTTCCAGTTCTGCCTTAATCCTCTGCGTGGCCTCATTGGAGACATAGTGCCCATCAGTGTGTCTGTCTTGGCTGAGCTGCCTGTTTAACCTGAGAGATGATTAGAAGTGCCCATACTGGGTTCAGAAGTGAACATCACAATTTTTATTTTTCTGGCTTCTAAAAAGAAGTGAGATAAATTTCAAAGTCCATGTACTCAGAATTATCCACAGCTCTGCTGAGAAAGACATCAAAGTGGATTTCTCTTTTTTAAAGAAGTGCAAATATTTGGCAAGTTACAAAGATGCATTTTGAGCCATTTGTATGATCTTTCTGCCCTCACCAAGAATCAAATTGTGCTTTTCTGAACATGCACTTTGCCATCTGGTTTATTTTATTTGGTTTTATTATTTGGCTGCTGCTTGTCTTGAGGCATTTGCCTTTTTTACTCAGATGTTGGGTTAATTTACTGTATGAGAAAATAATGGAGTGTAGCTGATTTGTGATAATTATAATGGGAGCAAAAAAGGTTTTTTTGAATACTTGTTTTACATAGAAAGCAGTTTGTAAAGGGTTATATCGGTTAAAAAGAGGAAGAAAGATAGTTTTGTCTCGGATCTTGAAGCATGCTTTAAGAAAACTGGGTTAAGTTCTGAACTCTTATCAAAGATACACAGTATGAGCTCAGAAAACTCACTTAAAACCTTGACCATGTCTCAATTCCCATTCTTAATTAAAGCATCTAAGAATAAGGAATAATGAAGATTCAAATCAGATTTTTGTCTCATGTGATAATAATTTTGGTATATTCTTATTAAAATTCCCAAGGTGTGAAATACTGTAGAATATAGTCACAGTTAAAAAGATCTCTCAGTAGAAAAGTGAAAAGCACAGAAAGAGAAATGGAATATGGGAATGACTGCTTAATTGACTGTAGTATACTCGTGCCTCTCCAAGGTAGAAAATGTATGCATGAAAGGAATTTTAATCATGATACTACTTCTGCATTTTACTAAGACTATCTGTGGAGAAAATAACAAATGTTAAAGATGTAACTACATAAAAATACTTAAATCCACTTTTTCTCTGGGAGACCGCCAAATACATTTACATTGAAGTTTCAGCTCCCACACTTTCTGCAAATGTTATTGTGATGGTAGAGCCTGAATTGTGGGAAGGCAATGTGAACTGTTTCCAAGATGGGACGCAGGAAACAATGTCCTTCCCACCTTGCAGAGGGTCACAATCTGGGAGGCTCAGAGTGTTGTAGGAAGTAACATCCAAACCCACGCACATCAGGTTATATGAAGCTAGAAACAAACATGGCATTTCAGTGTCCCAGTAAAGGCACTAGAAATTTTCATCTAAAGGTTTGTTTATGGGGTGCTTTGATGCTCCTTTTCATTCAGTAAATTTAGTAACCCCTCATCCTTAAGTTGTGATATTTAATTGAAGTAGAAGGCCTGGTAATATGAAGAAAGCAGGGAGAAAGGAGCAGAGGATGTTTCTGGTGTTGGTGGGATTGTGCAGTTTGTAATTTACTGCAAATTCTGAGTCCCAGATTTCAACCTGTGCTGCTTGCTTTTCTGATGGGTTCTGCTGATGGGGGAGGACTTTACCGTATAGCTCCTGGATCCCTTTAATATCGTCCTGAGAAAGTCGGAAGTTCTTGGTGTAGGTGTAGATAGGGGCCATGAGAGCTCCGGGGTCCTCAGAGTGCTCTAATCCCATAGCATGGCCAAATTCATGGGCAGCAACCAAGAAGAGGCTGTACCCTAAACAACACAGTAAGACAGGGTTAGCTGCTTGCATTTAAATAGAATTGTACCAGACAGGTTATTCACAATAAATAATAATGGTTAATATTTACAGCCTCCAATGGTGAACATCACACCTACTGCCAGTAATGCCATTTCACTGGAGAGGTTCTAAAACCCTCTTTTGTAGGTGATTTTTGCTGCTGTCTCCCATGCAAGTGACTCTGACCAAGTGTTAATACTTGTGTGAGAAAAGGAAGTGTAGCAAATAACATTGGACATCCCTTTTAGGTACAGAAGAATTGAACTTGCAATCTAGATATCAAATCTTCCTTTTAACCATGAGATGGCTTGTAAGTGATAAACAGGTCTGTAAATCTGTGTCTCTGAGAACAGACTCTGAATCAGTACTGGTGTACCAAATATTGTTAGGCTAAAATAACCTTTTATCATAGGATGACATATTATCAATTATGGCTAAACAGTCTCTGAAATTTGGCAAGTTTTTTTCTTCCTAAAATAACTCCCCAAATCTAGCATTTATTTGTAAATATGTAAAAAGCCTTTTGCCCATGTTAAAATATGGACAATTATTAACCAAAGTAATTTTAAATAGCAATATTCAACTTTATACTGTCTCACTTTTTAAACGTGTTTTTATCCTTCACAATATCAGTCACAAATGTATTAATTTTTTAAATTTAGTGTTCATTCGTAATTTGTATCAGTGTATAATTTATCGCATACTAGTGAAATACTATAGTACTTGTGGCTTTTAGCCTCTGAAAGAAAAACTGGTGGGAAGAAAAACATCTATTTATTTATTAGTTTATTTCATGGTTTTGTATTTTGGAAGGATCCTGTATCATTATAACTTTAGAAAATCTGAATATTTCAGACAGATGAGCTCTGGGAGTGACTCTAGCTGTAGCCTCACGTTTCAGTGTAGGGACTTTGCTCAGATTTCAGGCTGGGGAGAAGTGCTGTAACCAGCAGGAATGATGAGAATGAAATGACTGCACGTGTGAGGCCATCGGTGTGGGCACCGCTCAGTCCCCCTTGCGTTGCCTTGGTAAGGGCCGTTACCTTGATCTGGACAAAAGCCCCACTTGCGGTCGTCGTCGTAGCTGCCGGTGCAGGCACACCAGAGCTTGCCGTCATTGCGCCCTGCGCTCGTGCACGACTCGTATTTGTTCCCCAGGAAGATGAAGGGGAACACACAAGGAGCTCCCTCGGAATTTCCACCAACTGTTGACATGGCTGTGGAAAATGACAGGAAAACACAGTGAGAAGGGGATCCCTTTTGCATCTTCTCCTAAACTACACACTAAAACCAGAAAGGAAGGAGGAATACCCCAGTCCTTCTAGGAATATGAAGAGTAATGTTAAAAGTAATATTTGAAAATTGTCTGACAGAATTAAAAGGGAAAAAGTCTAGACATTGCCATTGCAATGAACTTGCCAATAGTTTTGGTGGGGGTGAGAAGGAGCCCTGGACTCAAGTTCACAGCTCTGGGAAAGCAGCAGTTTAACAGTGTTTTGTGGAAGGTGATTGTCCAGCAAGTATCTTTTCATGCTTACTCCTGGTGTTATTTTAAAGTGTTTTAAAATATTTAGGTGGAAGTTATGGTTGGTGGCAGAAAGGTTAAAGGGCTATTGAATATCCACCTGGCTGGTGGGTGTCCCACTGAAGAATAAGCTTTATATACCCTGACAGCAGCGTACAGTTTAAAATCATATGATTTAAAACATTTTCTAAAGAAAAGGATATATTAAATAAAAGAAATAAATAAAGAAAATAACTTTTCTTTTAACTGGTAGTTCTGCAAAAACTTGAAAAATTTTCCCCTGTGTTCTCATCTATGTAGTATATGGCAGTAATATATAAGAAGTAACATTTGTGTGTGCAGGTGTAAGGATTTCTGGAGGGAAGAGAATGTAACTGCATTTAAAATAACAGTTTAAAGTAAGCATCATGAACAGAGTAGGAAAATAATATAAAACTCATTTAAATTCATTTATACTGCTACCTGGCAATTACAAGTTCCTTTCAAATTATGGTCTGTCTTCTGGGAAGGTACATGAGAGCAATACAGAGGCAAAGCTGGTTGTGTCCCTCAATATTTATTAGTATTTATTTCTCATTCATTACGATTTATTAATAGTCTTGTATGCTGAAAAAAAGCTTAAACTAAGTGTATTTCTTTGTTCCAGTGATAGCGACTGTGTTACCTAGGACTTTGAATACATTGATTCTAGATATATTGGTTCTTTTGTCTGTTGAATGATCCTTCAGAATTTTCCTAACCATGCAGCAGGGTATAATGATCCTTTCTTTTTTTTTTTTTTGACATCCGTAATGTAAAATTGAAGGGTTACACCTGGTTAACAAAAGTAACAGAAAGCCAAATACCAGTACCTCAAAGCTGTATTGCTAATGGTTAGGCCATTTTCAAAAGACCCCCAAAAAATCAAAAAGCAGGATGCATGTAGGTTTGAATGTAGCTTCCCCTTGGCTTGTTAAAAGCCAGAGATTTTTAGAACTGCCATGGTTAACTTAGTCTCTGTGCTTACGGCTGTAGCATGGATCCTAAGAATGAACACCTGCCAAGCTATTCAAGGCTCTAAATTAATTTTTGTTCCTTTATGTTTTAAAACTCAAGTTAAAAAGTATAAAAAAGTGTGAAGAAAGCTGAAATCTATTTTTGTGGCTAAACCATTTCACTTAGTTCTTTTGAATTGCTGAAAAGATCTATTAACACAGGCTTAACATACTAAACAGGATTTCTTTTTACAAATGTGAATGGTGAGTATTAAGCTAAAATATTATTCCTACTTTCTGCTGTCACATGAGACTTCTCTTCCAGGGCCATTAACAAACCATAATCTGCTTGTAATTGTCCTGCAGTGGTAGCCATGTACTTGTGTGTTCAGTGCCATTTGTATATTCCTGACAAACCTGTGCTGTGACACACCACCTTGGTTATACAGATTGCTCCTGTTCCAGTTACATCCTTGGCCACCTGTGTTGAAATTGTGTCTAACTCATCAACTTTTGTGTGCTCTGGTGAAACTGTGCCAAAGGAGACTTGTTAAAACAATGGCCAATTAGACTGTGTTATGCAAGCAACATTCCTCGTACCAGTCTCTGGGCAGAATCCGTATTTCTTATCTCTGTCATAGTCTTCAGTGGTTCCACACCATCGGTATCCATCTGTCCTGCCTTCTGTTGTGCACTGGTCATAGGACTGGCCTTGGAATTTGAAGGGAAATTTGCATGGCTGCCCATCACCATTGCCACCCATTGTGAAAAGTGCTGTGGGGAGAACAAGAGAGGAAAATGTCAGTACACAAAGCTCAGTATCAACAAGGAATTGCAGTGTGCCTGTGGGAGTGTGCCTGGGTCTGGACAGACATTAGACACCCAGCAGGTGTGATGCACTTCACACTCAGAACCTCTGTTTTACACCAGCATTGAAATGCTTTGGCAAGAGAGACCAGGGCTGTTACAGTCTCACAAGTGTATAGAAGGTAATGGTTGATTTGTCTTAATAGAAATGCATAACACAAACTTGATATTCCTTCTTGAAACAACATTTAGAAAGAGGGTTCTGAGAAAGTCACTCCTGTTCCTTAGCTGATTTATTTACCTTGTGTCAGAGATGCTAGCTAGAATGGCAGTCTTTGGGCAGAGCTTCTCTAAAATGCTGCCATACAGTAAAGTTGGATGATAACCTGTAGGTTCTTCCTCTATGTTTGCTTCTCGTTTCTGAGAATCCCTGCTCAGCCACTCCATAGATAAGCAAGAGAGGACAAATTTGACTGCTCCAACAAAGCTGAACACTGGAGGCTTCTCCTGTCTTTTGCTTGATCAGTGTTCCTGAAGGTTGTGTATTGGTCTTCTGGGGGAGGGGAGGGGATGAAGAGTGTTTATTGTCTGTCCATATACACAAACAAGGCCCCATGGGTCAACCCTGAGAACCAGAAATCTTTCTTGTTGATGAAGGATTAAAACGATACAGATTAAAATGACTCAAGAGTTCTGGGATCGGTTTTCGGATTTTACTAAACTTACTGGAATATCTAGAGGAAGACAGATACAATCTCACATGCTTATATTTAAAAAAAAGTGTGTCCAAATTAAATTCCATGAAAATGCAGTGGCTTGGAGTATCAAACATCTTGTGAATCTGCCTGTGTCTTCTCCTGGCTGCTCTATCACTGGGAATCCTCTGTGGTAGGACAGTGTCTGTGCTGTGCCATGTGCTGGTGAGAGGAAACTGTGAAGGCAACAAACTGCTCTAGGCCTTGCACTGAACAGAGATAAAAAATCCGTCATGCATTCATATGCTAATTCCCCTGGAGATTTAAGAACAACACTGCAGAATGACTTATCTGTTAGAATTCCCAGTGTAAAGCGTCCATGATTTGGCCTTTTTTAAGGTGCCTAAGGGCACCTTTTTCCCTCTCTCTCTCACCCCGTTTAAAGCTGCAGCTAAAACCCAAATGTGTATGTGGGAAGGCTTGGCAGGTTAGTTCTGACTTTGCTGTTGGTTTTGATGACTAAACAGTCATTCCAGCCTCACTCTTTGTGTAGGATTTGAGGGTGTTTGCCTTTGCTTAGTTTGATACATCAGTGGGAAGAGGCATTGTTTGTGTGTGTGCTTCTTTTTAGAGTAGCACTAAATAAACCCCCCAGACCTCTTCTGGCTTAAGGGTAACTGGGAAAGGGTTCTAACAATGGGGTATTGTGACACAGATGGTCCGTTTTGCCTTTTACACTTAAACCGGTAATTGGCCACGGCATCAGGGACATGAACCAGTAAGTTAAAGAAGTTCCAGTCCCACTAATGAGAGGACTCAGAGCTTTGCAGGCCTGGCTCACACACAGCAAGTTTGCTGAACTTCTGATCTGCCTGAGAGAGTGATTCTATCCTTCTACATCCTGGGCATGGAAGCAGCCACACAAGGGTCCTGTCTGCAACACACACTGTGCTTCCCCAAAAGAGCAAGCTGCAAATGTTGGGTTTTGTCTCAGATGCTCTACTAAGATAGGAAAGGTGCATTAACTAGGACTGTGGCTATTGTGATTGGAGAAGGACTTTATTTTTTAAAAAAAGGAATGATAGAATTGGAGAGCAAAGTTAAACTGAGTTGTTTAGATGACTCACTTACCATGAGCTGCTTCCAGCTCTAGGTCTGGCAAACTCTGCATTTTAATAGCCTTTTTATATTGGTTTACATGTGGCTAAGTTGCAAAAACCATATGGAAAGTCAGTCTCTTAATTTGCGTGCAGCCTTTCTGAGTCACAGTCAGAATGCAATTTTTCGTTTTGCTTGAGGCTCCATCATGTGATGGTAACAACAATGGTTTATTAAGTTTTCAATCCCCCCCCCCACCTTAACTATAAAATTGTGTTAATGTAAATGAAAGTTAGAGACTGGGGCAGTTTCCCCAAAAGAAAAGCCTAATTTACTTGTAAGGGGATGTTGAAGGGCCTTGTTCTGCATCACGGTAAGCTCAGCAATTTAAAAACTGGTGAAGATACACTGAAGTGAGAGCAGATTCAGACTGGACATTACTAATATGTGAACTTCACTTTTAGCTCTTCCTAGAAAAATCAACCAGTTGTGATGTCAGGAAACCTCAGGCTGGAAGGCTGCTAAACCCCTGTGGCACAGATCCAAGGTGGAGGTAGCTGCAGCTTCAGGAGGGTTCTGCCTGGGAGAGCAGTCGGGCAGCAGCCTACTGTGACCAGTGTGAGGGAGGTACAGGCAGAGAACAGATTGTTATATGTTGGAGGACCAAAGTTAGGAGCCTAAACTGCCTGTAGTGTCAGTGGAGTTTGGAAATGAGAGATACCAAGATCCCTTGATCCCACATGGCAAAGGAGAAGTTCAGCACAGTTGTGTAAGACTTGTGTAGTAGGTAGATAACTTACTGCTTTATCTTCTGCTTTGACAAACTATAATTCAATCAGTTTACAAAATTAGGGTACAGATCTGGGATTAGCTTTAGAAAAGCCTGGTGCAGCACCATAGCTTTAAAGATGTTTCCATATATGCACTGTGGCTCTATAATGAGAAGAGTTGAAACTAACTTCAGAGAGTTAAACATGAGAGAAACAAAGGCCAACAACCAGGAATGTTGCCCCCAACACAGACTCTCTGATGTAAATCCTCCCCTATCTGAATTTATTAGCTGGGGTTTAGCAAATGGTGCCTTGGAATAATGAGTGAACAATGCCACTCTGCAGTTAATAAGAAACATCTGTGCAAAACTGTTCATGGATCTTGCAAAACAATTACATCAGAAACAAAAGGCTAAAACCCTTCTGTTCCATTTCAGAAACCTTGACACTGGCATTTCCAGGAACTTCACTTTCAGAACCAACTCTCCCTGACAATGCTTCACTGCTTACATTTTCAGCCTTGCATGACTTTAGGATGCTACAAAGGTGTATCAGTCAGGGTATGTAGATCTCCATTTCTCCAGCTGCCTATAATCTGGACTTTGTTCTGATTGCATCTGAGTGCTTGCAGTATTTTAAAGAAATGAGCCAAATTTTTCTCTTTTCTGGCTCAAAGAATTAACCTGAAGAAGAGGAGATTTGGGGAAAGGTAGGAAATGAAGGAGATAGTGAAGAGTCACAAAAAAAAAGATTGTGCAGTTATGTGCATGTGCACACTTACAGTCTGCTGAAGTAAATATTCTGAAAGTCATACAACTAACAATAATTTTTTTTTTAATTAATTGTAGTCTGTGTAAAGTTCATACTCCTGCTTGTTCATCCTCTATAGCTGTATAAATAGCTGTCACCAGGGTAGATCCCAACTCTAGATGTGATCTATAACAGGCAATTAGGGGTTTGGAAATTAAAGAATAACTTCTTACCACATTAGGGCTAGAAGACTGATATGTTCTACAACAGATTATATTTGGAAACCACTACCATCCTGATGCAGAAAATCTGTAATCTTGTATTTGAAACTGTATGGTCTTGCAAATGAGCTTGGAAAAGCCCCAAAACTTGTCAAGCAGGAATCCATTTAGTGGTTGGATACAATAGGATTCCAGAGAATCCTATTTTGAACTTCTATGTACACATACCTGCAAACTTTTGAAAAAGACATTCTTTTCAGACATGTACGTATGAATGCACGTACGTGTGTGACAGTACTTGTGTGCTGGGACATGTTGGGCTCTACTTGTGCGTTCTTGGGCTGGCAAACCTCTGAACATGTTTTGTTAGCTTGAGGCTTAAGCATCACTGATTTTCTTTCAGCAATCTTCATTCTCTTTCTTAGTACTGACTGCATGTAGCCATAATATTATAAATAAGTTTAGTACTATTGTTTCAAGCAGGATTAGCATGAATCTGAAAAAAGCACCATTGCTTTCTGGTTTGTTCTCTTTCAAAACTTTCTTATTATTTGTTATGACCCAGGAGTAGTAGGCAGGAGTTTTACTGACCCAGTGCTTGATATGAAAGGTAAAAAGAGTGATGACGCACTCCCTGCTGCCCAAAGCTAATAGTTGGTTATGTACAAAGGGAAATAAATGAATGTGGGAAACTGCAGTACTGGGAATGTCTGTTAATACATGTGCCAGGAACTGGTAAACAGGAGGTGGAAGGAGTGGCTGAAAGCACCTTACCTTCTCTACTCTTCTCACTGCTGATAAATTACTTCAGTAGGCTACAGCCAATTATACTTAATTGCTTCTCTAAAGGTTTCCTGCTGTGTGATGTACAGGAGATGAAATTAACACTCATAGCAATAAATTGTCTGAAATGTTGTATCCTGAAGCTGTAAAGACTCATCAAAATTTTCAAGCACAGAAATATGTGTTCCTGTTGTTTTTAAAGGAAACATACTGTTATAAATTAATTTAAAAGATAATAATAATAAAAATAATCTTGTGTATAATTTTAAAAAGTTATGGCTACATGAGGGCATTATACACTTTGTCTAATCTGTAAATGAATATTTCCAAATATGAAATAAAATCCTTGTGAAACAGAGGTCATATTCCAAGAAGGTAGAAATAAAATACAATCTTAGCTTTCCTAGACCCTCTAAGAGTTTTGTACAGATACTGATATGTTGTTATGATTTCTGAAAGACATTCATTCCTTATCTAAAAGGAAAGGAAGAAGGAAAAGTACAAGAAGAAGTGGATGAGCAAAGAAGAAGGGAACAGTCTGCCAGGAAAAAAACAGTAGAAACGTTGGTCTACTTACACTCATGGGGACAAAAGCCATATTTCCCATCTGCATCAAAGTCTTTGGTCGTGGAACACCAGAGGAATCCATCGCTGCGTCCTGCATCTGTGCAGCTGTTGTATTCCTTGCCATTGAACCAGAAGGGAAATTTGCAGTATTCACCATCTGCATTTCCATACTTCACTCTGACCACTACAAAGAGAACAAATGCAGTGGTGAAATTAGCCACCAACTGATACAAAAAATACAGTTTCTGGACATCTTCTTTTCTTGGAAGATACTGATACAGAAATGCAGTCTGAATTTCCACTTTGAAATTCAATATGCTGCTGGTCTCTCTATTGGCAAGATGATCATAGCTGAAATATAAACTAGTAATTTTAAAAGAATTGCAGGGATATTACTCATGGTAAAGTGTTAGAATCAGCCCAGAAAAATATATATGTTGTAACTATGGCAAGGCAAAATTATAAACAGGCTGTTAATACATTTAGTAATTTAATTTCTTTAGTAATATGGTCTAAAATGTTCAGTATCGTTTTAAAGGTTCCAGGCAGCAGCTGAACATGAGTTTAATATGCCTTGTGCCTCATAAACCACTTTGGTATTTCCAATGGGACTTGTGTGACATCTGCTGTGGCACAGGGGGACAGGGTGGGAACGCAGACACACCCAGATCCTGGGGTTTATTTCTCTTTGTCACGTGTAGTCTTATGAATACAGCATTGGTGCTGGAATATCTGTTAATGCATAGACAAGTCACTTATCCATAGCATTTCTTTTAATGGCGGTAACTAACTGGTTCCTTGTGCAGTATTTTCACTAACAGGGAAAACAGTTTCCTCCTGCCTCTGAGGCAGGGAACCAGTCCAGTTAGTACAGTTACCAGTTGGTGCTTCTTCTGAAGGAGAAAGAAAGCCCAACAGAAGGAAGATTACTATTTTGGTATTAAAGTTCTATTCTTTTTTTGATGGGAGGACAGATGAGGAAGCTAGAATTTGAAATGAAACACAAACATGAGTTTGCATTCTTATTCTAAGTGTTCCAAATTATTTTACAGGACAAGAATTACAATTAGTACTGTATGACTGTGGCAAAGTTCAAGCAGAAAAAACAGGTTCCAGACTACTCATACTTGGTCTTTTTTGTCTAGTTCAGGTGATATTATCCAGATCTTTTCTTCTAAGGGTATGGCAAACTGCCTGTGAAAGATTCTTGAAGATGTTCTTAATCTACTGTTTGATGTTAATTTTGTTTTGGTCATCAGCATGAGTGATTTATATTCCACATGTTTATAAGATACTATGAGTATTTAGAAACCTATTCAAGTGGATGCTTCTACTTTTAACAACTGGAGCCGCAGCTTAAATCATCTTAAAAAGGGTGTGTCAGCAGAAAAACACTGACCAGTCTGCCTCTTATGAATAAACTTAAAGGTGTTGTAGTTTGAATCCCTGAGAACTGAAGCATTCAAAATTGTAGCCATGGCTTTGTACTTTCACACAATTCATGGAGGTTATGCAGCATCAGGCATATTTGTTAATTCAGTTTTTCATGGGCTAACAGTAGAGGAACAGAAAGGGAATTCCTATGTAACATTTCATTAGGAATTACATAAAAGTTGTAGAAAACATTTTAAATTGTATAAATGAATTTTCACTTCCTACTCTTTACTGACAGTCAGGGAAAGCATTTGATGCAGTGCTTGAAACAGAATTAAAATAGAGGATCCAGCAGGCCATATGTTCTGAAACATGAAAAAGTCTGGTACCTTGTCCCTCTCCAAGAGTCCACAGCTCATCATCATCAAAATGGGAGTCTCCTCCAATTCCTGGCCCCGGTGCAAAGGCGTGAGCCAGGAGACCATCTTTGCCATCAAAGGGATAACCATCACCGTGTTCTGCAGGAGCAAGCAGACAAAAAAGAGCAGTTTCTAATGACCTCAGACAGAGTCTATACATGAATGATGATTATCAAGTGTACTTTCCCATCCAAGACAGCAGCAGAATACTCTAGTGAGTGAATTTGTTGGTTTGGGTTGTGCTGGCAAGATTGAACCAGAAGAGAAGCAGCCAGTTCTTACAAAGAACATTAAGTGTCAGTACTGCAGTTGTCACAGCATGGTATTTTATATCTTGTAAGTAATGTGGAAAGAAATCAAAAATTGTGAAGAACAATGAAGAATTGTACATGTGATGTATGTCTGCATACACAGTGCTATTTCTCAATGAAGGCTGATAGGGAGCTGTAAAGTAAATATTGTAGATGAGGGATATTTTCAGGAAATTCATATCACTTTCCAACACAGAGATTGGAAAGAAACACAGATTTCACTTTGCAGGCTGCTCTTTTCTGCTGCACCTCACACTGCTGCACGCTTTGCTTTGTGCAGCATACTCACTACCCCGGCAGGAAAGCAAAGCTGGGTGTAGGCAGTGAGCTCTGGAAAGCCAGCTTGCTCTTGCTGCTCTTAGCCCTGAAGGAGCCCATCCCTCCTCCCCTTTGAGCACTCCGAGCTTCAGGCAGCTCACAGGGCAGCAGCAGGTTAAGCAGCTCTCCTGTTAATGCACTGTAGGCTTTTCTTGGAAGTACACTGCTTGTGGGTAAGGCAGGCTGGCACGGGCATAGCCCTGGTATTCATAGCTCTCCCACCACACTGACCTGTGCATCAAAGCTGGCTGCCAGCATCTCCAGTTGCATCATTTCTGGTCTTTTGGTCTGATGTCTTGCCATTTAACAGAAGCCCTAAATACACAGGCCTGATTCTCTCTGTTACACTGATTTGAGGCTGGTGTCACTCTCAATACTAGTTCAGTTCATTCCCTTCAGGAGACTAGTGTTCAGTTTTCAAGGAAAAGATTTTGACATATATCAGGTGCTTTACTCCTGTTTATTTCAAAGCAGATCCTTTGCTTAAGAGAAAGGGTAAAAATGAAGAAACCTCGCAGCTGTCTCAGCCCCTGTGAATGTGACACGCAGTAAAGTGATAGGAATGACTGAATGTGGAAGGAGCTCTTTGCCCACAGTTTCTGAGCTGGCTATAGCCAGCAAGTACTAAAACCAGCAGAAACACTTCTGCTTTTGTAAGACGACTTTTTTTTTTTTTTTTTTGCAAACCGAGCCAGTCTGGATGAGGATCTGAAGTCCTGAGTGTACAGAATCTCTGCAGCTTTTGAGGTCAACTCATCAGTAGCTAAAGCAAAGAAAACCAGCTTGAAATGAAGGCTTTTACAAAGAGTTCAGTTATTCTTTGAACTGTTCACTTAACTTCCAAAGTCTACCTCCCAAGTAATTGGCTGCACAAGTATCTTCATTGGTATTAAAAATTCTGCGACTGTCTAGAAGAAGTTAAAATGCCCCATGTTTACACTGAAAAGCCATAAACATTCTTTCAGAGGAAACCAAAATTAATTGAGAAGGCATGCACAACGAAAATGAATCAAATCACCCATCAGCTGCACTCAAACCATATTTCAGCTTATGATCCATATTTTTAAATTCTTCAAGACCAAAGAATGCATTGAAAGCTTGCATTCTGCCATGCTAAAGAATGGAAACCAGCTATGGAGTCAAAATTGGAAGCCACAAATCCATTTTTAAGCTCCAGTATGTTAGAACCTTCACCACTATCACTGGAAAACAGCATACAAAGCTATAAATAAATGGTATGATGGCATTCCATTCTCTTCTGTGGCAGGAAGCCAACTCACATCATCTGAAGATCTATACCAATATGTCTCAGTTCTATTTCTGATTTTTAAATTTAAAAATAAAATGTTGCCCCTAGCAATTCTCTTTTAGAAAGATAAATATAGTGTAAGGATATTGTATAAATACTTCCCTCTCTGTCTCTCTGTCTCTCTCATGTATAAGAAAAAGTCTTAGTGAAATTAGATCTTAGCTTGTATGAGCCAAGTGTGAACTAGGACAAGGTTTGCCAGAAAGGCTCATGAGGATGGATCATTCTAATACTGAGGATTAATGAAAGGAACAAAACCAAAAACATAAGTAAAAATAGAAAATATACCCCATCGGCCAAAATTAATCATAATGTCTGCTTCTCCATCATTTATTCGGTTAAATCTCAGCGGTGTGACATCACTCCAGACTTGGAAAGCTCGAGCAAAGGCATCATCTACTGTCTCAGGATCCAAATCCGGGGTATAGCCTATAATCCTTAGAGGTAAAAGCAACAGTTAAGTAACACACAAACTCCTCCCTGTATTAGTTGTTTACTGCTCAACACGCTGAGTAGGCGCAGCAGTGAAACCAGCTAAGAGGTAACACTGCTGCACATGAGATCTAAACAGCTTCCTTTGATTCAGAGATGTGTTTAGATGTGGCACTTACTGTTTATTTTCTTTTGGAATTGATGCAGCAGCAAGAAGAAAATTATAAATCCAGAGGCTATAAAGCCTGGATGGCAGTGGGCCTTGCACAAAACATTTTGAGTTTTGCGTCAGCACTGAGACCAGAAAAGGAGCTCAGTAACATTCTGGAAATTTCAAGTGTGGATTGTTTTGCCCTTTAATAAGAGCAGAAAAGCAGCCCTTCTCCCTCACCTGTGTCTCTAATTGTATATTGTTTCCTTCCTGTTCAATGCTAATCCTTTACCTGTGTGTGAGATACATCGGCAATAGGATGCATGGGGAAATAGGAGGAAAAAGCATGTAAGATAAAGCTGTAGGCTTGACCTGAGAAAGGGACAAACTCTTAATGTGTTGCTTTCTTCTTCTTCTTCATATATTTTAATTGGACTTCTTAGTGCCTTATATTATTATAGCCTGCTATCTTCCATGTAAAGACAACTTTCCAATTCTTTGCTGCTGGGGCTGTGCAGCATAGTGAGGGAAACTACTTTGTGCCTAAGGAGAGTGAGGAAGAATCAGAGGAAGCACATCAGCAAGTAGTGGCTGCGAGAGCTACCACAGGTTTTTTCAGTGTTTATTAGGTTTAGTCGCAGCCCAAGGGACGCTTGGAGTCCAAACTTGTGAGGGAACTGCAGACTAAGTCAAGCAGCGAAGACAAATCTGCTGTTTTTTCTCATTGGTGGTAAATGTTTGTTCGTGGACCACCTAAGGTAATGAGTTTTTTACTACAATGAGAGCTGTATTGGTCCCTAACTCTTCAAAAGAATATGAAATTACAACATGCCAAACTTACTGCAATAGGCTTGTTGTAACTCATATTTAGATCTATCTGAAATACAATTGCTTGATTTTAAAATTTATTTAATCATCTCCTTTTTAAGACTGCAGAATGAAGAGGAGTTTGGCCTCTGCAATCAATAAGTACTGTGGTCCTCCTGGGGCAGGTGGGCAGGTTCCTGCTCCAGCTCCCTTAGGATGCTTGCTGCAGATCAAAGAGTAAACCCAAAATCTCTTTAATTTCAACCAGAAAGTTGATGTTGAGATGATTCTTCCTGATATATTACAATTTGAAATGACAGAGGTATTTGTTAAAGCATCTGGTAGTTATCCAAACACCAGGGGATTCTAATTCAAGGAATCTTGTCTAGCCTTTGGGTCTTGGAGGTGCTATGGGTATATGTGAACAGAACCCACCATTACCAGTCAGTACCTGTATGTTATATGATTCTTTTCCCACTTTGGCTTTCTTGCAAAGAAGTTGTAATTGGCTACATCAGGGTTACCACAGCGGGGTTTCTTCATTGTTTCAATAGTATTTTGATCCAAATCTCCTGTTTCAGGCAGCCCAAAAAATTTCTGCATTTTCTTCAGGGTATCTTTCAGGACAAATAAATTGCAACTGTCTTTTGGGCACCCATAGTATTTATTCAGGTATTGCTTTGGGGAAAAAAAAGCACAGAACAAAGAGTTTAAAATTCAGAAAATAAATGGTTAATCATTAAAAATAAATACTGTAATTCCATGTTAGCTTTCCACCTGTAATTTTCAAGTTTTCTTTTCAAAATTACTATTACTAGTAAGTGAGGGACCAGCAGAATCTCCTTAATTGACACAAAGCATCCTTGATCACATGATGTTGCTAATTAAACAATCATTTCCGCTATTAGCTATTACCTTTACTTAATGAATTGCATTTATTTATTAGAGCTTTTATGTAGAACTACAAAGTAAAAATGGGTTTGCCTTTTTTTCTTTTCTTTATGATGTATAAATCTGCTTACAGTTTTAGATTTTGAGTAATTTTTGCTGGAAGAATCTCGATTATTGAGAAACTTCTCAAGAAATCAAAGCAACCCCACAAATGAGACCACATTGCTTGCAAAGAAAAACCCCGTTCTTTATTCAAACCACACAGAGTTGTTTGAATGTTGTATGTGTTTGCTTGTGAGCCAAACATTGCAAAGAACTGAGGAAGAAAGTATTTGGTAATATCTCAGTTGCTTGGACACTGCAGCCAATCAATATTTGCATACTCAAAACTCCACTGAATGCTCCAGCACATTATGGCCAGACTGATGTTTCTGATACAGCCATGGTGGCAATTCACAAAGTTCTTTCTCATTAGAAAAGAGTGGTCATAAGGGACCCAAAAGATGGCATAAATCCCATTATTTTCATCTCCTACCTAAAATAATACCCACCAAAGTCTCCTCCCCTTCTCTTAAGGATGGGTTTACAGTATTTTATGCCTCTCTGTGAAAGAAAAGCTACAGCCATGTGAAATGGCAGCTATTCCCAAACTGCTCCCGAATGGGTGCTTGGCACTGCACAGACCTGAGAGCTGCCCTTGCCAGTGGTGCTGTGAGACAGGAAGGTTGCAAGTTACTGATTTTTCTGGTAAAAACAGTCTGCAGCTGAGGAAGAAACACCCTTCAGGTATTGTATCCCAAATATTAACTACAAGTCCAAGGTAGGAAACACACCTGAATAAGGTAAAGCTATATTTGCCAAAAATACATGAGGAATATCAGGGAGAGCTATTTCAAACAGGATTATAAGAAGCCTGACAAAATGACTGCACATTTTAGTTCTTGTGCCAGCAAGTATTCCCAAGAGAAACCTTGTTTCATGTATCTAATTAATTGCTGAAGTGCACCCAGGAGATGGGATAAGACCACAACATCAGCAAAATAAACCAGAGGATATTTGATAACTGCAGTTGGTCAAGCCTAGATTTCACCACCCTCCTCACAAAGTCCAGGCTAACCTCATCTGCTAGGCATAGGAAATGGTTCAAGGCTTACTCAGAAAAGGATTTAATCAAGATGTTACACCATTTCCTTCAGAAGGTCCTCCATCCATCATGATTAGGCACAGACTGTGGCTACTTTTTGTGATTTTTGTAACTTCTGATGTGGTATTTCTCCAGTGGAGACTGTGACACTGGCAAATAAAGGACACAGAGTGGTTTCATCTTTGCTTCCACTGAGCTGCTGTCTACACATAGTTAATGGGGCCTGGTGGAAATTATGTGCAATGCATTAAGAACATAATCAAACAAGCCAGTTTGGTTCTTTTCCTAATTTTCACTTTCATGTAGTTTGATGGATTTTATTATGCTTCTGCTTGCATCCCCCAGTGACGTACCATGGTATAATATAGACTGTACATCAGGACTGAAGTTTACTGAAGAAACCTGTTGCTACTCTTGCCATTTTAGGTTTGGGAGCAACCTGTACAACCAAAAATATAAACTGAGGCATGGTAAAGAATTTTACTTGCTAGGATTCTAAATAAAAAGCAAACCCCTTTCAGTTTTTCCTAAAATGGAGATTTTATTGAAGATGACAAATGACCATGATCAGCTGTTCTATGAGGGGAGAATCTTGAAGAATTGTAATGTCTATGCAAACCACATCTTGGCCTAGGCTGTGAAATGCAGTTTCCCCAGAGTCAGCAGGGAGCTGTGGTGATCTGGAATTTTGATCCAGCCCAATAATGAAACAGGGTCCAGCTGCAACATAGCAATTTGTGTTCTGATGCTGAGTGTTGGGGCTGCTCTGACGGAGGCTGTGAGGAAAGGCAGCCAGTTAGCATTGCCCAAGAATACCCCAAGAAAGACAAAGAACAACTGCAGTGTTAAACCAGCTGGTAATTTTCTTCTGAGTACACATAATAAATAGGTTGTTTGAAAGAAACAGAGATGAGGGGAGATGTGGATTGCAATTATTAAATAAAAGCCTGGCTGTGTCTAAGAAAATAGATTCTCTAAGAGTGGTTAAATTGCTCTTAGACACATGGGACCCCACTCTCCTCTCACAAATGCACTGCCCCTGCCCCCAGCCCTTGGCTACTGTGCTGCTAGGGCAAAACCGTGGGTGAGTTTGTTTTGTTAACGACTGGAGAATGCCCTTTTTGGGTCAGTTTGTCTGTTTTCCCTAAACTTTCCAACACAGCGCCCAACTGGAAATTCTCTCTCTACCCTCCCCCAGACCTTTTTTAACCTGGGAAGCTTTCCCAAGATGCACACAAACTCCTAAAGAAAAGTGACCAACTTTTAAATCTCTATGTCCTAAAATAAGAATAATTTATCTCAATCCTCCTTAAAATGGATTTACTGCTGAAGAAGAGAAATGTCTATAATTTACATGCTAAAATAAGGATAATCCATCTCAATCTCGCTTTAAATGGACTTCCCCATAATGTCACTTTTATGAAGGTCCACAGGGCTAAAAAAAGGTTAGAATAAAATACTGTAAAGTTATAGCTATAATTTGCTAATATCACAGAAATCCAAACTCCATTTTTTGTTCCAGATTGGATTTGGGAAAAAAAAATTCTTTAAACCTCCTGTGAGATTGTTTTCCAAAGTCAAAACTAGTCACAATGGCTTCTGAAATTCGAGCCAGCTTTCAGTTGTAGTGTCCCTTAAAGTTGTGTTTATGCAACGCACAGTAAACAATCTGGAAGACACACTTCTGAAAGCTGTGATACATGCATTAAGGGAGTCTCAGCTGCCCTCACTTCTACTTGATTTAAGTAAAAAAATTAGGTGTCTCTTATTTGCCCTTCTCCCCTCTTAACATTTCACTCTTTTGATTATAGTCGTGATGATTTAATGAAAATATTTGTATCTTGAGACTTAAGGAAAAAACCCCCCAAAAAACTGACTTTCTTTGCTGGCTTTAAAAATTTTAAGAGAGGAAACATTACTTGGCTCCAGTTTTAACTTTTGAAAGCTGATACCTTTGCTAGCTAGCTAGCACTTCCAGAGACTCTAGGGAAAGAATGCTACAGTCATTCCTTAGCCTCAGCTGAAACAAGAAAGAAACATCTGCTTACAAAATAACAATATAAATCTGAAGCAAAGATGAAACCAACACTTACCACTGCTAGTTCTTTGTCTGTTTTGGGAGTGCTGTCTCCAGGAAACTTAATGATTGGTGACGGTGCGGCTAAAGTTTTGTTAAAAAGATATACTTGGACGAATAGTACTTTAAAAACGAAGGCAGAGCCTATGTGAGTCTTCATTCTGCCTAAACGTGCGCTCTCCTCTTTGGAAAAAGCTTTTGCCCACTGCCTCTCCGTTACTTTAGCTGCAAAGTGCACCAGTTGCTTATCTGCACATCTTAACTCTCAGCACCGTTTTCCCTTTTGCTTGCTCTAGCAATTCCTTTGTATGTTTAAAACATCCAGATGCGCAGTCTCAAGCTACCACAAGAGGAAGTCTGAAAACTAGTGGAAACATGAGAAAAGGGCAGTTACCAGATGTGATTGCTGTGATTTTAAGGTAGCAACAGGCAGATAGTTATTATTGCTGAAAGAGGCCACATTTTCTCCTCATTTGCATATATGAAAGCATTTATTTATGCCAGAGAATATGAAAAAACAAAACCTGATTTAATCTTGAGGACAAAGTGTCCCACATTTATTTTAAATTAAAAAAAAAAAAAAAAGAGAGAGAAAGAAATTGCTAAACATTATTTTCCTGGCTAGGCATTTTTACTATTTTTTAGCCTATTTTTATGTCACAGACATAATGATATGCTTTAGTCATGTGTGGTTATGCTCCCACACGGTGCCTTGCAGCAAACATTTTGATTATGGATTTTGAGACAGACCCTGCACAGGGCAGTGCAGCTGAGTGAGGCTTCTTGTCCCTCTCCTGCTGAGGCTACACAGAATGTGGGTCTGTACTCAGGGCTCGCTGTGCTCCGTGTGAGCCTCACTCCCTCCCTGCTCTCTGCACAACCTGCAGAGCTCTCAGTGAGATTATTGTGGCTTGTTAGGTTCAGAACCAGCTTGAGGCTTTGCTACCAACAGACATAGGCTATCACCTTACTGTTACAGGATAAAAGATAATTAGGCAGATTCAGCAGTAGAAAGAACTTCAATAACTGATGTCAGGGAAATTGTACAAAAATCAGTGTTTGCTTGTTAGGGGGTTTGATCGCCTGGTGCAGCTGCCTTAATCTGACATTTTGGTGTAAATATGGCCATTGACATGGACAGTCCATTTATTGTCTCATTCATAATGTTGCCAGCTTTGAGGTGATGTTACAAGTGGAATATTATTTTAGCTGAATATTCCAAATCTAGGGGTTTTGCTTATGACATTTTAAGATGGGAGGCTGGCAATTCTGCATGATTACAAACTGTGTTCTGGCCAGCCAAGGGTGTACAGTTTCTACTAAACATAAGTCTGTCTATGAAAGTTCCTCTGACCTGGATGTCACAATAAAGATTGCTTTCCAATGAGTGCTAATTGAAAGTTTTCCAGATATGACCCCTGTTAACAAATAGGGCTGCTAATGAAAAGAAGGTACTTTGCAGATGTTTGGTATTTACTGATGATATTTGATAATTGATTGCAGATAGTTAATATTGACAGTTGTTTGATTTATGTGACTATCAAGCTATTTTGTTAACTGCACCCCATCGTCCATGAAGGGAACAGTCTTACCTAAAGGCAAGGATTTCAAAGGAGGGGCTGAGTGGCTCAGGGAGAAAGCATTTGCAGGGGCTTTTGCTGCCCATACACTTCCACTGAGAGCCCAACACAGCAGCTGTATGCAGGGCTGCTGGGTGAACCAGCCATGGGAAAGGACACTTGATGCTCAGGAGAGAAAGAGGAGTTACGGGAACTTTGTGCATGGATGGAGCTGTCTTTGTCAGCTCAGGCTCTGTATTTATCCCCACTCATCCTTTCAGGAATGAATCCGATGTGACTTGAGTTACAGTGAACAACTTTCTCCTAATGGTTCAGCTTTGAAATGACACATTCTTTTTTAGCTTTTCCCCATCAGCAAAAATCCGTGGTCATTTAAAGTGTTGCCGTAATAAACAGCAGTTCTGAAAATATGATCCAGTTTTTCCAGAGCCCTGTATTTGGTGTGGGGAATGACTCTTCTGCTTTGTTTGTGATGACAGCTCATATTTGTATCTGGCCACGTGACACTGTGAGAGAACAAAGGGCAAGGAAGCCTTCACTATGTGTGCCAAATTACTCTTAGGTCTCGTTTATTAAGCAAGTAAAAATATTGTGTATCATGTTGCAAATTCTGCAGTTATCTCTGTGCTCCGTGTTAGGTCAAGGGCTGACGTAAATCTTAAGGTGTGAGAACCACGTCATTTTCATAGGAATTTTAATGTAATTTATGACAGCTTAGCAGCTTTCATTTAGAAGGGTACTGTGGTGAAGCCATTTAAAGCCAAATGTGTCCTGGCACATTCCAGTTGCACTCATAAGCCTCATTGAAAACTAATGAATGCTCTCTTCTCTGTCTGTCCTGATGAATATCGGATCAGAAATGGGTGAGGAAACTTTTGAATGGACTGTGAGGTCTGTGCAGTGTAAAAATATCACTGCATTTTGTTTCTTATCTTTGCTGGCACTGAGAGTAGGTTGAGGTCACCTTCTAAATACACTTCATAAAAGAAATTGGCAAAGCAACAGAAACCATGCAAACCTGCAGTGAAGCATTGTTTCTCACCTTTGTTTGCATTTTTGCTGGTAAATTGCTTTGCTGGTACTACTTCAGTGAGTGAGCAGTTAAGCAAGTTATGTTCTATTAGGAAACATAATACAAAATGGAGTATAGGATTTATGGGTATTGGGTGAACCAGTAGATTGGGTTTCTGAGCAGTCAGTGACAAGCATTCTCTTTCATTAGCACATGACATCAGAGATCCTGGCTGAGCAGCCCTCTTTCAGATTGGCAAAGCAAAATAAATGCTGGTGACACTTTGTGAGGGTAGAAGTCCAATTGTATTGAGGCTAAATTTGGGGTAAAATGTTTCTTATCTCCTTATATTTGTCTTTAAGCTCTATGCCATCATCCTGTTCTTAGTGTGCTGCTGAGGTGCTGCTTTTACAGGCTGGGAATGCAGTGGTGCTCAGTCCTGGCAGTCGGGACATTCTGCTGCTGGCCAGCCTCTGCTTTGACTCAGAGGTTGGGCTAAATGACTCTTGAGGTCAGTTACAGGCCAAATTACCCCGTCACCCTACCACTCTTGCTAAATTTGAAGACATTATGATGTGTTTTCCTGTCTCAGACTAGATAAGCTTAAAATCAGGGAGACAGACTGAAGCATCTGAAGTGATGTATTCTGACATTGACAGATTGACGGGTTAACTGCTGTTAGTGTTTAGTGCATTCCTCAGCCCTCCACACCCTGAAGAGATTACCTCTGACAGTAATAAGTGACTTCTGGGTAGACTCCCTAGAAGTTAAACTTTAAGGAAAGAGGCAATACAAAACTAAGGGAAAGAAGAAAAAGCCCTGCTGAGAAGAAGCCTAAGGCCATCTGCCAATTTTATGGAAGAGCTGAAGCAATAACCTAGATCTCCTTTCTCTTACCTTAATCCTCTATAAGATATTTTGTCTATGTAAACAGATGCTACCTATGGATTAGCTACAGAAAATGAACAGTTATATCTCCTACTACTACCTTTATGTATTTGTAGAAAAAATTGATTTCCCTGTTGCATATAATTTCTATATTAGGTATTTATTTGATATACACATTGATTTATCTCTCCTGAGTTCATAAAAAGCTCCTCTAAGCTTTACTGTTTGTTTCAGGTTAGAATCACTCCATACTGAAAAGTTTGAACTTACTCACTTTGTGAGTAAGATGCCAAATTTACTTTTTAAATGTCTACTTTCATGCATTAATAGTTACTGTATGGCAGACACCACACAGTCTGAGAAGGCAAATACCTTTTTTTAGGACATACTTCAAAAATAATAACAATAAAAAGGGAATCATGTCTTTTGAGCTGTAAGCTACGTATCTCAGTAGATCTGACTGTGATAAGAGAAACATGAGCATGCATTAACATGCTGTTTTTATCAAAGGATTTTTCTGTTTCAGAAAATGATTTTTGAAATGATTCAGAAGCACTCAGCAGTTTCAAGATCAGACTTCAGATGGTATCCTGGGTAATTTGCTCACAGAGTAGTCATCCCTCCAGAAATGCACTGTAGCAATTCCTACTGTCACTAATTCCAAAATTTTATCAAAAGCTGATGATTTCCTCGTGGTTCCAGAGGAGTATGTTAGGCAGAGTGTCGTGAGCACAGGCCATGGGAGGATGATGGATTTATTCCTGGTGGGGTTTCATGTTTTAAATTGAGACCTGTTGCTAGGCTGAAGAAATAAATAATCATCAGGACAATTAAGGTCTTAGGAAAACAGCTGATCTTCTGATTACCAACTCAGCTGGTTCTAACTGGGTGCAGTGGGATGTGTGTCTGCAAGTAAACTATTGCAGTGCGTGTATATAACCTCTTCTCATGGGTTTTCTAGGTCATGTGCTGTCAGTTTATAGCTTCTAGTTTAGGAAGCAAAACAAGTTTGATTAATGTTGATGGACTTGCGTTGATTTTAGCAGGATTTGTGGAAAAGAAAGAACCGATTAAAGTTCTCAGAGCTAATGTGGTGTTCTCAGAGTGTTTCAAACAGAACTTCTAAGGAACTGGAAAACCCAAAGCTCAGATGATGGAAAAGTTTGCCTGAACTTCAGGAAATGTGCCAATGAAACTATCCCAAGGTCCAGTTTAGCCAGACTTTTGGCTACTTTTTGGTTTTCCAGGGTTGCCTTGTGACTCGTTCTCTTTTCAGAGATCCCATTTTGCAATTTCTCCTGGATCAGCATTCCAGAGCCTTCTTTCTTCTTGTCTGGGGACGAAAAGTTTATAAGTACCAGGAAACTAAAGAGCTTACAGAAGAAAGCATGGGACTGGACTATGCTAAGAAAGGGATGTTGATGCCTTTTGCCACGTATCTGACTTGTAGGGCACTGTGGTAGAAAGTAGCAAGGCCACGAGCATGTTGCCAGACTGAGGCCCCCCTGAGCCTGAGCTGTAGGAATCATTTATCTACTCACTGCTCTTACTGGTACCTGTGCTGAAGGTGGACCATGACTAACAGTGGTAACATACTAAGGGACTGCATTGCCTCTGGGGTTTGACACTGGCAAGTCACTAAGCTGGCAGTACCTGCCTTTCAGTGCCTGTAGCAGAAATAGTGGGTGCCTGCTGCAGCTGGAGGAGGTGTGTGCCCCTGGAGGAACAGAGGAAGGCATGATACTAGCAGTTTATCTGTTTTAGTAAGGTTGTCTCCAGGAAGCAGTGGTTAGTCACAGCAGTCCCCAGTGAGTTTAAAAGGATTAATAACTTCAGCAAGAACCCATTTATATTGCAGGCAAGTGAGCTTATCTAAGCCCTGTATGTTGAAGAGTTGATCCTAACAGAACGTAAGCTTTAAGCATCCATATCATTTATTATCTGGATGTGCTCTCTGTCTGCTCAGCAGCTGGCTCAGGCTTCAGTGATCTCATTCACCATATCTGACCACCACATGAGGGAGTCTTTAAACTGTTGGAAATCAGTATGTGTATTTGTGTGCATGGAGGGGTGAGAGTGGGACAATGTACAAAGGGTCAACAGTTGGTAGCAGATGTGATTTTTAGCATTTAAGGTAGCAATTATATTTTTCCTTTTGTGTCTCTCATCCTTTCTGTTTTAGGAAGTTAGGTCCTAAGGATGTGAAGTTCCGTTGACATGTGGATATAATTTGTTAGCTTGCTACTAAATTAGAAATGAATTTTTTAAATTTGATAATGAACTGGACTTTGTGGATACAATGTGCAGAACTAATTTGCCTTCAAACATACTGGTGCTTCCACATACTGGTGGTTTGGAAGAAGTCCCAATGCTGCTGTATTTGGTTAAGCTTGGTAAACTCAGCATGATCCTCAGAAGCACTGGGAAGAGGTCCTGCCATCCACACTGGTGTTGCCTTGTGCCATATGTTGTGAATGCTCCATGAGGCACCTTGCAGTGTGAAATGTGAGTAAAGATGATGGGACCAAGCCCTTTGCTAGCCAGGTAGCCACCCCTACCCCCATAGTAAGGGCAAGAGCTAAAATGATGTGATTGCCTGATCAGCTCCTAAGCCCAAAGTACAGAGCTATGGCATTTCTGCTGTTCAGATTTCAGACAGACCCTAAGGAATACTGCACTGAGTGACCCATTTCTCAAATTCTATGAAGAGGCACATTACTTACAAACAGTTCCACACCAAAGCCTGACTATTCCCCACTGCTGTTCTGTTTGTATTCATGGGAGATCTCTTTGCTGTAACAATGGGTAGGTGCAATCCTGAACATGTCAGAATAATAGTTCTGCTTGCTTTGCTGCTGCTGCTGGGCAGCTGCTTGTTGCTAGTCACTGTACACCTCACTTGTCATTATAGTGTTGGTATTCAGACACCGAGGGGCCTTAATTAATGACTTTGAAGATATGGTCTTTTATAATTCATGACAGAACTTTAATTAAAATCAAATATATAGCAGTTGAACTAGCAGAGGATTTAAAGTGCACAATCTTTGATGGAGACAGTGATTCCCTCTGACCACTGGTGATGGATGCTGAATGCAAATTCCATTTCATCACAGCAGATTCAGAACAGAATGGGCTCTTTTTTTTTTGAAACAGAGAGGTCCCTGTTGTTATGGATTGGAAAAATGGTAAGGTCAAGAGGCCTGCAAATTTGATTCCCTCTCCCACCCCCATTTCCTCCTCTGGAATCCTCATGTATTTTAAATGTCTGTATTGGTAAGGAAAAAAAAAGGACACAATTCCTTGTGATGATTATCTGCTTTATTATTTGTAGAGGTGGTGTATAAAAATGCTGTGCATGGTTCAGGTACTCACTCCAGGACTCTTGTCAAAGAAGTAGGAGAATTCTCATTTCACATAAAGGGAAACTGAGGCAGTGCTTTCACTTGGACAATGCAGGAGAAGTTCATGGAGTTTTGAAGAGTTCAGCCTGGTTCACTGATTGAGTATGTCCTTCTGGCCTATGTTGGGATAACTGAACTTAAGCAAATATGTAGCAGAATTATTGCTGTAGATTAAATATGTTGTGCCAGAGAGCATGGTTTTCTTGTGACAGTTGAATTTATTTCACTTTATTTAGCCTTACTGTCTAACTGTATTCACCTAAATTTCTTACAAAACATGTTTTTTTCCTAGAAGACTTATCCTGCTATCCCACTACTGCAGTGACTTCCATGGCATTCTTTGAATGGCTTTCATGGTCTTGCTGGTTACTCTGCCTACTGAGAGTAAATATTTAAAAGGTATTTGTGGCTTTGATTTTACAAGTGTGAGGTGTATTTTAAATTTTATCATCTCATCTCTTCTGCTCAGGGATGGGTCTTCTTTTCTGTGGGATTAGTTGATTGTCTGAGGTTGCCAAGTTTTCCCATCGTGCGTGTATGGAGGCCAATCTATGATCTTACCATCAGAAACCAATAGAAACCCGAACAAAATCAACCAACAAGAATAAATGTCTGCTACATATACAAAAGCAAATAAATAAAACAAAATTTACAATGTAATAGAGCTAAGGGAAACTAGTCAATAAGTCATGTCAAGATATTTCAAAAAAATTGCCATGAAAGGGAGATGAATAATGGAAAAAATTGCATTTGAATAAATTAGTCACTGCAAGCTGGTAAAAAATCAGAAACGTCTTATTTAGTAGCTATAGAAATGGTTTAACAGTAGGAAAATATGATTAAAAAATGTCTTTGCTAAATATCGAACATCATTCAGCCATCTATAGTTACCATCTTTACAGTAGCAATGATTTCTTAGTTATAAACATAAAACTAGGAATATATCTTACAAATAGAAAATAACTTTCCTGGAAAGGAGGAAAGGATTTCTTCAGTGGTTGCTCTTGGTAATGTTGCAAAAAGTTCATTTTATATAAAGTTTCATATTACTAACTTTTCACGTAGTACTTCAACCAACTGCTAAAACTACAATTTGTGAACGGTTAAAATGGAATTCCTGGGCAAAATAATGGGGGATTTTTATTTGAAGTTTTTTTCTTTTGTTTTTTTTTTGTCAATTTGCTACAGCAACTTGTTACTCATATTGGATTATTTAAGGCTGTTTGGCTGGCAGATATATTTATTTGTGAGTCTTAATAGCACTGGGCTGTTTCTGCAGATCTAACCATCGTTAGGGCAGCAGAGGCTCAGCTTTCAGAATGCTAAACCAAAGTGTCATGGAATTGCAGACTCTTCTCTGGTTGAGCAGAATTTTGTGGCATCGTGCTAGAAAAGCTTTGGCTGATTTTCCATCTGCAGTATGCAGAAGGATGCTCAGGGTCTATTCCAAGCCTGATGAGACTGTTCCTGGCACTGCTCCTGGGGCAGGAGCTGCTGGAGCAAGGCTGTTCAGGGAATCAGACTCGTGACTTCCCTGCTGGTATAATTAGGTATTGAGGTCAGCTTCTTTTCCTTTAACAAGTCATACCAGGTCATGGGTTCATCATGGAGATCTCAGGAACAGATTCACAACCTCAAAGATGCCAAAAAGGAGAAAAATCTTAGGGCTCCATGGGAATCCCAAAGGGGAGAAGTGAGGAAAACCTAGAGGCCCGCAGAGCTTCTGCGGCGGTGTCGAGTTCAAAGGGAAACTTCCATTAGCTGGAACCCCGAAGGAGAGGCACCACCTGCCTGTCCTCCAGCAGGCTGAGTTTCTTGTTAATGGGAATGACTGAATAAAGGCAGCATTTTAATGGGCAGGGAGAATGTTTCTCTAAAGGGATTAAATTCCAACTTTTTGTTTTTCAGCGTTTTTATTACTCTTCCTATGCTTTTTATGAGCCGTTAATTTCTTTCATACTTGACCATTGTTAATACAGGGCAAATAAATGGTTAAACTACTTCCAGAGGCAGCCTGATGGACCATACAGCATGTCTACATTTTCCTGTCAAGAAGACTGATTCTAGGGCCATTTGCACAAGTTTATACTGGGTTTTATGCCTGATTTCAAGATGATACTAAAAAATATGAGTGCTGCTGCACACGAAATCTGGATCATGTATTTTTTTCTCTGTTTCAAAGAATAAAGTGCTTAAGGTTTTACTCTGAAATTTAAATGAAGATTTATTTTGGTTTTATCTCTGTACTTCATAGTCTCCCTCCCTCCCCAATCTGCTGTGATGTAATAGACAAAGATTTGAATTGGGAATTATGATCATAAGCAGATCAATACATGTTTTTCTGATGATAGTAAGATAAGCAGGGGAAACTTCCGTGTAAAATGATGGATTAACAGG
The DNA here is from genome assembly GCA_013397115.1 of Edolisoma coerulescens. Classification (NCBI taxonomy): domain Eukaryota; kingdom Metazoa; phylum Chordata; class Aves; order Passeriformes; family Campephagidae; genus Edolisoma; species Edolisoma coerulescens. The sequence goes on along the minus strand of VWZW01003082.1, from coordinate 492,728 downwards.
CATTACTGAAAGCATGTCATCTTCTGTCGGCTGCAGCACCTGTACAGTATTACTAAGTTTACCTTATTGTATTTTTTTTTAGCATTACCATCTGTGATGGAGTCATCTTCCTATTCCAGGAAGAGATATACTTTAAAATGCATAGAGTTGTCTTGCTTTCAGCTCTTCACATTGAGAGTTTTTGGAATCTTACAACCTCAACAGTTGTAGCTAATTATGTTTTCCTGCTTGATCTCCTTAGTAGCTTTGGGAATGTCAGTCCCCATGTTATCTGAGAGGATGTTTTACCCAGAAGAGTGGTTCCATTCTGGATGCTGCTTTTACTGAGCTTTTGTCCACTCCTCTGATGCTTGTACCTGCAGTCCACAAATCTTTCTCAGGTAATTCACAGAGCAGAAATCTATAGCCTTTAAACCCCCAACCCTATCAGTTCCCAAGGGGGAGGTAGGACATTTAGCCTTCTTTGAGGAATTAAATATGTGATTTCTTATTTATTTAATTCAGAGATCTCATAAATTAAGAAAAGAAGCCTTTGAACGCTCTTGGTCCAAGATCCAGTCCTACCTCTCTGGCACCCTTTTTTGAGCATAGTAACACTCAGCATTTGCTGCTGCCAACTGCAAGTTAATCTTAACTAGATTTCTACAAGAACAGATCCAATACCTTTCCTCTTGCCAGAATTTAATTTTTGTTTAGTAATACCTAAGTTTCAGGGAAGGACGGCTCTTCAGGTGTCTCAGCTTTATCAGGTTTTGCATTGCATGTCCACTGGAGATTTTTATACATTTGCTCTTCCAGTTTTCTGCTCCAGACAGAAAAGACCTAGATTTGCCACTCAGAATTCACCATTTCAAGAAATATTTGCAAGTATGTTGATCATTAATTCAATCTTACTATGTGCCAGGCTGTTTCATAGGTGCATTACCTCCTTTGCGTGGAAACTTCCATTTTCATTTGTGTCATTGAAGTTCATCAGGTCTGTCTTTACAATAAAGCTGGCAAGATCATTCCAGGAACTTCTCTGATACCATATGCAGAAGGGAAGATAATCCTCTGCCTTTGAAGTCAGATGAAATCCTAATAATCTGTAACGTTGCAGATTACAAACTGCAGCCCTCTCATGGTGAATGTCTGACCTAATGCACCATCTCAGGGAAACCAGTCTAAGGGAGCTCAGTTTATGTTACATTCTGGTTTATTGCAGATAGCATGAGAACTCATTTATAGCAGTTGTTTGTTATTAAGGTGAACATTCAGATCAGAATCGATGAGATATGCATGGATACACTGCGTGGACTCCAGAGGAATTCATGAGTTGTAGCTCATGGGCTGCACAAACCTCCTTAAGTCCCAGATCAATTTCCTCACTATATAAGAAATGTGATCACTACAGGAAGACAGCAGAAATGGCCAGAGACATTGTTGGTATATTAGATTCTTGTAGATGTAGGAAACGCACCACAATTGGTGAAACTGCAGAAGAAAACCTGGTCCCTGTGATGAAGGTGAAGGGAAGAATATTCCTGTTCCCTCAAACTCCTTAGACTTGCAATTAGTGTTGCTTGCCCCTCCAAAGTCAGAACAAGGTGTAACTGGGAATACTGAAGTTCTAGAGGAAGAATCGAGTCTATGATGGGAAATGAATATGTTTTTTTCTTATTTGTTTGAGTTTTTTTAACCTGTGTATATAGATACCACATCCAATTTGGTGGGATAGCAACCAAACTATTGATAGTTTCTCCAAGATTTGGAAGAGAACTTTTTTCAAATCACAGAGTTCAACTGCCACTTGCTGCTTATTCTTGCAAAAACTCTTATGGCCTCAATTTGACAGAGCACTTGAGCACTTGTTTTTACTCAATAGTCACGTGAAACAAAAGAGATTAGTCTTATGCTTAAATGCTGGATTGGAATGTATTTTGTTGAAGAAAATTAAATGCATTTGTCATTGCAAAGAATGTAAATTCTGTCCTGTCAAATTCTAATGGGCTGAAGTTCAGTCAAAAGAATAGCACTGCTCATAAACAGTACGAAGAGGAAATCAAGCATAATAGCAAGAAGAATATTTAATACTTCCAAAGCACCTTTCACCCAATGAGTTCACATTGCTGTGTACATAAAAATGATCAACATTTCAACACTTCTGTGGACTAAGCTGAATATCTCCTTTCTCATATGGGAAAGTCAAAGCACGAAGACTTTGAATGATTTATCTGCATGAATTGGTAGCAGAGCTAAGAATCAAATCTTGGCTTGCCTCAGTCTGCCATAGTATTATTGCTCATATGAAGTATTCAGTCATTTATACTACACAGAAGTGACAAGCTCTGTCATTCAACTGGGTAAAAATAATTTAAAAATATGATTCCAGTGCTCTTGCTCACCATTCTTCAAGATCCTTTTATTAGAAGTTTACCTTTTTGTCTCTCATGACACCAAGACTTGGATTTAAAGTTTATGGCAATTATTCTGCTTTTCACTTCCACCAAACAAAGTTTGAGTTGGCCAAGTCAACTTATCCAGTGTTAGGACACTGCTATAATAAAAGTGAGAATAGGCAGGGCTGTGTGGAAAAGTTGTTTCCCACCTACAGGCGTATCATAGATGTGAAGTCTGTTATTTGCTTCTCACTGGGAGAGCTGTGCAGCAATGTATATTTAGAAGATGTGTAATGTACTCTCCTGAAGCATGGGCAGAACCTTTTTATCACACAACTCAGGATACTTCTCTCTCTCCCAGCCCCTGCGGGTCTCCTCTGGCAGTTGTGAATCATGAGAATGAATCATTTACAGTCTTTTTGCCTAGAATGTAACACTAAAAATAATTTTCTTCTCATTATGTTGCAAACGGGAATCTCTAGATCCTAAGGAAAATTGCCTAAGAACCTTAAAATTATGAGTTCTTTACAACCTATATGTTTTGACCAAGAACTTTCCAAGTGCAGTAAAAAACAAACAGCTGGTGTTTTACTCCTGGAAGTTTTGATGGTGGATTCTTCCTCTTGTAGACCTTGGAATGTTGGTCATTCACTTTGCTGGGGAACAAGACAGGGTTCCTTACTTTAAAGATCCTTGATTCTTTAAGGTTTAATATTTCTATTGTATAGAAGCCAGATGCTTTTCTTAGTCCATCTGTCTCTCACACAATGCCCACATGCACGTCTTCTAGTTTACATGCTGCAAATAACTTCTTCTTAAATGCCATTACAGTGAAGGAAATGACTATAAAACAATGGCACTTGCCCCCTAGACCTGCTCCCCATATGTCTGACATATCTGCTTACTTAACAGAATTGAGCTTTTATTATTTCTAGCAATTAAGAGACAGTGTAGTTGTGGGAAAGTGAGCTGCTTTTCTGCTCTGTCTGGCGCATTAACAGCACCACTCTCAGGTAAATCTCAGTTACTGGTTTTTATTATTGGTGATGATATTTGAGCCCTGAGCATCAGGCTTCTGATTCCAGGTTGCATTTGCACAGCTGACAGCATGGAAAAAGAAAGAAAAAAAAATGGAGAAAAGAAAATCTCTTGTCTCATAAATTGAGTAGACTTAGCCTGGAAGATATTGAGAGACACTAATGGTTTATTAAAGCACATTTTCCTTATCTTTAACTTCAAACAAAGTTTGTGAGGAGCAAAGAGAGTTGTTAATGATGTTTGTAGAAAAAAATGTGTCAAGGTATGGAGATACCATGATGGCTTGTGGGTCTTTCTTTTTAAAAGCTGTTACGTGATCTTCCTCTGTTGCCTGTTTTATGATGTGCCTCTTCTCCAGGACTTCAGCTCCACCCCATCATCACTGCCACCCCTCCAGGTCTTTGACATCTCCCTTTTAAGGCTTACTTTTCAGAAGCCCCCAAAATATTCATAACTGGAAAACTCTTTTGTGTATGTTTGGCTGAGGATGCCTTTGGGAATATAATGGATCAGAGAAGCATGGAATCATTTGTGTTGGAACAGACCTGTAAAATTGTTGAGTTCAACACTTATTAATCCTGGTATGTCAATAATCCTGGAAAAATTTTGAAATGCAGCTTTGACTTCAGGTAAAGGCATGTTGGATTGGATAGCATTAGGTTATATTCCAGTGTAATAGAGAGCACAGCATAAAGACACTTCCTAAAGATGCACAAAAAAAAAGTTGTCATGTAGAACTTTCACTTCTCCACTAGAAAGTACCTGTCCTACTGAGAGGTCTGGAGAATGTGGGTTTGCTCTCATTAAATAGTGTGTTCAGTTCCTTTGCAATGGACAGTGTTACGAGAAAAACATGAACTCGTAGTGTCTTCTCACTACTGCATGTTATTCAGAGAAAAATACAGAACCCCACTAGTCAGCCTGGGGTCTGTAGCAGCTTTGGGTATAAAGCAGCTGAAGAAAGGTCACTTGATACAGTAACAAATGGTTTCCTGTGGACTTTCAACTCTTTGCAAAGTATCAAAATTCTTCCTTTGATGAGACATGAGATTACTGACTGTATGACTTGGTTTGTTATCAGAATTAGAATACTGTCATGCTTCATTTATGAGTATTTGCATAAGTCAACACATCTCCTTCTTTAATAGGATGTACAATGCTAAGATCTTAACTTAGGCTAGAGTTGCTTCTTTCCTCATATTTTATGGAGCACATGGACTTGATTTTTAAATTTTTAATTCTAACACATCTTATTAAACGTGCAGGCATAGAGAAGCACCACCAGTCAAAGACATCATTATTATATGCATGGAGGGTTATCTTCTGCCTTTCTACCCTCATCATTCATTAATGATGCACAGAGGCTTGTCATTTGTCTTTTCAATTCTTTGACTTTATTTTATTGCTCATATTTTATGACACATGGAGAGCTCTGTAGCAAGAATTCATCTTCAGCCTTACACATCTGTGGAAATATCATCTCTGTTAGGCCAGGAAAAAGTACCTTTTGTTCTCTTTGTATTTTGCCTGTGAACTTGGTTTAACATCACTCTCTTATTGTTGCTGTTTCTTGCAGTGTTTAAGTTCCTAAGAAAACTACTAACACAGCTCTGCTGTATGCTGAAAAAGCAGCTAACCCATACAGTGGAATGCATGGGTTTTACTCACCTTTATCTCATTTCATAGCTGCTCCTATGAAACCCCACTCACATATGTGAGTCATTGGAACCTCAGTTGTAACTCCAGTTTGCCATTCAGATAGTGATGCTAGATATGATTAAGATGCTGCTTAGTCCTTGTGAAACTGCCAGATAGAAATCTCTCCTGCCAAATATGTTGGGTGTGTGTCTTTGCAAGGCAAGCTGTGGTCCACTGGGACCACTGAGGAGACTATTAAAGCAGTTCTGACTTCTACATGTCACTTTGGAAAGCCCCCCAAGATACTCTGATCAGAGTCTTTGGAGTGTTTTAAGTTTTTCAAATTCAGTTTGAAGAGCTTAATCAAACTTTCTGACACAACTGGCACACATTAACATTTTTCAGCTGTAAACACACAAACCCAGGAATTTCTAATTGCCAGTAATTAAAGTGTGTGGTTGGTTTTGAAATGCTTTCCCATTGAAGGAGTCTGAAGTGGTACAGCTCCCTAGTGATGTTCCCAAGGAGACTGAGGCTTGCCTGAGGCTGCCTCTTAAAAGGTAATAGGGAAAAAATTGGGCTGTGTCTCATCCTGCATAAACGTTTGAGTTGGGGCTACTATTGTGTGTTCATAGAAAGAATTTAGTTGGATAACTCCTTTTTATTAAAACCTTAATTAGTTCCCCATGCCAAATGTCACTTAGTACCTGATATGACACTTAAAAGGACTCTGGTGTGCATCATTTTTTTCTGAAATGGTTCAAGAGCTCAGAAAGGCAAACCCATACTGTCCCAGCAGGATGTGGGTGGCTTCCACTGCTTTATTGAAAACATTTACGAATGAAATGTTCTTTGGACTAGAGCTAACCCTGAATTACTCTGAAAAGATCCAGAGTCCTACCAGTTAGGGGCCAAGTTACATGCATTTCCTCAGAGCTCTTTGGAGCACAGAGAGAGGCAGTCCTCCCCTGATGCTTCAGTGCTTTATCCAAACACTGACTATGAGAAACAGGGCTGGAAGGGTCTCCTGGGGAATCTGATATACTAGAACTGTCTCAGTTTCTTCTGGAGCATCTGGGGCTAATGACTGCTAAGAGGAATTTGATAGGAGGCATAGCCTAATCTAATATGGTAATTCCTAGATTTTCATGATAGCTTGACGCTTGACAAAATCCACTGCTGCTTCCCTTCCATGTGCTCACAGATTCTTGCATAATCTGTCTTAAAAAAAACAGCAGAGCTGCTGAGCCATGGCTTGGCAGCGCATCCTTGAGGGATACACTTGCAAGTATTTTTGTTTCTTGGAGTGGTATTTCTGGTGGCCACATCACAATTCAGTTTTCAAGTGCTTGTCTTTTATTATCTCTCACAGGACTTCTTGATCTTCCTGTCTCTTCTAGTCAGTTCAAAAATACAGTAAGAGCAGCCTTTATTGTGGTATTCTGGCCCTTCTGTTTTCAGTTTCTTTTCAGTTTCAACTATAGTGAGGAGGCTCAGAAGGAAAAATGCCTTTTTTTTCTTTTTTTTTTCCTGTAAGAGTTTAACCCTTTGGAGCCTGAATTGGTTCAGCAAGTGCAGAATGGGGTGATGTTTCTTACTCTGAAGATTCAATCTGAAAAGGAAAAAACAGAGATAATCTAAACTTTCTGCATTCACACTAACATGAAATGTATTAAAAAGATTTAATGTAGAGGTCATTAAAGTGTGCCACTGCAGTGCTAACAATCCAGTAACAGGACCAGTAACACTTTCAAAGGTTGACCAGTCAGTAAGTGCACCCTCCTTTGGATTGCTGTCGTGCATGTGTGGAGAATGGATGAGACCGTGAGAAAATGTTAGGCAAGGGGCACTGTAGAGCCATGTGAATTGGATTCCTTATCTACCATCTTTTATCTCTACTTCTGCTCCAGGCCAAAGCATTATGGTACAGCAGAAGCACTACAGTAAACGTGTAGTAGGACTATGGTTGCTTCCACTGTATGGGCCTCGTTCCCTCTAGATATATGTGCCAATAAAATGAGTAAAAGTATTAAACACTGGTCTGACATCCTGAAAATGGAGTAGTTTACCAAGAAAATTAGGTTTTTACCTAAGTACTTAAAGGGGAAGTGTGCTGTAGGATTAAAGCTGTTAAATTGCAGTCACTTAATTATCCTGAGACATTCCTTAAGTATGTGTACTCCAGAGTGTCCATCTACTGCACAGTGACCTTATCAAAAGGAGAGACAAACTGAGCACATTTCCATCCAACACAGATTGGAAAAGGACAAGAGTCAGAAGCTTAACAAAGCATTTATTGCCTAGTAAGAAGAATTGATGCACAACTTCTATTTTTTTTTTTTTTTTAATTTGTATTTTATTTTACATTCTTCAAACAAGGGAGTGTGAGTTTGGAGTTTTTTACAATGCAGTATCAGCTCTGCTCTGGTAGTGGAGGACATAGATTCTGCAGTACTTTGGGTATGGTGATAAAATGACTCAGGTGTTAGCAATTCTGCTACTTCCTCTAGAAGGGTTTCACAGCTGCATAAACATTACCAGAGGAGTTCTTCCTGCTGTGCTTTCATTCGGAGCAGAAGTGAAAAGGATTGTGGTCCCTCTCATTCAGTAGGGCAGAAACATCCTGGGTTCACTGGGAAACATCGTGAAGGTGTTTGGAGGTGAAAAGGAAAAAAGACTAAATGGGTAGGAGAGAAAATGTGTGCTGAGGATTTAGGCTTAAAACTAAACTGGGCAGTAGGAGAATGAGAATAAAATGTCTATTCTCCTGAAAGCAGCTGCAAATATCAGACAGATGGCAATTATGGAATGATGTTTTAATTTATGCTTCTGCTTCCAGATCCTACTTGTAGGCAGAATCCATTGAGTGGAAACAATAAATACTCAGCTTGTAGTCAAGCAAATTGCTTTTAAAACAATGAATTGTATGAATGAAATGTATTGGAACACCAGGGTTTTAAATGTCCTGCTTAGAGCTTTAGCATAGGATTTTTCAAATTCCAACTCTGACACTTGGAAGTCCAGACCAGAGTTTCCCCACTAGCCTCCTAGAAACCCATGGAGTAATTTTCCAGGGATTTACTCAGGAAGTGGCCATGCCTCTGCCTCAGCTCTGCATGGACAGGTTGTAGCTTCAGGGCTGGAAGCAAGTCCCTGAAAGTCTGTGCAAATTACTAGAAATATGGGATTACATGGGCTTAATGAAAGTGTCTTGCAACCAGGATCCAGGGGATGTCTGCCCTGCTTTCTCTTATATCCCAGGGTAATGAAAATTCTCCACTCAAAGTGTTTTAATGAGGATAATTACACACACTTGCTGTATTTAGTTTGTGATGCTCTGACTTCCCATCTCATGTTTGCAAAGGCACAAATCAGAATGCTATTTTTAGATGGAGACAGTCTCTTAGATTTATGCTGAGTGTAAATATTTATAAGAATAAGGAGCCCAAATAATTCAAGAATGTTAAATTCATCTAAATACTTTCAACACTCGGGTGAAGTTGGCAAGTAAAAAAGGTTATCTCTGTTATCTTACAAGAGAATTGACTTAAGTTAAAGTTCATATATATTTTCCAGGCTTGTATTTACTCAGATATCATCTAAACTAACGGCAGAAATAGAGACATTCTAAAGATTTGGCATTGTCATCTGTTTTGGTCTTCTGTATCCACCAGTGCCAGACAGTTTTCTCTCTGCAGGCAACAAGTGCTAATGAAAGTATCACAAATGCCTGAGAGGATACTAAGATCTATCAAAGTTTACTACAGCCAGCTGTGAGTGACTTTCAGGTACTTGTGCAGAAGACACCACCTGGACAGTGTGTAAGTGAACAGCATTAATGCTTCCACTCTGGAGGTACCTCTGTCAGGTTTTCTTCTGAAAAGTTCCCTTGCCGAAGTGTCAGGAGAAAGGAACCATGCTAAGTGTTGTCAGACCTGGTAAGTGTGCATGGGATTGTGACACAGGGAAATAGCGTGAAAGTCGGACATTTCAATTTGTTCTCCTTGTTCCAAACTTAAAATTAATCCAAGACAAACATGACCTTTAGTCCCCTTAAACTGATAGCAGAAATACTTAGGGAATCCATACAGATGCTGTATACAGTGAAGGAAACACATCTGGAGGGCAGCTAGTGCTATCCCTCAGTTTTGTAAACTCTCTTGTGACCCAGATGCTCTGTTGGTACTCTGTGCTTCCTCTGAGTGTGCATGGTGAGTGTGCTCAATACCACATCACTGAGCCATGAGAAGATCTGAGACTGATGGCTCGTTAGAACTGCCAAGTAGGCTCTGTTTTCTCAGGTGCTTGAGTTGCTCATTAAGAGCATGTGGTGATGAAAACCCTTTTGCTACAGGTCTGTGAACTCTTGTGCAAGAAAGATTATGAACAACCTCAAAGTAACAGTGTCAGGGTGGGCTATGTAACTATCTGCTGTTCACTTGCATTAAGCAGTGAAATACAACCTCTGCAGATGGTGTTTGCAGCCCACAGATTAGGTAGAAAATGTTAATGGCAATTAATATGCATACATACATACAGTCATGGTGAATAATGCCAGACCTGTTCCTAACCTTACTAAGCCTGTTGAGTTCATACTGAACTGACTGTGTTCAGAGATCCATCCATTGCTGTCAAAGTGGTCTAAAGGCGTCCTCCAGCTCTGGTGGCCCCTGAACCACTGACTCTTAGAAGCTTGTGAAGTTTATGCATGGAAAAGTCATGCTATGGGCTTATTGTCTCTTACGTTCTTCTCTGGACATGCATTCCTGACCTGCAGGGACAGCCCCAACAGAGATGGATGTGACATTTTCTTTGAACTGTTATGGCCTTTCTTATGTTCTTATGCTAAAGACACCCTCAACACTTAACTTTTGGTCCAAGAAGAAATGTGAATACCAGGGCTGAGAAACAGGAAGTATCTGTTGGCATGAATTTAGGAACCTTTTTATGTGTGTCCCAGAAAATGTGATTGGGAGTGACACCACTCTGGAGAGAGATTCAGTTTCTCAGACTTAGCAGAAGCCCACCCCACCAGTCTTTTTAGATTAAGATCATTTGCTGTTGTACAAATCAGTAAATTGGAAGCAGACCTGAGAGGACAGGTATCCCATACTGTATTGGTGCAAGAGAAGCATTCTGCACTAACTAGGCCCCTTCAGTCTGGCTTACAGGGTTAGCCTTTCAGAGGGCACTCAGATTTCCAGATTTCTGTGTGGCTTCCTCAGACACTGAGGGAGAGAATTGTACAACATCTATATCCAACTCTGCTGCATTCACTAGCTCAGGTCAAAGGGGCAACACAAGAGATCAACTTCTAATTTTTGAGCATACTAGCAGTTGTTAAGAAGGATATTTTTATTCTAGGGAAATGCAAAGGACAGTCCAGCGTCGTCCTGAACAGTTGCCTAAAATTGAATGTTTGGATTTTGAGCTCCTCAAAGCATGTGTTTTATGTCTGCATTTATCTTCAAAATGCCTTTAAGCACCCTGTAAAAAATGCAAACATTTATAACCTCTAGCCATTCCATTTGTGCTTGTCTAACCATGAACAAAACATTCCTCCCCCATCCCTCATTCTCATCCTTATCCTTTTCCAACTTCTCATTCAGACATTAAGGAGTGATGGTCTTTTCAGGTCTTCTGTGGTAAGAAAGGTTTTTTCCGACTCCTCTATTCTGTTGTATAAGGTCAGTGAAATTAATGGACAACATGGGTAAGAAATGAGTGAAACAGACTTGGCTTGCTGGTTGTGAGAGAAGAGCAAGCAGATGAACTTTAGGTATGCAGCAGAATGATGATCCCACTAGGTATTGTGCTGTCGGGTACTATCTGGGATGCAACATCAAAGAGAAAAGGAGCAGTCACCACAAACAGATGATTATGAAGTTGTTTTATAACTGCTTAGCATAGCTTTTAGCAAATTAGTGAGAGATACTTTTCTTTAATGCTTGGTGACACATGCACAAAACCCCCAGTACATCTGATTTCTAAGGCTTCAAATGATGGCATGTGTTTCTCTGCCATCCAGAATATAAATAAATATGAAAATACCTCTTTATTTAATACTGATTATGGTCTCAGTTCTGAGCAATATGGAGGAGATTAAAGCCTGATGCTTCTGTGTACAGCCTAAGGCACTCTCGCAGTGGGAGGAACAGCGGTCCCCTTGTTCCATGTACTGTTCCAAATTCCATAAGTGTCTCTGTCGCTGCTGTCACCTGCTACCATGTAAAGATCAGTCTAGCTCTCCATGTCAACTTTGTTAAGTGCTTGTTCTTATTAGCCTGAACAGTGACAATTTGTTATTGTGGGCTGCTCTGGGACGTTTCCCTCTCCAGCAGTACATTGTTTGCCAAATCTACATGTTACTGCATTTGTCTGTGCAGTGCAGACTGCCTGGGAGGATAAAGCTAGGGTTTTAAACTTGAACACTTTGTAGCTGTAGGCCAAATTCTGTTTTCAGTTACATCTGATCAGATCAAGGCTAACATTTAGTCATGTCATACAAATACCCCAGCTCGTTCATTTACATCAGGATAATTGCAGGCAGAATGGATCACTCAGCCTCAGATGTCTTGTTTATTGAAAAGTAACAAAGCATCTTTTGTGTCAGTTTGATTTGTAGGGTTTCATATAAACATTAAAACCATCTAGGTGTTTTCAGCTTCACTTAAGTCACTTAAGAAAGCAAGAAAATTCTTTTCAGGGTAAGGGATAGCAGGGCCATTTGATGGAGCAAACCAAACACTTTTAGAGTCACTTCTATTATAGGAAGCCTAGGGCAGCTGCATTCCTAGCAATGAATTTTGGCAAAGTGCATGAAACCGGACCAGGCAACCTCCCAGAGGCAATACAGAGGCTTTATATCTCCTAGAACATTCTGTTGTGGTGTCTGCAATGCATCCTTAGCCTTCAGTGTGGGGGGTGAGATGTACTTAAAATTTCCATGCCTTCTTTACTATGTAGTTCTCTGGGGAAATGGAACAATTCTCTTACAGTGCAACAAAGCATTGATTTTAAGCAAGCAAGACATGTGCAAAGCAAACGTGACCAGGAACTGAACTGCATAAATGACTCGAGTTCCTGGCCTTCCCTGTGGTGGCTGAGAGGCTTCTGACTCACAGCTGTGCAGTCCTCTCAGACAGGCCCATCCTTCCCTAAATGATTTGCTGCGTTAGGGCTCCATAAGTAAATATATCTACAGGAATGTCTTCAGCTGGTGTAATTCAAAATGAACTCTTTAAAGTCAATGGGAATTGAAATCACTTGTGCTACCTAGATTAGCAGCAGCTGAAAATCTAAGTGATAATCTGTATTTCAAAGGGATCAAAGGTTTCTTTTCCCTCACTCCCTGAAGGTTGCTTTTGCTTAGAGAAGTTAGTCTTTATGAGTGCTTGAGTGCATCTGCATCTTTGTTTAAGGCATTATCTGCTCCAAAGTAAGTTTTACTCAATAATGGGTATTTTCCTGTGTGTTTCAAAGAGTATGTGAGTAATGTAGAATTTTTCAGAGGGACTTTATTCTCTTTACTTTCTTCCACTAGAAAACAAAACACTCTTACACATCTCTTGGTATAAAATTTAATTTTAAATAGAAATATTCTCATTTTCTGCTTTAAATATGTAGTTAGGCCTGTTCAGTTGCTTATTGAATAAATGTTTGTTTATATTTGGGAATAATTATTGTTAATACCACTTCATGAAAATTGTTATTTCAGGCCATTGAATAACTAACTGTGTTTGAGACTCAAAGGAACTTGATAACAATTTTCTGTATCTCAAAAAGCAGCAAGTATTTTATGGGTCAGGTTTGTGTGTGTTTTGTACCTTTCTCTTACCTTTTATGTCATAGATAAAGTTAAAATACATGAGAAGAGAGAATTAGCTATGTAATTCTGGGCCTATGTGCTTTTGGGATGTCTTGGTGATAAACTGATCTGACCATTTGGTGACCTTAAACAAACTTCAGAAAATAAAGTCAAGCTTCTGACATGGCAACTTGAAAATGTGCAGGGCTTTTTCATTAGGTTAATTGAGTCTTTTGAGGTGTGTATGTCTGGGTAAGGATAAATCATGATTGTGACTTTTTTCTTTTAAATGCACTTGTAGTTGAGCCTGGGCTGATTATTATTCTTATGTATTAAAGTTCTGCCAGGAGGCCCTGGAGGTACTGCAGGCAGTGTATCTGGCCTTCTCAACATTTGAGAAGAAAAGAAAACAAACGTGTGGGATGGAATGTTTCCTAATAAAAGATAATGTCTTGAGTATTTTCTTCCTGTTTAAAAATTGTATCTTGTAGTGGGGAATTGATGTAATCTCAACATAAAGAAGTTCAGACTTTAGTCAAAGCAGCCCATGTGCTTTGATTAGCACCAATTCCTCATTTCCTCTAAGTGGTTTATTTGGGTTGCTTCTAATTATGAAGAGTATTTATGCTAGGCTGCTTATGTGGGCAGTATAAAAGATATTATGACAAAGGAGTTTTCAAATTTATTTTTCTAACTGCTTCAAGCCTTAACATAGACTCCTTTGCCTTCAGTCTGCTGGGCCTTTAGGAGCCAGTTTGGCTTTCCAGACTCAGATTTCTGTTGGGAGAAGGTAATAAATTACTTCAGGATTTTGGGAAGCATAAATGTAATGTGTGTTTGTCCATAACAACTGTAAGGGACTAAATTCCCCAAACTAACTGGACACTGCTGGGTAAGCAAAACAGAGAATTTCTGCCTCTATTTTCAGTTTTACTGCATACACGTAAGGGAAGACACGCTCACTTGTGAGGCCGACTTTGCCTAAACCACTGTCAGTAACTCTGTATCTATAGTCATGAAGCTAAAATGAGTATTTTGTGCCAGCTCAGTTGGAAAACCAGATGGTCTGGAGAGTACTTCTGGCATTGTCTTAAAAATAGTATTGAAAATTATTGTGTTACTATTACATTTCCAATTTACAGTGAATGAGTATTTATCTCTGCTAAGCTTGCTTAGTTTAACTGTCAGTGACTTCAGGGGTGTTCTCTGTGTGGATGCAATTCACTGTAAGAGGATTAGAATGTGGTGTGCTGCTTGTTCATTTAAAATTGTTTTGCCTGAAGTTATGAAACTCAGTTGGTGGAGAAGGAGAGAATTCACAAGTGGGAGTTTTCCAGGGCCTGAAAGTTGACAAACAATTGCAAACAGTTTTCTGAGTCGAAATAAAATTCTTTTATCTTGAGGCAATAAAGGATCCAGTCTTGTAGCTGTGGAGTCAGTCAGTAGATTTGATGGTTTGGTGAGTTTTTTCAGTTGTGTGTTATTGTTATCATGTCATCCCACACTACAAGGGCATTGAGGGCTGAAAGTTACCTGGAACTACAAGCAGCTTATGTGATTGATCCACCTCTGTTTTATACCTGAGCACCCCTGGTATGCTCCAGCACAGAGGGGTTACAGACATCTTCATCTGTAACTCAGTAACTGCTGGGGATTTTTTTTTCTCCTGTGTTTAATTTACAGATTCATTATGCGGACATTTATTTTCAGTTAACAATTAGCGCAGGCTCTCTGGCATATATTGGTCCTTTTGCCTATCAAAAGTAGCTTAGAGTACAGTTCTCCAAACAAAATTGTGAAGCATGGAAGCGTAAATTTACTGTATCCTGCATTATTTTTTCTGGCGGTATTAATCAAAAGTCCCCTAAAATCACATGAGAAATAATGCTGCAAATCATTCTTTATGGAAAAAAAAAAAGGCAAGAAAAATCCCCAACCAACTCTCCCAGAATGCTTGTCTATATTTAAATTTCTAAAATGTATTTTAGAAGGTTAATTGTGGCCTTTTCCCAGTTTGGGAAAGTTAACCCACTTTTAGTACATCAGAGCACATGACATGACCTCTGGGATTTTTTTTGCATCTTCTTATTGCTGTTGCTGAGCCACTAATAGTTGCTTATTCAGGTTTTACATAATAATCTGTGCAACTTCTGTTACCCGTACGGTACCTTAGCAATTTTTGCTTTTTCCATGTGAATCCATTTAGATTTGCACATAAATCACACTGCTGTTTTGCATTATACTGCAGTTTTATTACTGATCTGCATGTTAGAGGAGTTTAAATGGCCGTGACGTGCCCTGACAGGTCTTGTAGATTTTTTTTTTTAAAGAAAGATTGTATATTCAAAAAGGAATAATGGGGAGTGGGAAAAAAAAAAAAGATTAATTTGTCACATGGCCATATCCATTAAGGAAGTCTGAATATTTCTTAGCAAGTGAAACTAAGCCCTGGATGTAGCTGCCCAAATACACAGTCAGAGGAAGGGAAGGCCATAATTAAATTTGACCCCAATAGTTCAAGAGAAATTTAAGCCCTTCGGAGTCGGTAACATGGAGGTGTCCTCCAGGCTCTGGTTAACGCAGGCTGTCCCTGTGCCACAGCCTGTGGAGCTGTTCCTGGCCTTGCACCAGCTGCAGCTTGAGGTGACAGCATCTCTGCCCTGCAGTTGTGCTCTGCAGTTTGTGGTGGGAGGCATAAGACAGTATTTCATTCGGAAGGAATGTCCTGGTGGGAAGCAGCCTTCGGGCAGTGTGTGACAAAGTCTAGCGAAATAACCCGCCCGCGCTTGCCAAAGGTGCAGAGCAGTGTAGGGTACCCTGCAAAGTGGGCAAGTGGTAAAGGTTTGTATTAGCGACTGCAGCAAAGAAAAGTGAGAGGGAAATTAAATGGCACATTGCCATGGCTGTTCATGTGTGAAGGGGATAGAGGAATTGAGATGTCTTGTAATACCTGTGTGTTTTCAGTAATTGGCCAGTACAACCACAATTCCTTTTTTTTTTTTTTTTTTTCCCCCCCTGAAATTTAGGTCAGTACCGGATGGTTTGAGGTCCTGTAATGGATACCCTAAACTTTGGCTCTGCTTAATGTCCAGTCCAAATCTTGTGATTTAGACCTGTTCTTGGACTTCTGGAGTTTATTTCAGCCCAGCAGACAATTCAAGTTGCATGGGACTTTTTCTGGTGTAAAACTAGTGTGGGATAGAGGGATTGAGTTTATCTGCAGAATTATTTTATATGTATCCCTGATTTTTAAAGACAGGCTATCTTTAAATATTTTACTACAACACAGAGGAAAATATTTGTCATAGTGATTGTAATGGAAGTCATAATTTAGAGGGCTCTGTGCTGGAATGTTATTACTTCCAGCAGTAGATGCAGCTTGTGTGCCTCTGTTTAAAAAAAAACTGTTAAAGCAGAGATGAGGACATTTTAAACTTCAGGTATTTCATGGTGTAAACTGGGCAGCTCAAAGGGGAATGCTGTTGAAGAAACACTGCAGAGTGCAATGCTCACCACGGGAACCAGTACTTTGAAATCCCAGGCTGAAAGACCTTATATAGTTACAGACTTGTTTCAGTAAATATGTACTGTCCACAGTTGTTTTCTGTGGGGTATTTTCCTGTGACCTTCAAACAGCCTTTCTGCGTATTTATTTTCTCTTTAAATGCAAAAAGCCTTTGTGTGAACTTGTTTTAAAATGAAAAAATAAAAGCTAAGTAAAATGTGCTTGAAATGCTGCATGGCAGCAGTTTCTGCTTTGCTCTTGTCATGGTGGTTGGTTTCTCTTCCAAAAGCCTCTTGATACCAAATGCAGGCAGGCAGGTAAGTGCTGAATGAGAGGAAGAAATAGTGTTAGGGCTTTGCTATTTGCTGTGGAGTTTCCTGCTAGCACGGCACAGAGAGTCTACGGCTTGGCAGGTCTGTACAGTGTTATTTAACACATCGTAAATGCTCTAAAGTGCCCTTCCTAAGGTCAGATATCTGCAGTCAACTCCAGAGTGATTCACAAACATGAAAGAATGAGCATGAAAACCCAAAGGCTCGTTTTAAAAGTGCCTTAGTAGCTCCAGTCAGTTGTAACTCCTGGTAACTGTGATGCAGTATTGCTTTGGGGGCTGGATTAACTCTGGTAGGAGCAGCTCTCCTAGTTTTCAGATGGCCATCTGGGTACAGACAGTAGAAATGTTCATGATTTTGAACTAAGTACTGGTTTGGATGTTTCATTTTAAGTGTTTGATCATTTGTGTAATTAGTAAGTGGCTGTAAGACTTGGACTCCCTGAGACAGTGGCACTGCTGCATGTACAGCTGGGAGGGCAGCAGGAGGGAACAGGCCCTGCTGGTGGCACCATCCCAGCCCCAAACGTGGCAGGGAAATCCTTCTATGAGTAGTCTGCTCTCACTCTCCTACTCTTATCTTCAGGCTTCTCCAATAACTGTAAACATCCCAACTTGAAAAACAGGAGAGTTTTGGGAAGGCTTTTGATTTCAGGTATGAAGGTGGTCAGGCATCATGGTATGGTGTAGAAGAGTACTTAGACTTGCTTGTCCTGAAGATTTTACCTCTTACCAGGATCAGGATTTGTAGTGTGAACATCTCATTCTTCAAATTGTCTCCATGTGAGACACCTGACCCCCCAGCAAAAAACCAACCAAACAGAACCTGCCATGTGCCATGTCAATGGCACTGTGAACTCACTGTGAGGTTCTGTATGGACAAGTGGCTCTGGAGGATCCATCTGTAAGCAAGGGGAAGAGAGGGAGGGGCATTTAAAGCTCAGTGACAGTCAAGGAGCACTGCAACACTCGTGCATTTGGGCAGGAGTGCCATAAGGGGATGCTCCTTCACACTGAGTTGGCTCCACATGGCTGAGCTCATAACCCTTAACAGACCTGGTGGAGCTCTTGGAGTGTTTCTCCTACTGTGGCAAACATCCGCAGTTTGCTGCTCCCACACATAGGGAGGATGTCAATGCTGAGCTTCCCTTCCTCTCTTTGTCAGGCTCATGCTTTATCCTTAATTACCTGAACTGTGCTGAAAGCTTCATTAACGTTTGACAAGTCAGCTTTATCCTGAAGGGAAGGGAAAAGGAGGTGGCTTCCTGCCAGTTCTCAAAATTGTGTGTCCACGTGGGAGAGACATCTTGAAGAGGGAAGAAAACGCTGCTCTAAAACATTTCTTAAGCTGGTCTTCCTGTGGAGCATTGCCTAATTGAATCCTACCATAAAGTGACTGGTCAGGGCATCCTTGAATTAGTAAATGAGATTTTTTTGATATTCTGAGAATTCTCAACTGAAATGACATCATGTTAAACTGTGATGTGCTGAGGCTAAAAGACAAGAACAGGCTGGAACTTTGCCCCTGTTTTATGATTAAAGAAATCAAGGTCATCTAGATGAATTCAGGGAATTTATTATAACAGAGAGAGACATCAAAGCATAGCATAACTTTTTCTTCACAACATTTGTAAAATTCAATATTAGTCATTCAGCTTGGGGAATAAAATTTGATGTGTGCACATGTCAATGCTGTAATCCCTCAATTGACATCATGAAGCTGAGATTTTTCAGTGTTTGATTGAAGGTTAACTGTACAGGTTTCATTTTTTTCCTATATTAACTCATTTTCTTTGCACATCCTCTAGGGCTTTCACTAATGACATGTTTTAAAGTATTTAACAAACCCTCAAATAAATAAAGTGTCAAACTGGCAGATCTGGTCAAATTCTAGAAGGATGTTTTAAGAGGCTGACGACCCTATTGTCCCCAGTTTTATTTTATTGACCTTCAGAAGGGAATAAAGTATTTTGAAGTCTTTAGGGGATATTTTTAAGGATGCTTCTGCTGCTTCTATCAGGGATAAATACATTTTCTTTTGAGAGTCTGTGTTGAAATCCACTGGAGTTTGGCTCTCAAAGGCAGCTGGAGAAAGTGGTGGCATAGGATCTATGTGCAGAAAATGCTGAAGTAGATAGATTACAAAATAATTTGGGAACAAGGAAGAAGTTTGGCTTCAATGCTGCTTGTTCTGGCTGGTGGGAGATTTTCTGTCCAGAAATTCATCCTGACTTGGAGGTTGCAGTATGTACATTTACAGTAGTTGTGTTCCACAGCAGGATTATGAAAGGATTTGTAGGCATGGGAGAACTAGCTTGGGTCCAGCTCGCTTAAGAGGTCACACATTGTGTTCCACTCAATAGTAGGACTCCATTTTGTTCTAAAACTATTCCCTTTTGGAAAGGCTGTTTTATACTTGAAAGGAATGCTGTGGGCCTCTTGTGAAATACAAACTACTGTTCCCATAAATCTGAAGGAGAAAAGAAATCCTCAAGTCCTATGCTCTATTTCTTCTGGGCAGGTATTACAGAATTCTGAATTTCTCCTGTTCTGTTGCTTCTTTACTTGTATTTGATAGTGTTTTTTTTTTCTTTCTGTTTTATTCTTTTTTTTCAACTATATTAATCTCTGCCCTCTGTCAAGAAAATTCCAACATTTTTCTTTCTGATGTCAAGAAGATGATACAGAGCTTGTAGTAGACAGATAATAGAAGCAGTCTTGCAAGAGACTGTGAAGCACCTCTATACTCCACCACTATGTATAAGAGAGGAGTGTTGTAAAAAATCTAGTAACCACAGGGATTTAGTTAAATTTTAAAGTAATAAAGTCAACTGGATTTATCAGTTTGTATACTTGGGTCAAATCAGAAGAATCATTGCATCCTTTGGATGGATGCAGGCTTGAAAGAACATGTATCGGACTGATCCCTTTAAGTCTATTGACTCCTCTCCCAAAAGTTTGACTTTGGACTGCAGTGAGTGAAATATTTTACCCATGGAAACATTATAGAAGCAAACTCTTAGTTACCAAACCCTGCTATCACTGTTCTGAAACTAGGAATCATTTAGCAGCACAGTTTATCAGAAGGTCAAACATCTCATGAAGCCTTTATTACTTCCAGTAGTTATATGACTAAATCAATTTTTATTGTTCCTTGATTTCCTTCTGAAATTTAAGGACTTGGTAATTTACAGGTTCAGCTTAAATAGCCATGATGAGATCACAAATGTATCTGCAAAGCCACTTGTGGTGTGGTTTATGGTTTTGGCTTTGTTTAAAGGATTCATCTTTTGCAAAGTGTTCATCTACTGGGATGTTTTTTCCTCTAATGACAGGTGAATATCTGATATAAAGGTATGGGAACAAACATTTGGGATTCCTCTTTGAAATACACCAATATCTTTGATCTTCCGAAATAATTTGGTAATTTTCTGTAGTCTGTCCTGATAATCTTTCTCATGGAATTAGTCACAACCAGGAACAGAAATTGAAGACAGTAGTTTGCTAGACAGTTTTGAACTGCAAGTAAGGTCTGGTTCAAATTTGGATCAAAATTTTAGATTTTTCATCTCTGTTCTCTTTTTGTTGAGATAAGAAATGGTTAACTTCAAAGAACTGCTTCCTTTGAACAGAACATAGATTAGGGTATGATCTAAAGCTTTTGCAGGAAAATCATGGTGATCTGTGATCGATGTATGTGGTAGAATCGTGGTTAGAGTTCCTCGATAAAGCCCTATCTGCCTGGTTTATTTACTTTTTTAAGTACTAACATAAATGCAAAACCTGAAAGATTTGAATGTCATGTGTTGTTCAGAAAAAGCTGCAGTGAGTCTCCTCTTGTGGTGGGACAGGAAAATTCCCCACTTTGTGGATAACTGCAAACCTTGAAATAATAGAAATGGCTAAAACTTTAAGTAGGAAGTGCAAGGTACTGTATTTACAGATGAATTACAGGAATTTTCACTATGCACTTAGGTAGCTCAGTGACCACCAGATTAGTGATACCTGGCCATCTTTGATGCACACTGAGTCTGTCTGATTAATTCTTTATGGAGTGTCCAATGCAATATCTTCCTGAATTTATGAAAAATGGAAAAACTTGGTTGTTGTAAAACCAGTTCTTGGCAGGATGAAGATAAGGATAAGCATGAGATGGTAATAATCTTGTAGTCTTTTTCAGGTTGATTTGAGAATTTCTCTATAAATCTTCATCAAAACTATTGCTGTTATATGGAAACATATACCCAGTGCTGCAGATCTCCTAGGAATGAGACTCACTTGAGTGTCTGTTTAGACAAGCCTGTGCCTTTAGGTGCAGCCTAAAGCAAAAATCAGTTAAGTGAGCTGCATTGGACCTCCAAAATGTGTTGCTTTCTTCTCACTCTCAGAAGCAAATTTACAGCTCAGGAGGAAGCTAATACATCTTTTAAGTAAGTGTGTGTGTATATATATATTTTACTAGCTCTTCAGAAGCACACACTTTTCTTCTCTATTACAGGAAACCAAAATTAGGTAATTTTGCAATCACCCTACCTATGATTTGAAAACGTGCAGTAGTTAACTCTCACTGCACTGGTTGGGGTCATAGGATGGAATTGGGAATACCATGGATACGTCATTGCAGAAGTGAAGAGAAGAAGGGGAAGAACTGGCACTCCCCAAAACCCTTCATTAAATGCCTGTTCATGAAGATGATTGAAGGCCCAAATCCTGTTATTTGCAACTGATTTTGTAGAGTTGGGTCGGGTATTTTCTTAAACTGCAGTTTCCTCCATTCTTAACAATTGGCTCATGGCCTTTGGCCAAGAAGCCAATGTGTTCTGGAGTTTTAAATGTGTGCAATGATGTTTTTGTTGGCCCAAAGTATTTTAACTGTGGTAAGGATTTCTGCAAGGCTGGCCCAGTCTCTGAAGGACTGTGCAGTGCTGTTTCAGTATCGTCAGTGCAAGTTGCGTGTGATGAAGCTGAAGCCACACCCTTTGTGCACATATTGGTCCTGGCAGCCACTGCGGCCCCTCTTAGCTCACTGCCAGGGCTGAACTTGATCACTGACATGAGAGCACTCGCCTCCACTCACAGCTCTAGTTGTCACTTCAACAGCCTTCAAGTTGCAAACTGGCAAACTTTGCACAAAGTTATATTTTATTTCTTTGATATTATACTAAAAATATTTCACATCTTCCCCTGAGCGCTATATTTTCAGTTCTTTTTTTTTTTTTTGCTTTTGGTTAAAATGACTTAATTTGGAACTGGAATTAGATTTTCTGCTGCAAAATGCAGCTATGTATTGTAATGAAGCCTTATCAGAGCAGCAGACTGCTGTCTCCTTGCCTGGGATTGTTCACTGTTTCCTACTTGTGATCAGGCAGCTGTTAAAGGGGCACTGTCAGAAAGCATAGAATCAAACTGGTTTTGAATTTGAGGAAAGGTGTGTAGGCAGCAGCAGGTTTTGTAGAAGCTAATTTTAATATAAATCTACTCCTGGGTGTGACCAAGTGGTATTAGGAAGCATAGGCCCTGTAAGTGTGATACTTAAGAGTAATTTAGAATATCCTGAAGGAACTTAGGGTATATTTTTTGGAACTTGTTTCCAGGTCTTCATCTATTGCAATGCACGCTTTAAAATTTTTGCAAATACTGAAGTTTTAATTGCCTTGAAAATAACAACTAAACCTGAGCCTTATGAAATCACATAGCTGTAGAAGACAGGTGATCCTAGAAAACAAATATTCCCATAGTGCCAATCAAGTTATACATTGGCAACTGAAGGAGCGGATTTCCTTCAAATGACAAGCCAAATAAACTAAGACATTGAAAGTTTGAATTGATTTTCATTTCCGATTAACCATCTTCTGCAGGGTTGATTATTCTTAGAGTCATAGAATGGTTTGATTTGGAAGGGATCTTAGAAACCATCCAGTTCCAACACCTCTGCCGTGGGTACATTCCACTATCCCAGGTTGCTCCAAGCTGTGTCCAACCTGGTCTTAGACACTTCCAGGGATAGGGCAGCCACAGCTTCCCTGGGCAGCCTGTTCCAGTGCCCCACCACCCTCACTGTAAAGAATTTCCTCCTAACATCTAATTGAAACCTCTGCTCTGTCAGTTTGAAGCCATTCCCCCTCTTCCCATCACTCCACGCTTTTCTCCAAAGTCCTTCTCCAGTGCTTTTGGAGCCCCTTTAGGGCACTGGAAGGAGCTCTAAAGTCTCCCTGGAACCCTCTCTTGTCCAGGTGGAGCACTCCCAGCTCTGTCAGTCTATCTCCATGGCAGAGGTGCTCCAGCCCTTGGGACATCTCCATATTTATTTGCTCAATCTAGTTTTGCTGGCATTGGAGGCCAGTCTAATTTTGAAATTCTTTGAGGCTGAACAGTACATCTACAAAGCATATGTCAAAATACAAGTTGGATTTTAAGAAGCTATTTACATGTTAACAATGTGGTATGATAAGAATTTTCAGTGTTTTATGTTGGTTGAGCCTTTAAAATGAAACCAACTTGATTTGGTAAGCATTAATACCTATTTAAAGCAGATTTACAGAATGTATAAAATATTTCTAGAGATAAAACTACCATATGTGTTTTGCATATTTAAAAATCTAACAGCTTGTTGTTTTCCCTTCTAGGGGACAGGATTCTCTGGATTAAGTGAGGAAACACAGAACATATTCTCAAGTTTCCTATGAGTTTTGCCATCTACTGATATTTTGATCAGCACTGACACCTCAGTGATACACTGTTGAGAAACAAATATGTTCTACTAAGGTAAGGTACATAATTCTGAGTATAACTCACTTTACATGGGTCTGAGTGCTTCATAATTAGAGTAATTGTCACTGCAATTTCAGTGGTTTCCTTTTTGCCTCTTTTTCCATAAATGAGTTGTGTCAAAATTCACAGTATTGAAAAGCAGCAATGACTGGCTGAACATTTCCCAGTTCTCTGTAAAGGCCCTGGATAATGTGATGTGTCCCCTACAAAATCACCAGTCAGAGAACAGTGATACCAACTGGCATCTTTACAGCTGTGTTCAGACCTACAGTTCGCTTCAGCCTATTTTAGTTTTCCTTATTACCGAAGTGCATACTTGAGCTTCTAAAGGTGCTTTCTTCTTCTTAGAAAATCAATCTCAAGAGAAAACCAGGTTTTTTCTTCCCCCTTCTCCCCCTGAAGAAGTAAGAGCAGCCTTCTTTCCATTTCCAGCCTACTGGGTCCTACCATTCACACTGCTAAACCATGGGGAGCTGCTCACTCCCGTTTCTGCAGGGCTGGCAGGTTATCTACCTACCTTGCTGTCTAATTAATTAACTTCTTGTTTATGTAGTGAGAAGAAGTCAAACGTTATTCTGACTTTGAAAGTTATCTTTGCTCTCCTCGAGTCGTAGCTTTTGGCTGGGACACACCTTGGGTGGGGCATTCATGCGTTTGTACTCCAAGCTTTTAAAGGGTTTGGCAAATATGATATCAAATTTATGGGGCCAAACTGGTTGACCTAGAGTTGTCAAGAAGTAAGGCAGCTTTTGGTGAGTAGCTTGTAGTAAACCCGGGTATCAGTTACCTAACATGAACAGATTAGTAGCACTTGACTGGTTCTAGGCTTTCCTTTCAGTAAGGTTTTCAGATCTGATTCATGTTTTTTAATCTCTGAAATTCAGAAGTTAAAAGTAAACAGACAAAGCACTGCTTACTGCAGTAAGAACCTGTTAAGCAGCAATGACTGTAATGGTTTGGGGTCTTTTTTTGTGCAAATTGTGTTAAACAAAACAAGCCATTTTATCCTCCCTACAGCTTTGGTTTAGACTTGCCAGAAAGATATGGTCTGGACTCAGTTTTACTCTCCAAACATAGGAAACTATTTTGTTAAAGCTCGTATTTGTCTAATGCAGGAAAAGTTAGATATGCTGTGCACGCTTGCATGGAGCCAGAGCAACTTTCCTGTAGGCTGGGTATAACCCTCCACGTTTATAGACTGTGCTAATAGGAAATGACAGCTTGGTTTGAAGTGCCCTCTAGTGACAAATGGGATTTCGGATGAGGCAGCCGAGATAAAGCTAGCTAGAAGGAAAGCAGGCTTCAAAGCCAGGTCACCTTTTGAGAATGGTCATTATTGCCGTAGCTTATTAATTCCTTCTCTGGCAGCACAGAGAGCAGAGGTAAATGAAGATGGGGTAATACTTGCCAGGTATTCTTTCAGCAAAGTTTGTGGATATGAGGAAACAACCTGAAAAGAAGCTCCTAAATTTGTGTAACCAGAACCAGTGTAAACTCTAAGCAGCTACAGGTGGAAAGGTTTCTCTTAGCCATGATCTGACTGTTATTGAGGAAGGTGTTTTTAAGTAAGAGCTACAGCTGTCAACTTCAGAAATTTGTGTTTTCTGAACTTTCTGCTGCAGTTCAGAAAGATGCTACTTTGATTTGCATGTGAAATTTGACATCAGACTGGGGAAGGTGAAGGGGTGTGGCACTGCAGTGTGCATGGAGCGGCTCCCAAGCTCCTGCAAAGCCACCTGGTGCTCCTGGGAGTTGTGCTGAGAGTGAGCCTAAAGCCAGAGCATGTTTCCCTCTGGTGCCGTGTCTGAAAAGCCAGCACTGAACTGTCACAGGGTGGACTTCGCCACCTGTGTAGAATTAAGAAAAGTGTAATTTCAGAACTGTTCAATGAGTGTACTTTGTCTGAGAAATGACGCCAGTGAATTAAATGGACTGGAGTGGGGAGACACAAGCTCGTGGTCCATGACAGCGCCATATCTGAGCTCCAGGTTTATCCCCTTCTGATTTCTACTCCCTTTCAGTTTGTTTGTTCTCGGGTACAGCTTTAAGGTGGTTACTCATGGAAGTCCTGTGCTTCCAGCCAGTGCATGCATGCATAGGGAAAGCATATATAGCAGTGTCAGAGGACAGTAAAATAAAATGTATCTTCACCTTTCATTTCAGGGATGCTGAAGGCCCCATTTTCCTCTTGTAGTAACTGTCAGTGCAATAAAATGCTTGCTGAGATACTTTGCAAAACAAATACAGATATCACATGTATTATTTTATTATTCCCATTATTATTATGAATGACACTGAAGGAATATTAGTATTTAATGTATTTTAGTGACAGAATTTTCAAAACAACTCATTATTGGAAGTATAAAACTGCGTGGTTATGTAATATTTGTGATGTTTATCAGCTAGAATGAGAACCACGAATCCTTGGAACAGGTTTTTCCAGGATAGCAAACATCAAGCCGTAGAGTTCCCAGCCCTTATTTTTATTCCATTGCACCATCTAGTGGGCAAGTGCACCCAGATCCTGGAATCGGGCTGTCAAAGCCACCTCCCTTCGCGAGTGTGTGCATCCAGCAGAACTCCTCTTGGTGCCAGTGCCTGGAGACATTTAGAGAGGCAAGCAGAAATCTAAATATTGTCTTTTCCATGAAATATTGACCGCCAGAAGGACGCGGTCTGAAGCAGCAAGCGGCTCCATCCTGCAGGGTGTTCACCAGTGTCCCTCTGAATGGGATTCTGCAGGAGCTGTAACAGTAGAAAAACAGTTTCATTATCTGCCTATCCATGAGGATAACTGGGATTCCTGATAAAACATGATAAATCATAGACATCCTTAAGTAGAACTGTTGCTGAAGTTTAGACACGCAAAAAGGAAGTTAGGGATCACTCATGGCTCTTGTAAGAAAAAGATGCTTCTTATGTTTGCTCACCTGCCAAAAGATGTAAAATCCTGATGAAAACAGGTTACTGAATAGCTTTCACCTGAATTAGTTGTGAAACTAGAGCTAGTGGGAGAACAGCAGACTAGGAAAATGCGTTTTCTACATTTAATGAGAGTCCCTTGTTTCATGGTATGACTCGCTATAAAAAATTAAGTGCTTTCCATCTAGTGATCCTCAAATGCTTTACAAATGTAGTTACCACACTCTTTTTAATTATGCTGCATTCTCTTATCTGTAATCTCTCTATCTTTTCCTTCTTTTCTGTAAAAGAAAGCATTGAAAATTCAATCTACGTTTTAATTAAAAAATAAACAACAGAAGTCACTGGTATGGGATTGTTTGAGTAAGTTACTACCTTGAATTCAGTTTGTGGGAAGCCCAAGTACTCTGTGTGTTGCTGTGATAGCAAGTACTGCAAGATATTTCTAATACCACAGTGTAGAATATCTTGGGGCCAGTCTGGGTTACAATTCTATGGTTATGGTGGAAACTGGATCATATAAAGGGATTTATTCCTCTTAGAGAAAACCAGAGGCCAAATTTAAGTCAGTGTGCTAATTCTTCTGTCCTTCTTTCACATGCTCTGCACTGTTCTTTTCAGTACTTTCCTTTGAAGGATGATTTTTAAGGAAATGTATATATTTCAAAGGTTTCTCCAGATAAAGTAGACCATTTGGCTATTTCCAACATCCAGAAAATCAGTCAGGGTCATTTCCTGTTCCTCCTTCAGGTTAAAAGCTTTCAGTCAGTAATAGCTATGCCTAGCATACCTGATCTCTTGCACTAAGAGAGAAAAAATAGGTTCAAAGAAGATGCTTTTTATTTTGAGAACAAGTTTCAGTCATGGTACAGGGAAATTTGACTTAGCAAATTTATTTTTTAGTAAAACATCCTGGGAATGGGAAGAGTCTTGGGCCTTAAAACAGTGCTCTTTTCCCCCTATTAGTTTCTTGAGGATGGGTGAAAGAAGAAAAATTATTCATGGCTTAGAGTTTGTTTTTGCTGCATTTGCAAAGCACACTAAGATCTGTGTGTTGAAGCATTAATACAGGTGTGAGTACTTTTTTCTTGTAAATTACTGATCCATCCAATTTTCTGGTCAGCCAAGTGGGGGGACCCTTTCTAATAAAAGAGATGAAAATTCTGCATATTGTCTATTCTTTCCCATGTAACAGCAGGTTTCTACGATTGATAAGGAAGTAGTGTTTTTGTGGTTTAAAATAGCATTGGCTTGAAATAATTTAATGGAATGTTCTCCCCAAAAAGATAATCTGATCCAAAATAGATGTCTTTAGTATGTTGCTTAATGAATCACCTTTTTTTTTTTTTTTTCCAAGGAGGTAAACTTTTGCATAAGTTTTACTTTGCTTTAAAACAGCTGATGTTTGAAAACTCTTGTATGGCTTTGCAATAACTTGGGTTAGCAATTCAAATTAATAACAAAGTATTGGAACATTTTAAAAAATGTTCAGTTCATCTGACTTACATTTTGTTTTGTTGCTCACTATTTTATGAGGACCATTATATGTCTTTGCTTTCTTATCATCAGTAAGGATGTGGAAAGATGTTTCTTTGTTGTTGTTTTACTTTTATATGGGTTTATGGGAAAGAAGACTGAGACAGTTATGGCCAAACCTCAGTTCTTGCAGCTCCTGCTGTGCCCAAGGAGGAGGTTCCCCAGGCCATGGAGTACTCTGGAGCAGGTGCCTGAGGTGACCGATAGGAAAAGCCCTTGGTTTGGCCTGGCTGCGTTCTGTTGAAGAATTTTTTTTATTTTCTTCATTTGGTTTTCCTTGGTACAGTGGGATTTGTTTCAAATTCATCAGGAGAAGGTAACTGTTTGTAAAGTTGTAGTGTTTCAAAAGGACCACATTATTTTGGCTTCATTAGCAGTTCAGTGGTAGCATTGGTGAGGGTGTTTGGCCAAAAGGGTGTGTGTATGGTTCTTCATTTCTCCTGTGGTTCCAAGTCTTTTGAAGTTGCCTAAGCACCACCACGTACAGAGTGCTGCCTGGTGAGCAGTGAAGAAATAATACCTGTTTTGTGTACTTTGTTGTATAGGGCCAACGCTGCATTTTACATCTGCAAATTACATGACTGTCCCAGCTTTGCGTGACTCTGGGCTGAGCTCTTCTGTCAAAGCTTTACCCTGTACGTCTAGATTCATTGCAGCATGAAATGTCAGGATGTCAAGCCCATATTGAATACATTGGAGCCAAAGGAAAACATTTCTGCAAAGCCCTGTGGTGCACAAGCAGAGTTCCACACACGGTTCTACTCCAGAGCTGAGCAGCTTCACATGTGGTGCCCCACAAGCAAATCCTGGTGTGTGGGTGGATGCGGCTCTGCCGGGCTCGTGGCTCTGCACAAGCTCATGGAGCTGTACCAGATAGTGTTGGTGGCACACAATCCTACTTTTATCTTCTGCCTTGTGGAAACTATGTCTCTGGATAAAATGCTCTCCTTGCATTTCCGTTGTGTCTGAAATCAGTTGAAATAAGTAACTGACTTACCCATACGTGCTGGAGAGTAGGCTATGAGGGATTTTTGATCCAGTTATGTAGTTTTTCAGTCTACCCCCTTAAATGTGGTGGTGGAGAAACAATCTGAGCAACTTGTAACTGTCCTGTCCCTGCCAAGAAACCTCTTGTGTGAGGTCTCCTCAATCCCAGTGCTGTCCTGTGACTTGTACTGGAAGGGGTGTTTGCCACTGGCTTTCTGTTTGGTCTATTGGTGTGAGTGTCTTGCTGTACTGAGGACTTTCATATTGTGTTTAAAGTTTCTCTTGCTCAGGAAACAGTCATAGGCACAAAAGCTGCAAGCACAGGGTGGAAGTGAGTGACTCTAAAAGGCAACAGGAGTAAGGCTTGCCAGAGCTGCTCAGTACTACTCTGGTACAGTCAAACTTTAAAAAATGTTTAAATCTCCTCCACTATTTTGAATTGTGTCTGTGGCTTAGCAAGGACTCTCACTTTTCTTTGTGCTCAAATTTTCCCAATCCATTTCTAAATGATGCTTTTTTCCTTTTCTTATTTCTGGGTGAATATCACCACAGATCCTCCGCAGGGCTTGCTTTTCTTGGCACTATTGCGTTAATCGTGCTTCTGCCTAATACTGCCCCGTGGGGCTCTGGCTTCAGTTTTGCCTACACCCCTGTGAGCAACAAGAAGCCTTAAGTTTTGCCTTTGCCCAGGCATGTGCATGGCAAGCAGCCTATCTGGGAAACATGAAATGGGATTAACTCAAGCAAGTGGGTCTTGGTAGGAAGAAAGCGCTGTGAGTTAGGCTGAAGGTGGGGAACTGGCTGTGCGTGTACCACCTTGAGAAGGCACTGGCTGGTGCTTTAGCATTAGTCCATACATATATGCAGAGAGAGATTAAAAAAAAATTGTAGGTATTTTGGCATTGTAGAAGTCATGACAGTCTGCTGAAAGTAAATATACAAGAGAAAGTAGCTGTGAGGATGGAAAATGACTGGCTGTAGCAGATAAGTAGTGGCTGGAGAAGTCTTATCAGAAATCCTCTAGGAAAAGCAGCCAAACACCCATAGGGCTGGGAGAAGTCTCTTCTATCAATCAAACCAACCCAAGAAAATTGTGCAGTGAAGCCAATGTTCAGTTTTGCCAGATTTCAGCCTCCTCTCTAGCTGGGTATTGTACAGAAACACAGCTGCGTGCAGCAGTCTGAGCAAAGCAATTCGTGCAGGGGAGGGAGGGAGAGATGCTGGGTTATACTAAGAACCACTCATCCACAAAAAGCCCCCAGGCCCTTGTAAATCTGCCTGGCTCCATATGCAGATCTGTGCCCAGCTGGCATTTGTCTTCACCGCCACTGGAAGCCAGCACTACTGGAAAAGTTAGTTCTAGAAATGGTGAAGTTAACTAACTTGTAAAAGACCTGGCTGGCTTTTGTGCTCCCATGAGTTTTGGTCCAGCAAAGGTTGTCAGCACAGCTGGGGCAGTCTCCAAATGAGAGTGGTTTTGAGTCTATCCTCCGCTGGGAACACCGGTGAGATTTGGAGATTTCAAGTTAAACTTTGGGACTCAAATACTGTGGAAACACTTTGGGTGTGAAATAGGGATATTCTCTGTGATGTGTTTTAGTTATGTGATGTTTTCAGTTTTGCCTCTCCATTTTGTCTGGCAAAGCTGCTTTTCTGCAAATCAGAGCTGGTTTAAAATGGTGTTATAGGGACCTCTGTCCAGTGTCTTCTGCACCCTTAGCCTTTAGTGATCTGCTTGGAATTTTGGAAAAGAAGCTTAGAGTGGTTGAGCTTATTCCTGCCCCTTTTTACATGGCTTACATGGTTCCTCCCACATCACCACTGGGCCATTTTAGATTACTATCTGGACCCTGAAATGAGGTCTTGTGTAGATTAAGGGCCACAGAGTGTATAGTGACTAATGCAACAATTGGTGAGTTCTGCTCTGTATTTTAACTCGCATTTGAATAATCTTACGACTTTTTCTTGGCATCTACTAAGAATCTTGTATCTGCTGATAAATATATCCAAAGGGCAAAGGAGGCTGACAGAATGTAAGGAAGTTTAACATATAACACACTGCACCTCTTTGTTGACTGCTCCATCATTCCTCAGTCCTTTGTTTTCTTGATAGGAGACGGTGTATTATCTCTTCAGACATTTGCAGATGTTACTGAATCAAAATTAGAAGCAAAATCTTTCTGGTTTGTATCTAGTGGGAATTCTTTCCTGCAGTCAAAAACACTGCATGTTTCAAGCCCTCCAAACAAAGCCTGGAAAACTATGTAACCTGTATTAATCTGCTCATTTCCTTTGCCTCATTATTCTTGTCCCTTACCCTTATTTTTGAGGTGCATCTGTCATTACAATACTCCATGCTTCCCTTCAGAGGAGCACTCTTAAAATCACCAGTGGTATGAACTATGGGAAATTGGCCTAGTAGAGGAACAGTCCTATCAAAATTGCTCTTAGGACACCAGATATATCATTGGTGTAACAAATCCCAACTGGCTTCATTAAAGCGACTTTAGAGAAAATAAACTGGTTTAGTAGATGGCAAGTTTCTCTCTGTTCCCAGTGTCACCATACATTTTTAAATGTAGAATGTGTCTTCACTGTAGAAACCCATTAAAGAGATATAATATTTCATTCAGGTAAGTATTGCCTTTCTGCTTAAAGGGAAAACACCATTGTGAGCTTAGCGAAGAATTTAATTTGATGTATATCTGCAGGAAGTAAGCCTTACATCAAAAAGTAAGTACCAGCAGCTGGGTTCAATATGGGATTTGACACTGTTTTCTATAAGCTCTTTACCAAATGTGTGCAGTTTTTGAAATAGCCACATGCCCACCTTATTATGATCCTTTCCTGGAAAGAGAAATACCTTTAATCTTAAATATGACATTCACATGCTTATTTTTTAAAGAATTGATTTAATATGAAGGATTTTATTTCCTGTTTTTTATTAAGATCCAGGTTCCTTGTCAAAGTAGTGCCGTAAGTAACAAGCTATTGCACATCCTGTTCTTCATTAAAACAGGCAGGATATCAAAGTAAAAAACATAAGAAACATAAATGTAGAGGAATTTTAGGATTGAACTGTAATCTATACCATGCAAGTGACTTAATAAGGATCTCAAATGATAAAGGAATTCAAGTCTGGGGAACATAACTGGAGCAACTTTTTCCCCCCCTAACTTATGGTCTAAACTACTATTTTTTTCCTGTACTTTTAAAAACATCGTGTTCTTGAATTATTATTTAGGTTAACTTGGAAGAGATACACAATCATTAATTCTTGCTACTGCTGTTACTCTCCTTAAGTTCATATTTTTCATGATAAGTCTTTTCCAGTCACTATAGATAAATGCAAATCTTTTTATGATTGCTTTAGAGAATTAATGTCAGCCATTCAAATACTATATACGGTCATTTTCAGCAAATGTTTTGTTCATTCAATTAGCTGTTGTGAGTTTCCATGTGAAACAAAGTTGAGGAACTGGTACACGCTTATTTGGTCAGGACTGGCAATATTACACAAATGTAATTTTATTTCACTGATTACGCCTAAGTAATAGACTCCTGCTGAGTGTGATTAAGGTGGAGGTGAAATATGAAATATCCTTAGGGAAACGGAGAATGTGGGTCTGTCTGTAGATAAGGATACATTAGGTTTAATCTAGACATGGTGGCTAACCAGAGCAATATAGGAATAGCAGGACAGGCTTCCATGTAAGCTAGGGACTAGAGGATATCTCCAGCAACTCTGGTGGGCTTGAATGAGATTATTTTGACTGCCTTGTCACTAGTACTGTTAGTTATTTTGGCTGGCTGAAGCTGGTGTGAATGTATCTAGCAGAGCTGCGTGTTGATCTGGAAATGTGACACAGAATAGAAGTGAGACTGAATTTGTGCATGTAAATATTCTTTGCTGTTTATTTCTGTATGATTAGCAACAGAATAAAGATAAATTTTATCAAATTTAATAGAGGAAAAAACCAGAGCCAAAACACAATGGTGTTGGATTGGCATTATTATTAAAAAATGTACATGTGAGGGGGGAACGGCCCAAGTCAAACAGGAGTAAGTAGACTTTTTGGATCCCCAAATCTAGGAAATACAGGGAATATCCTTCTGGCACAGGTCTATGATGAACCCTGGGAGACCTCATTGTATCATGTAGCTGAAGTTTAGTGTTGCTTGTAAACCATCCCTGCATCAGGGGCAACCATACACACTATACACAGGCCTCATGAATTACTTAATGAGGTTGGGTTTTTACATAAAAAAAAGACACAGAAGGTAAAGAACATGAGGATAGACCAGAGAGGAGGTAAATCTACGATTGGGCAGGTCTTGACATTATTCTGTAGTATGTAAAATAAGCCACTACTCATCTCTGTTGAGATGAATATGAGCAATTGCACTGGAATTGTGTGTAAAGTGTGCATGTACATCCAACACTCCCTGAGAGACACAGGCTAGCAAGGACTAAATCCTCTCTAATCCCTGATTGAAAAATTACACAGCACAAACTTTGAAGAAAGAATACATTAAAAGAAGCCTTGGAGGGGGAAAAAGTAAATCCCAAGCTTGAAAATGTGCAGCGGCAAAGGGATGTCTTCAGCAAATGTTTCCAGCAACACCCGCGTCTGTTTTGCTTCATTTGCCCTTCTTTCCAAGAGCTGTTCCTCCCAAAATGTAATGAATTGACCCTAAAGTGTGAAGTAATGCAACCTTGTGGGCAAAACTGCTGTTCCTGCCCTTTCTTTCTCTCTTGGGAGGGTGTGTAATCACAGCTTGCTGGCCAAGGACAAGCTGCATTTGAATCAATGGGAGACTTGAAAGTGAGGAGAGCTGGGGATGCAAAGGGCTGGAAATCAGAGCAGTGGTGAGCAATAGCAGCCCCTCCATCCAAGGGCAGAGGTGAAAGGTGCCAGGCCTGGCTCAGTGGAGGGCATGGGATCTATCAAAGGGGAGTTGTGCCAGCACTGGGGCAGTGCAGTGAGGAGAGGTGGAGGGTCAGTGCCGTGGGACCCACCCTGTGTCACCAGAGCCTGACCATTGCAAATGCAGTTCATTGCTCTGCTGAGGGTGGGCAGCAGGAGATGTGGGAATGCCAACACACTGCTCCTTCTTGGCTGTGGCTGTGCCTTGTCCCTCTCTTCTGTCTACATATGGATTGAATTTAAGGGAAGGGAAGGTGACCAAAGCACAGCTGCCCATGAGAACACGGGCAGAGCAGGAAGGTGCAATAAGCTTGACTTTTCTCCATTCCAAGGGTCCTGTGAGTGCTCAGGCTTTTGCACAAAGTGTTTTTCAAGACCTGGCCTAGGCTCTGCTGCAGGTAATGCCATGAGTTGCCTCCAGCCTCTGACTCTGTTATCTTAACCACTTGTTTCCTGCAGATGTTCATACGCAGTGGAAATTCACCAAACAGGAGAGGTACTAAAGGAGAAGTTGTCTTTGTCCACTGCCCTAATCATCTGATACAGATCAAAAAGTTATATTACTGTCTGTAGGAAGGGCCTCTTATCTGCAGATGCAATTGGCTTTTGATGAGAGGGTGGTTGGGCTATTAACTGAACTGAAAAATGTAGCAGAGCTCCTCTACACAGGTCAAATACAAATTCTACCCTCTGAGATATGGATGCTGCTCCTGTTGCAAGAACTAAGGAATATGTGCATTAAAGTGAAATGAGTAGATACTAAAAGGAAACATCAGCTGTTGGGTCTCCAGGTTTTATGGATATTGCACGTTTTCTTAAAAAATGTAAAATGTAGCCCTGAGAATATAGAATTCTGATCTGTTTCTACTACCCACATGGGAATATGAACAAAACAACTTTGAATTGTTTTTCTTAGATAATTTTGCCCATCTGCATTTTTTTATACACTGATAATGCTGTACAGCTTTCATAAAGCCCTAAAATAGGTCAGATTTTGCAACCAGAAGATGCTCACCAGTGTTCTGCTTACAGTCGTGTAGCAGCAAATGTAGACAATGTATAAAAACATGGCACATGTGTAAATTTGCCATCTCATTGCTTTTGCTGCTCTGGCTCTATTGTCAGTAATAATACCACAGCAAGGACGGTTGGAGGGAAGCCAAACGTTTATTTGGTCTTTAGGCTTTGATAGTATGTTGGCAGCTGTGTGATCTTTGTTAAATTCAAAAATGCAAAGTGTAGCTTGTTTGTAAGAATCAGATGAGACTGTTGAGACAGATGCTTTTTGGAGCGATACCCGGCGAGCTGTGACACACATGTAAATGGGGCTGCTCGACCACTTGCCCGTGTATATTGAGATTTCCCTGGTCTCTGGAGCTATTTAATTAAGTTGGGATTCAGTGTTACACAAATGAAACATTGTGAGCTTGGACAATGGAAATGTGCCTTTCCACTTGCCTGCTAGCTGGGAAGCCCCCTTCTGTAGGCAGAGAGCACACTAGATAAACATCTCTTCTATCTGGGACTCTCATAATGGTAATCCTCAAAGAGAACATGGAGATATATTATTTTCCAGCTAAGTTAGCTCTCTGTGTGTTTTACGTGGTGTGTCTGTAATTAGCTTGGTGTTGGTGTCGACAGTGGTGCATAATAACGCTGTAAAAAGGCAGTGAAGGTGGTGCTCCTTTAATTTTTCAGTTTCTGGTGTGCCCAGACTAAGCAAGAATTTTTGTAAACATGAGCATGCTGTAGTGTGAATATTATATGAGTGACTAATATCTCTGCTTATGTGGCTGAGGACATGGTTTTATTTGCCATCAATGGGACTGGAAAGCTTTTTTAATATTGTCTACCAGGGTTTTTTTAATGATGCAGAAAAAGATGGGTTTGGGAATGAGTAAATTACCGAGTGCAGGAGTGTGGAAAGTTTGTGTTCCTGTTGGAAATCTGTTGTTTTCCTATAGCTTCTGCAGGTGTGGGCAGGCAGAGGAGAGCCATAGGTTGTCAGTCACTCACAGCTGCAGTGGACCAGCCAGCAGCTGGTAGCAGCTCCAGCTCCTGCTGCAGTCAGACTTCTCACAGAAAGTTAGAACAGTTCTCTCTAACTTTCTTACTGCTGAAGTGCAGATGAGAAGGAGCTGTACCAAAGTGTATACATTCCTTTTTCATTACACATCTGCAGCCAGCTGGGTATTCTAATAGACAGAATCACTCCATCAGGCAGGGAAGCAGACTAACAGAATCAGACTGTCAGGCAACTGTTTACATTTATTCGTTGTTCTTAGTCTATTTATGTTATTTTATTGCTATAGTCATTCTGGAATTGAAGTCAAACTGAAATATGATGAATTCACTGATAGTTACTTGCTGTGGCCAGATTGCAACATGGGAGAGAGTTCAAGTGCAACCAGCTGCATAATAAACTGCATGAACTAAGGAAAGGTCCACGGAGTAAAAGAAACTACGTCAGCAAGATTAGCCCCACCAATCACGGCCAGAATGGAGAATATTAAGAGGACCAGAATACTTTTGAAATGAGAATGACCAAGTTAAAACAAGCAAAAAGAACTTAGCCAGGAAACCACTTATCTTTTGAGTCTTGTTAGTCCCCATGAAACTCCCAGAACCACATTTCCTTCTTTGAAATAATGAAGTGGCCCAGAGCCACTATCTTGCAGAGCTGCAAGGTCAACTATAAAAAGCTGCAGGTTGCTGAACTCAGCAGCTATTTTTGTTATTGGTCTCTACATGCCAACATGTTCAAGCTGAAATGTAACTTGCCCAGGAAATTAGTTAGTGTGCACACAAATACAAGATTATAATTACACCTACAGAATGCTGCTCACTGGAGAATTGAGCTTGGATGGGAAAGCTAGTCCTTTTCTTTGCCCATTTTATTTGGAAAGAAAAGAAACAATGCAAGCTGCCAATATTTTGATGTCAGCATCCTTTGTTTTTTCTGGCTATCTAAGACCTCTTTGATCCTTATGCTGCCAGAAATGTTTGCTCTGGCTGTGCTCCTTCTTTCTAGCAGATCAACTATTTTGCTACAGGTTGTGAGAATGAAGGTTTTTAATTTGATGAACTTCTGAGTGTGCGTCTCAGACACCTGTTTCTGTCCAGAACACTGTGTTTTTAAACATGTATATTAATTTGTAAACCGTGACAATAGGTGGCATATGTAGAAGCTGAATTCAGGTTCTCTGCCTTTGCTCCATGATGAGACTATTCAGCACTGCAAATATTACTGCATGTATAATGTTAATTAAATGTGGTGACCAGGGTAGGTTGACATGGAGCATCTTTTCAATAGCAAGATACAGTGCTGGAATATGTAATTCATGGAACTGTCCTGCTGTCATCTTTGGAACTTGTTGGATGAAAGTGAACAAGACTCCAGCTACACATAGCTCTGATTAGTTACTAAGCTATATCCAGGCAGAAGCTAGTGTGTGTTTTGTATTGTATTTGTATGCTTTGTAGATCTCCTGTGTCTGACAACAACTTTTGAGCTGGGACAGAATGAAAAACTTCCCACAAAGCAGAGAACCCATGTTGGTTAGTCTAGTTATTCTTGGTACTAGAAGCTCCAGTTATAATCTTCTAGGAGAAAAATAATATTTTATATTATACAAGAAGAATATATTAATTTTTCATGTTTTTCTAATTTTTCTTGTCTGACCATCTGTATATATAAAGTATTAGTGAGATTAATCTTGTGATAGTTGAAATCCAGTTGGATGTTTTTAGTTGAAACACATATAAATAACTGAACTAGTATCACACTGTAATCCAAAGCACTGATTTACATTATATTCATATATCAGAATTTTTTTCTTTTATGGGAGATGTTTTATAACATTTAATGATTATAGCAATGTAGGTGGTAGGATGAAAGTGCGCATTGTGCTAAGGTACTGCTGATGTAGGAAATTGCTTTTTGTATCCACAGATCAGAATACTAAATCATTTAAGAATTGGTGCATATCCAAAACGCATCTGTTGACCCAGATTCTGTCCTCTGATAACAAGAATGAAGTGATTGTTTTTCCGAGAACCAAATAGATTTTATTTACATTAGTGGAAGTGCCAATAAGGGCTTGTTGTGGGATTTGTAGGATACTGCTTTTCTTAAAGAATGTGTTTGTGAAACTCTCCTTTGCGTTATCTTCCCTCAGCTTTCTGATTTGGGGAAATATTGCACCATGAATTTAACAACAGTACAAGCATCCTAGCAGAGACAAAGGGGAAAAAACATGTTCCAGAAAACATCCCACTATAGTGTAGTGTTTCCTGGGCAGAAAGAGTGACTTAAACATCACGAACCCTATGCTTATAACACCAACTTCTTCAGAAATACAAGGTAATTTATAGTTGCACAGAAAATGAAATGGAGGAGGAGACCTTGAGCCTACCACATAAATCCTCCTGATGCATATTTTATTCTGTGTAATAGTGTTTTCACGGATGGGGTTCCACCCGCATTCCTAATTTCCCCTAAGTCGAGAGTGTCTTCTGTTGATGCCTCTCCTTTAGTGAGTGAGCACATGTTCTGGTAGAAATAGTCCTGGCATGGAGTATCCATACTGTGACCTGCAAAGAGTGGGCTGGAGATCAGTCCTGGTTCCTTTCCCATGTGGAGACATATTTCTGCCTCCCTGTTCTTTGTAGAAAAGTGTCAGCTCTGCATAATGAGGATACCAGATGTTTGCCTTTAGACAGAACTTGCATTATCATGGCTTCCAAGCTGCCAGGAAGGTCTGGACTCCAGCAGTGGGTTATTTCCTTACGGAGAGAAGGGAGTAGACATGCATGGGATAGTTTGTTCTGGTCCCTCTGTATTCATAATAACGTACACTTCTGCAGATATACTCCAGAGCAAAACAAGTAGAGGTTACAACTCTCAGAGCTGGAGAAAACACATGCTCCAGTCTCCAGCTGCTTGGTTTCTCACTGTAAACTACACCAGGCACTGAGATTCGAATCAACTGCTCTGAGAACTAGGTCAAAGTATTACTCATAGCAGAACCTGCAACACGGGCCTGAGAGGAAGGAGATTTGAATTGTATCATAATTTCTTGTTCCACTTCAGGGAGAACGGGGGTGATCTGGTGCTATCAGAGGACCTGGGCAGCCAGCATTGCTCTTGGGGTGATCTAATGCTCCCCTATCAGCTCCATCTGACCCCTCTGACTTGCTGAGGGTGTTTAGCCACCAAGGGCTCTCCTGTGCAGTGACAAGCTCTAGAAACTCCCTGTCTCCTCTGCTGACACAGACAAAGCCCAGCTGCCCCACTCCCCTTGTGCCTCTAATGCCATTCCACAGGGAGGGGTAGAAAAGGACTGCTGAAAAATCATGGCTCTCAATGTACACATGTAATTTGTATGTGCTTATTTCTAACACGTATGGATGTGAACATATAACGTTCTTTTGTACATGTGATCACCCTTCCTGTCTCTACTTTCAGCATATCTTTTATCTGTAGATAGCGGTCAATTTTTCATAATTGGTTCTTTATTTCTTTTCTGGGTTTTGTCTCTTTGAATGGTTGAAACAGTGAAAACTTAGGGCACGTTTGTTGAGTAACTTATAACAAATGAGACTTCCTCAAAGAACCGAAACACTCCCATTTTTCAGATTTGATTTTTCCAAGAGGCTTTTGGACTCAACACTCTGCTAACGCAACTAATGTGGCTTCTGAACTGGCACTGCCTTGGGTCCAGCCCAACTCTGAGCAGGGGCAGAGCTGGCTGGCAGCTGTCAGTACCCATCTGTGGAGGCATAACCAGTAACATTCACTGTATTTATAAAGACCCCTTGCCAGCAAATGCATTCAGCCTTCTGAAACAATAGTTCTTCCAACTAATTAAAAACAACATTACCCTAACAATATTACATGCTCAAGAAGTAAACAAACCATAAAACGATCAGCAAACACAGCAGTATTCATTTAGAAATGTATCTGCTAGGGCACAGGGTAGAAAATGAGCATGATTTTGGTCTGGAGAATATTCTATACTCCTGGGATCACCACCCAAAAGCTGGAACCACTTGCTGATCCTGGCATGGTGGCAGAGCTGCAAAGCAGCAGGTGGCAGATGAGTGAAAAATCCCATCTGGCAGGAGCTGAGGAGGTGGTACTGAGTGCTTTGGACTCCAGCAGGTTCATCAGAGTATCCATTTAATAGGCAGCAATTAAAAGGACATAAATCCTGGTGAATGACCACCACTGCTCAGGGCTCTGATGCAGTTTGTCTCCAAGTCCTTTGTGTAACCAGTGGTGGGGGACTGAGCAGTAGCAGAGGGAGATGGAAGCTGCAGCTCCTGAGAGCTGAAGTCAGAAGGTACCATAATGCCAGTGGCCAGCACTAGCCCTTCTTCAGGCCAGCATGAGAGAGTGAACATTTCTTGCTGATGTTCTCATACCCAGGAAGAACTAAAACTGTGTTTCCCCCATTATTTTGTCATAAAATGACCTTTGAAAAACTCAAAAAGAAAGTTGAAACCTATTTCCATACCTTGCTTGGCATGGGATCTTGTTTGGAGAGGGCATGGACTCATTTCAGAAGTTTATTCTCCCTCTTTAGAGGAGTCCACTAGGACTGATCTGATCTGAAAGAGGAGTGAGTCACCTCATAAGAACGATTTCAGTTCAGTAACATTCCTGTCTTCTCTGGGATGAGGACCAGGCAGCTCTGACCTACCCAACTAGCAATTATATTCCAATAACTGAATCAACAAAGAATGCAAAGCACATTCTCTGATATAAACTTGTTTTGCTGATTTGGGCATACCACTTTTTCCTTCATGCTATCAGTGACTATTATTTAAGTTGTGCATATCTTGGTAGAGTTGTAAATATCCTGATTTTCTAAAGAGGAAAAAAGAAGTCAAGTTCTAAATCCATAATTGCATGCCAGTGGGGCTGTTTTTTTGTTTTTCTTTTAAAAACAAGCTATGGTTTTGTTGTTGAATGAAATATTTTGTTCAAATCATAACTTAGAGGCTGCAAAATTTTTTTTTGTCCTATGAAAATGTGACTCAGATTTACCATTTGAGCAGGAAAGAAAAAGCATACTTTGCCTGTTAGTCTTGTCTTGCTGTGTGCCTGTGTCATGCTGTGGTTGTCCAGAAGCAGCTGTGTATATGCCATATTGCAGACACAGCTACCATTGTGTTCACTTGCATGCAAATAGGGCAGTTCTTATCAGCATAGGTAGCTCTGTCTATCAGTACATCTGAGGACTAATCAATGGCAGAAAAAGAAATAAATTCTATAATCTTCCTCTTCTTCTGAACAGCCATTCTTTTTCTAATGTCAGTTCTTGCCATTGCCAGAATCGAATGGATTTTTGCCTTAAGACTAATTTGGATGCTGAGTTAAACAGTATTGCCAGGGGGAGAATATCTTTTCCTGTGCTGACAGGCCATTGATGCCCAGGTAGTATCAAATGCCTTGGCTCAAATGACAGAGCAAGGCGGGGGATCAGAACTGATTCCTCATTTCCCGAGTACCTGTATGGCAACATCCTGAACAAGACACTCCTGAAGGGGAAGGGCAATGTCTTCTGTTAAATTGTTCAGTGTAGTTGCAGGGTCCAGACAAATCTTTGGACATGTAAAAACTTGTGAAGTCCTGACCTCGAAAAAACCCTGTGTTCCCAAACCCTGGCCTAATCAAACATGTTACTGTTCTTCACCTACCTTGCTTTGGGTCCCTTCACCATCTGGGTTACAGGAGTCTGCAACAGGCAGAGTTTAGGAATAGGTGGTGTTTCACTCTCAAATTCCATGTCCACAGCTTGTATTAGTGTTGATTTAATACAGACAATTACCAACAGGGGGTGTTAAATGTATACTTTGTTAGTAAGAAAATGTAAGATACTATTTATTTTGCTCATCTGAAAATTGTTTTCCCAAGCTGGGCTGTGCATTGGCAGAATTTGCTGTGGCAGTGTCTGATTCCTAACAGTGGTAGCTGCAATTTGCACAGGAATGATGAACTCTTTGTCACAATGAAGCATTTTGATTAGATGAACTCAGTTGAAAATGAAAATAAATCCTTCTAACTTAGGAAAGGTATCATCTGAGTTCTAGTGGGTCAGGTCAGAGCTGAGTGTGTATTCCAAGTAATTCCTCTGTGGAATTTTTACCATCACCATAATAATATCTCAGTAGAATCAAAATGGTGATATTTGTCCTGATAGCCTTTCACTTTTTATTTGGAAAATCATTAGAGTTACATTATCTCAAGGTGTATGAAGGAAAGGTAACACCTGCTCCAGGAATCTACTGAAAAGTTATTTCAAGGGGAAAACTACTGAACTAGAAATTAGACAGATAATAAAACTACAAAGCTGTTTTCCTTTGTAACAAAAGTCAACCTGGAGTTGCATGAAGCTCCAAGTTAATCACAGCTGCTCTCCCTGTCTGTAGAACAAGAGCTGTCATTTCCAGCACACTTTATGCAGCATCTCTCTGTCCACCCCCAGGACAGTGCATGCTGGGTGAAGCAAGTCTTTAATGGGATGAGGTATTAGTTCTAATGAGACAGTGTCTGGCATTATTTCTTCTTGAATACTTGGTTTTTGCCAACAAGCTGTTTGTCAGCTGAAATGTAGAGACCTGTTACCTGTTAGTTGCTTTTCCAGCCACTGTCTAGCATGTTGCAGATCAGAGTCTTTGAGTGTTCTGACCTTGTCTTTACGTCTCCACCTAAAATTCAATTTTAAGATGGTCTCCTGTCATTTTGTATCCCCTCTTTTTCTTCAACCCTGGAAAAATGTGTTCACCAGCACTTTGTTCCACCGTGGGCTTAAAAGGTCTGCAAGGCTTCAGGAGGATGTTGGATGCATTCCTTGGTTGACAGTGTCCACTTATGTGGAGAGTGTGGAAAGCTATTTAGGGTCATTCAAAATATTATTTTACTTTGTCATAACTATTTTTTATTTTTTAATGTAATGTAGCTGTGGGTTTCAAGCCACACTTCCATTTTAAAGAAATATTTCTTCAATGTGTGCAAGTTTCTTTTGGAGATGCTCTAGTCATCTCAAAAATTTCATATAGAATTACTTTTCTGTGGACTAAGGGAATATTTTTAGATTACCATGCTTGCATTTCTGCTTGCCCTAGTTTTCTTTGAACATGAAGAAGTTAATCCTCCCCTGAAAGAAGTTGTATGCATTACCTTGTGGAGAGAAAGCTGGTTTTAATATTACTTTACTTCCCTGTACTCCAGGATGAGAGTTCCAGTTTTGTTAGCACTACTATTTTAGGAGATAGAGAAAGGCAAATCTGGAGAGTTAATAATTTCTTTTCATTGAAAGCCAGAGGAAATACAAATTTTCAATGACTGGTGATTTGATGGTGACTGATCTATGTTAATAGAGTTTTCTTGTGAAATTCTTGTTTCTCTCCCTTTAAACAAACAAACAATCCTGAAACATCTTGGTACCACAGTGAATGTCTTCCCCACAGATTTTTACAGTGCTGATGACACAGTTTTCTGAACGAAAGATTTGGATGTGGGAATTAGGAAAAATGCATTTTCTAGCAGGGAGAGAAGATCTCTATTAGCTGTGCTGACAAACCGTGAGAAGGCAAATCAGCCATAAGACTCCATTAATTTGATTTTAATCTTTACTTTATAAACCTGAGATTCTGGATGATGGGACACAACCAGTTTAATTAAATGGCTTGTACTACTTTTTTTTTTTTTTTTAATTTTTTTTCTTTTTTAAATTTTTATTTTTTGGCAGGAGCTTTGCATTGTTAATAAGGACAGGATTACCCTGCCTCTACATACCTGATCTATGTAACTTCCAGGTTATTGTACAGATGCTGTTGGTCACTGGGCATCATCTACAAATGTACATGTTTTAAGTAACTTTGAAGCCAATGGGCACTTGTGCCAATTGGCAGACTGACTAAAAACTAACTACAATATTATATGTGTGTATTTTCAATGTCCTAAAAATCCTCTGGATTAACATTGTGGGGTTCTCATTTTTCTTTTTTTTTTTTTTAATTTTTGTGTTTTGCTTTTTAATTATTTTTAAATTTTTTTTTTAATTTTAAATTTCTTTGCACTTCAACTTAGCCATCAACATGTGGATGGCTAAGTGGAGGTGTCATGCTGCTTTCACACAAATGCTCTCAGTGTATCTTCTTAAGGGTCCTGGCATTACTTTGAAGTAAAACTAGTGTTACTTTTTTTTTTCCCCTCCTCTTTCTGAAAGACAAGCAGGGTTTGCAGCTCTCTCTGGCGAGGTAGTTTCCTGCAAGTAACTTTCAACATCAGAAGCTAACTCGGGCTTCTTTCCTATGCAGATAAGGAAAGCTGCTCGGTTTCTCAGCAGTCTGCCATTAATTAGCCCAACTTATTGGTAGCACATGTTGACCAAGTAGATGCTTTATTTTCTGTAGCACAAAAGGTGGCAAAGAAATCAACAAGTCTTACATTGTGTGATAGCTTTTCTGGTTTGTTTTCTTTAATTCTTTTTTTTTGGTGGAACGTC
Organism: Edolisoma coerulescens; assembly: GCA_013397115.1. Classification (NCBI taxonomy): domain Eukaryota; kingdom Metazoa; phylum Chordata; class Aves; order Passeriformes; family Campephagidae; genus Edolisoma; species Edolisoma coerulescens. The sequence continues at coordinate 448,370 of VWZW01003082.1, read as the reverse complement.
TCGCGTAAGCCTGCATGTGTGCATTGGCGTCAGCCTTCTGCAAACGGAAATAATATGCATGAAATGGTAATCGTTGCCAGCATCCAGTAAAGTGGCTCCTGTCCAGGGCAGTGGGATCAATTATTTTTCTGGGAGGCTGTATATGAGGGGCTGTTAATTTTACAAATGAATTACAGAAAGAAAGAAGGAAGCATCTCTGATGGATCATTATTGATGAAAGAATTTATTTTGTGCAGGAATCATTCACCATTTGTTTGTGAGGAGAGGATGTGTTTTTATTGTTACTGGTGCTCACCCTGGAGGCTGAGACAGGGGTCTGTATTGTTCTCCTGTGTGAAATTGCTTTTGTCATCTCCTACAGAAATTCGTGAAGTGTGTGGAGTGAAGCATGGCGAGGGCCTGGTTTTTTGTTATTTTAGTGCTTATTGATAGTTCTTTTTCAAAGCAATGATCCTGCTGTCTCACTGAGTCCGGTGTGTAGTTGGTGGGACCCAAACCCAGAGATTTTAGGAAGATGAATTAAAAGATACACACACATTGTTTAATTTCTAAATGAAGAAGTACAAGCTTGCATTCTATTGGGACTTGGTTATTTGTTATAAATCTGAATTTTAAAATATAGACCATCACTCTCGTCCAAAATATTTTAGTTTCCCGGCAGATTGATGTTGCAACAAGTTTTGAAAAACTGTCCTTAAGTTATAAAGCATAAATTTGTCTGAACACTTGGTCTCTGTCCCACACTGCTGCTGTTTTTTTCTTCTTCCCTTTTTTCTCCATCTGAACACAGCAGTAGCACAGCTGGAGTGACATTTCCAGATGACTCTTTTGAAAAACTGCCATAAAATAGCATGGACAAGCCCCTCTGCCCCTGCTCCTGCCCCTCACAGACTGTGCCTGGGCTGTAGGAAAAGCAGAAAGCATCTGAAAAGCCCCCCATCCATTTGGGGAAAGATGCTCTTGCTGCTGTGTGCAGAAAACAACCCAGGGAAGCAGGCAGCCCGTCCGCGTCCGTGCAATGCACAGCAGCCCAGGATCACAGAAGCACAAAAATAGTTTAAAGGCATTGAGGCGTAGTACTTTCCCTAGGAAATCTTAAGCTTTTCTTCAGAGTGATTCAAATTGAGTGCCAGCACTAAACAGCTTCAAGAGGCATCCCAGCTACCTTTGCACTTCATTTATTCTGGCACAACTAAACAGAGCCTTTCTTCTCCTCTGTTAAGACATGAGAGCTTGTGAGCTTTGCACTCATCCATGAGATCACACACTGGGTTTCAGTTTCAGACCTCAGTAGTAGCAGCTGGTGGAATAAAAGGATTCCCTGAAATAGCACCAGGCCCATGTGGTTGTGCCTGTGCAGAGGGAAGCTCAGGCTTTGGGGTAAGCCCTGCGATCTTGGGCCTCTGCCCATTCAGACTGCAGCACCTCTGGGAGCATGTTGTGGTTTCCTGCCTCTCTACACCTTGGTTTCATTCCAAAATAAATTGGAGCACACAAGGTTTGTGTCCCAGGATGGGGCTGAGCTGCACACCAGGCAGGTCTGCTCTGGAACTAGGTGTCCTTGGACTATGCTGCTGCTATGCTGTCCTGCTGCTCTCTGACTTCCAGAGTCTTTGGCTGCAATGCCTAATGCTGGAGATCTTTACTCAGAGATGGTGTAATGTGCTTGAGAAATAAGGACTGTGATTTATTTTCTATTGCTTAACACACGCGCTATGTTGGTCAACTTATGTTTTCAAGCCCAAAGCTTTCTCAACAGGACAAGAGGAGTGCTCCAGCCAGGGTGTCCATCCTTGGCTGCTGAGGTGTTCCTGGAAAGCACGATGCCTTCACTGTGAATGACATCATCACATGCCAGCTCCAGGCATATTCAAGCTGCAATTAATGTAATTGCATTTTGAAATCACTTCATGATTTAGAATGTGAATATACCCATGCAGTGAAACTATGCAGAGCTCTTCATGGGCATGGCTGCACGTGTGACTGCACCCAAGTGATATCAAAGCCAGCTGCTGTGTGTCTTGGCAGCTGTGAACCTGCTGGTCCCTGTCCACCCTGGATTTGTTTTGTGCTTGATAGGAAGAGTCTTAAGATGATTTGAAGCAAGCTGTGCATTGAAGGCACACCTGGCTGTGGAGGTACAGGGCAGTGCTGAGCTGTTTCCTCCCAGTCTGTTCCGGCCCTTCTGAGCTCCGATGGAAGCTGGATGTGCACGGTCCCCAGGCTGTGCCACAGAAGCCGTGTGAGAACTTGTCTGTTGGGGTTCCTGGCTGGGGTCTGTGTGTTCTCATCTGTGGCACTGGGCATTTGGGGAGGGAGAGAATACAGTTACAGAAGCAGAACAGATGATTGACCTTGATTTGTTGGTTTGTGCTTTCTATTCCACTTTAAAAGTGGAGTTTGATGTTTCAGTAGTGGGGAATAATGGTTTGCTTGTTTGGGTTTTCAGATTTTTTTAAAAAAAGTTACTTATATGCCTATTTTTATGTGGGGGGAATAGCAGGGAAACGCTTTTAATTATTGATACATACCCCTTAAATTGTGCATTCCCATGAACAGGGATTGCAGGTGTATACAACCAAAAAAACCCAAACCACATCAGCTTTTTTTTTTTCCTATAAAACTAGTTTCTTGGAATGCACATTTGAGCATGTTGCAGAAGTTCCTTGAATCTCTATTTCTGCTATAAGCATTCAGGTTAGGATAAAAACCTTGATGGTGAGTTTTTGACATTTCCAAGCAGAGCACCTCTTGTGCTGAGAAAGCACCCCTCCTTCAAAATATTTATTGCAAAATTTAAGGCACGCTTCAATACTTCTGATGTCATGCATGTTTGGAATCTTCAGATAAAACCGTGCAGCCCTGACTTAAATGCCTGCAGTAGTCCAGCAGCTCAGGATGAGGCCAGAATATTACTGGGTGTGTGTTTCTGCAGTGTGCCTGCCCCAGCCTAGAGGGCTCAGCTATTTGAGGATTGTAGGATCATGGAATAATTCAAGTTAAAAGGGGCCTCAGGAAGCCATCTAGACTCACATCCTGCTCCGAGCAGGGTTACCTATGACTTTTGGTCAGTTGAGTCAAGACTGCAACATTTTACCCAGAGTGGAGGTTTAAAATTATGTCATGTGCCACAGCTCTTCAAAATCAGCAGAGACCCTTTCAGGGCTGCTGTTTCAAAGCATGAAGGGCTCATTGCTTGGGAGGAAAGCAACCAGCAAGAATCTGACAGGGTATTTATTGCATTACTGAAAATGGTGTCTCAAGAACCACTGATTTGGACCATGATGAAACCTTTAAAGGAGAATTGCTTTCAGCTGAGGAATCCTCTGGGACCTGATTCTCAAAACAGTCCATTTACATAATCATTGTCAGCATGCAAATTCCTGATTTTTTGAAGCATAAAGGGCACAGAAATGTTTAGTAAAGACGGCCTGATGTGAAATTTTTGAGTCTTCCTTATTTGCAAGAGAAACATTATAATACTGCTGGTATACTGCCTAAATTTAAAGACATTTGTGATAGAAAGAAATCTATTTTCTACATATTTGTATAATTATGTATGTGTAGCTTTGTGTGTGTAGGTACAATATCTGTATGTGGTTGATCCATACGTTGTGAGGTTGCCCAGCTGGTAACTTACACACATTGAGAAATACATTGTCAACCTGTACCTCGTACATTTTATGCCTTCTAGAGACAGTTTAATAAAAACAGGTGCTTTTCCATAAGAAAAGTTCAGCAGCCATGAAGAAATATGCGCGGCGTGTTTCCATTTCATCTTTACATATCTTGTAATTAAAGATGTGCCAAACTCCTTGAAAATAATTCACTTGGTCAGTGAACCACATTATTCGGCGATTTGCAGATATCACAGAAGAGAAAGCTTGGGCATTTTGATTCACTCTGCAAATCGACACAGTGTTCCTCCACATTATGTCTCGGTGATGCCCAGTAAATTGGCTCTCATTGCTTCACACCACATTACTATGCACCAGGTCAAAGTAGCACTTTTTTCTTATCAGGTGTGAAATGTTAGGTGGTAAATATTAAAGTCACAAAAAATTTTTGCAAAAGAGCTATTTGCAAGGTTGGTCTTTGGGAATTTGTTCTCAGTAGAATTATATTTTATTAATATGCCCCAAGAATATCATCAGTGGATTCTGAGGCAATCAATCTTGTCTCTCTTTAGGGCACGCCTGGGGTGCATTTTAGGAGGCTCAAGGCTTTGTTCACTTTATGGAAAGTGGGGTCATTACTGGTGGTGTATTACAGCCTGATCTGCTGCAATGATAAATAAATGGGGCTTCATCCCACTGCAGCTGAAACCACTGAGATTTCTGCACAAAATGTTCAACCCTGCTGCTGCGGCTGCAGCACCCTGACTGTGAAGAGGGGAGAATGATTCCTGGAGGTCCAGAGCAGCCTGACACAGTAATACTTCATTACCTGTTGAGTTATGGCAGCTCAATCCTCAAGCCTCCATTTTGCCCCTAAAAAACCCCAATCCTCTTTCCTTCACTGAAGTCCTCATGGCCTTTGCATACAGTTGACCCCTGTGCAAGCTCAAGTCCTTTATGTACCCAGCTGTACCACAAGTGGTTTTGTCAGGGGCTGTCCACACCTGTGAAAGCAAAGAGAGGCTAACCATGATCATACAGTGGTTTTTTTGAACATCTGAAATGTTCCTTTTTTCTCTGTACTTTACTAAAGAGATAGTGGATGATCTCTTTTTATTTCCCAGCAGCATTGTGTTCCTGCAGCTCAGCTTGCACAGGCTGAGCAATACCTTATGAACTGTGTAGTCAGAAACAGAGCTTGTGCTGTACTTTTGTATCCCAGCAATTGCCCGGTATTTTAAAAATCGATGCTCTCTTTACATAATGTAAGTAGAAATATCCTCCCGTTGAAATGTTTGGGTGTTTCTCTGTGGGATGGATTGATTTCTGTAGGGGTGGATGCAGCCTGGCTGGGCTTCGGAGAAGATGCCAGGAAATAAAGGGAATTGCACCAGCCTGAGCCCAGCCAGCTTTGACATTTCCTTGCTGGATTTATAGTCATTAGAGGAGTATGAGTTGTAAGCTTGTGTTGCTGTGTAGCATCAGTTATGTTGCTGTAAACATGAACAATGGAACAAAGAAGCAAACTAATACCACATATGATGGTGAGATGTCCTATGTGAATTCACGTGCCTGTTGGTGTGTGAACCAAGGCCTCCGATCTGCAGTGTCGGGCGAACGGGAGCTGTAGTGGTCCTTATGTTTCAGCAGCAGCTGATCTGATTCGTCATCAATGTGATAGAAAATTGGGTTTGACATGAGAAATGTTTACTGATCAGTGTTATTCCACAATGCTCGTGCTGTGTCAGCTGTACCTCTCTTATTTTAGGTGCTGTAAAACATTTGTTGTCTCCATGTTCACTACATGGAAGGGGAAACAGAAGCTTTGGGGCTCCTCCAGTGATTTCACAAGCTCCACTGTTTCTCATTTTCTGGATGGACTGTGTTGAAGAGGAGAATCATGGAAACTTGTGTTTCTCTGTTAAGAGTTCTGGTTTTATGATGCAAAAAAAGAGAATCTAGCTAAGCTTTGTGGAATTTTATAATTCATCCTAGAAATTTGCTTGATCTTGTTGGAGCGAGAAGAGGGGCCCTTGTCTATTGCCTGCAGATGTTGGATCTTTTTGAGAGTGTGTGCTGCTAACACCGTGTTTACTCGAAGGTCACAGGTGCATGGTATTCCGTATTTTAAAAGATGGAAAGAATATCCTAGCAGCTAGGTGCGATGTGGAATATTTCTTAGCTGTGGACCTGGGAAGGTTGTGGTGGAGGGTAAAGAAGGCAGCAGAATGTTTTAGTTGCTCAGAAGGTTTAACCGTAGATGCTTCAAATCTTCTTTGCTGATTTGCTGAAGATTGTGTAATCTCTCTAGCATGCAGATGTTGAACAAAAGAATATTACTGTAACATCCTTAATCTATCTTTCCCTCTTTCCTTCCTTCCTTATGATCCACTCCCCATTCTCCTGGGAGTTGAAAGTATAAAATGGAATTTGCAAAAAGGTGCATTTCTACTTTCCAAGAACTAATTCTCTGCAAAGAGATTATCTGTATTACTGGGAAAAGCTACTGCTCATTAGATGTCTTGCCTTAGATGCAGTTTAAGGCGATAAATAAAGTATTCTGGATCCCAGCACACGAGAATATAATTAATCGGGTATTTGTTCTCATATGACCACGGAGGGATTTAACAGGAGATCAGCTGTGTTTAGTAATTTCACTGATAGGTTCTTCCTTCCCTAGATGAAAGATTCTACTTTTTTCTGGAATATCAAGCTCTGCCCTAATTTACATAATGTAGAGTCTTTCTCTCGTGTGACATAGAATAGAGGACACAAACAGGAAACTGAGAATTTTTTAACTATGCAAACATAGAGGTAGTTTAAATCTTTCTTTTATTATTTTTTTTTTAACTAAGTCAGAGCTGTACTATGTTGGAAGGGAAACACCTATTGAAGCAGTTATAGAATAATACCATGTCTTTATTCAAACCAAGCTCCTGCTGAAGTCAAGAAATAAGATATTTATGTTGTAAAAGTGGGAGGAAGTGTTTTAGTAAACTGTCGAATAATAATCTGTGCGCAAAGGTGCTATAAATACAGCCACAGAAGTGGATAAGATGGTCGTACAGATGTGATGAGTTGCAAAGATGGTCCTTAGAGAAGCAATTTGTCATTCCAGAGTAGTTCAGCATGTCTGTGGAGCTGTGCAGGTGTTGGAGCTATCCCGGTGTAAGATGCCTGTGAAATGGTAGGTGTCTCCAAAGCCTCACCAAACCACTGCTCCAACCCCGAGACTGGACCAGGGAAAGCAGTTTCCTCAAGGCTCATATCTGAACATTTAGGCCCATCTCTCTCTCACCCTGTGCGAGCACATGTGGTGCTGGTGTGTGCGGGGGAGAATAATCCCTTTTAATGAGTGGCAAACTGTCTATCTAGACAATTTGCATGGATAAGCACAATCCATCATAATACATCACCAAAGATTAGCCTGCTTATGAGACTGACATGTTTTGAAAGGAACACACCAAAGTGAAATTTATTTTCACACTCCTAAGTCTGTGGCTTTGATCAAGGAAACAAAGCATGATGTTGTTTTAAGAAGACACTAATGACTGAAAAAGAAGTGATGTGTTTAAAAATCTTGATCTGCTGTGGGTAATGGTTGCAGGGTTTGCCACCAGCTTCCCATTAGTGTCTGAAAAACTCCCATGCTAAACCCTGCTGCACAAAGCTAGCAGAAATTTTAATACTTCTGTCTCTGATTAAACTAGTGCACATGTCTATGAAAGACTTATTTTTTTAAGATCAACAAATATATTTCATATTGCGTGCTGCAGATTACAAAACCTTAAGATCTACAAGCATCAATGAACAGTAAAATATATGGCCAGATGATTGACAGGACAAGAAACAGACAGGTATTGTGTGTAATAGGCTAAAACCAGCCTCTGGAAAAAACATGAAAAATGGAAATTAAAACAACAGAAAAAGAAAGAGCATTTCAAATTTGCCTTAATTCAATTTTTATTGCTTTGCACATGATGTTACTCAGCCAAAAGCAAGTGAAATATTTTATGAATTTAATAGTACAGTTCTGTATTTGTATGCTCACGTCTTTTATTCTGTATCACATTTAAATGAAAATGGAAATGTAAGAGTTGACTGTGATATCATTCAGGCCATGTCTCAAACACATTTGAAAAGTTAACTGCACCAGTTTGCTTGCAACTGGTAGTTACATGAAGCCTTTAGTATTTTTATGAGCAAATAACTCTTAAGGATGGGTGCCTGCTGCTCAAAGGAGAAACTCTCGATTTTTATGGTATCATTGGGAAAATAAATGTAATTTCCCCATTGTGAGTTTTGAATGAATATTTGAAAATCATTCCTTTGTACCTGAGCTACCATTAAACCCTGACTGCTTGGGTCTTTATCCTGTCTGACGTTTGAGTTCTGTATGGGCAGTCTAGCTGAAAGGAACAGGTAAAACGAAACTACTTTCCACTAATGCTAGAAATCTGAATGTTTCCTTCAGTCTAGTTGTACCTGTGCATTCCCACACGGGATCATGGCTTATTTTTCCTCTGACTGCCCCACCTGTTTTTCAAGCTAAGACAACTAGAAAAAGTAAAATTGGATGGTGAGCTGCATGTCTGGAGAAAACAACCAACTGCTTCAGTTTTCTGTGTTAGGAGGATTTTCACTGGTTTCATAAACATACTGGTTGATGTGCCCTTTTAGAGCAATGCAAACATTATATTGGGTGGTACCACGGAGTAAACCAAACTCCTTTACAGCTAGTAACAAAGTGGTCACGAGTAAGATTTATAGGGATCATTTGAATTGTTACAGCGTCTTTCATAGTTAGCATTGTCATGAAACTGTAAGGACTAAAGCCTGCACAGGCACTGCTTTATTATTAGCAAAAATGCTGCAAAATGTAGCTTGAACAAGTAGCAAAAAAGAATGTGTAGCCTTTCAGCCTTTTCAGAGCACTAAGGTGTGATCTCCCTCCCTTTGTCATCCACTGCTTTTGGTCATGTCATGCCAAAACATTGCTCGGTCATCAAGTGTTTGAATTTGGTCTTTATGTACAGTCATCCCTTTTGGATTGCCCCTGCTGGTATTATTTGTCAGACAAATTAGTATTCATGTGGTGTCACTGATCTTTCTGCAAATCACATCTACATTTCAGTGGTACATAAATCCTTTTTGTGCACTGTATCCAAGCACAGATCTGGGTCTAAATATAGAAGACTGGGAAGGGAAGGTACAGGTTGTCAGTGCTGTGATCAGCAGTGAGTTCCTGCTGTAATCATTTCACCCTGAGTTCAATACACTCTCTACCTGTGTATCAGCAGTGTTGTAACTCAGTTCAAAGGTGTAAAACATCAGGAGATAAATGGGCAGCCACAAGATTGTTGGCTTTCTTCATCTCTATCAGCAAGCCCAGTATTGTCTTTCTACAACTGTTCTCTTACCGATGTATGGCTTCACATTGTGTACGTAACCACATCCATTAAAACACAGATTCAAGGACAGGGAAATTGCTATGAAAGTGGTGAAAGGAGACATTTCTCTCTGGGGGTTTGTTTGCTTTCTGGTTTATTGACCTGGGTGTCTCATTTGTTGGGTTCTTCTAACCATCTGTATGTAACTTGTACATTCTGGTGGGATTGAAAATGTGAAATATGTGGATTTTTATGACTCGGATGGAGAGTTGCCGAGGTGCTGACTGTTCTGGATGGCAGATGTAGCAGTAGGACTAAGGAGGGGCTTTTGGCAATATTCAGAAAGGCTGGCTTGCCTGGCACTCGGTATAAAAGCAAACATGATCACAGGAGGAAAGACTGCCAGAAAAGCAACATCTTAACATCTGTCCCATATAAAATACCTTATTTTCCCTCCTGTCATACAATGTTCGCTTTCTGGTTTCATCCTGTACAACTGCAAAGCTGGTAGGGAATTTAGAGTTTCATGAATATCTGTGTTTAAAAGCTCAAACCTATTTTGAGTACTATATTCCCAGCTAACTAGTGCTTTAACTTTTGAAATTTTTTTAACATCTTTATAACTAAACCAGTATGAGATATTAATTTATTTTTCACTGAGAAACAGGGATATTTTTATTCTTAGTAATTAAATGCTGATGTTTAGGCCCTACTAATTACTCCTTCCGTTTTTGAGACAGGCTTGGTGGTTTGTTTGCATTTGAAGCTTCGAGTATCTGAAAATATTTTCTCACAAGATTATACACACAGTTCTATATACATACATATGTCAAACATCTAATTGTTGCTTTTCAGTCTGTATGGGTCACCACTAGGGCACTCACAAAGAATAACTAAAATAAAACAATCAAACCATAATTTTTCTGGGATTGGGATTTCCACTAAAAACTACATTGATGTTTGCAAATCAGAAGGTTGGAGACCATTAAAGGAATCTGTTTGCAGTTGCTTAGAAAAATCATGTGTCCGTGACTATTACCTGAATACTCAGCTCTTCTCCAGTGACAAACTGAATCTCCAGCAGCAACCAAGTGTGTGTAGATGGCCTCACTTGGAAATGAGAAAGGATGATGCTTTTTCTTTCTGCCTTTGCCTTTGCTGAGGTGAGGTCAGTGCGAATTATGTCCAATTATGTGTGCCTGCAACATTAGAAAAATTGTCATTGGTGGTACAGTGGGAATAGCAATCTGCTCATGATAAGGAGGTGATGCTGCTTTGACCAGAAGCTACCCCAAAGTTTGTGTTCATAATGGTGAAAATCGAATCGTTATGCAAACTTGAAAAATTAAAAAGGCAAATTTTTTTTTTATAGACTTATGCAATCTTTTTTTGTTGTTGTTCATTTGGACTCTTTCTAAGTGTTCTGCAGAAGGTATCTCTGAAATGTATAAAACTGTCATGTGTTACTTTCTTGCCAATTTTTTTGTAATTAGTTCAATATGGCACAAGACCTCTAAATGACCCTTGGTTCTGTGTCACAGATTGCACTTTGTATGTTTATATGAAATACCAGGATAAGAGTCAGCCTGGGAGCACTTTGGTGATTTTCAAAGCAGAAAAGTCTCTGTGGGGGCAAATGTTTGTGATAACTACAACTTTATTAAAACTTTTGAAGGCAGTGAATAAAATGAGACTGCAGAACTTCATCAGTGACTGAATTTTTCCCAGTGGCTGTCTTTTTGGCTGAAAATAGAATTTTAAAAAGAAGCAGGCTTGGTTTTTCATAGCATTTAAACCTCCTTTTGTTGATTATGTTATGGCAAAGTGAATGTAAATCAGTACGGTTTTGGTCCAGTGCTTTGTGCACTGTAAGGGATTGAGTGTGACATGAAGTCAAGGTGTGTGCAGCCGGTACACTTTTGAATAATCAGTTTTCTCCTGGTGATTTCCACATTTTGGTAGGTGATTGTAAGAGGGAAGAACAAACAATATAGATAAACATGAAATCATGCTTGACGGCTGCAACGTCAAGTTATCAGATCAAGGTGTGGTGCAAAAGTAAGGAATATCTGAAAGACTGATGTTGAAATGGTGCCTTCTGGTCAGAGGGCTTAAAGGGGACAAAACAGGTTTCAGATAAAACAAAATTTGTTTTGTTTATTAAAAAAATTTAAAAGGGATCCTTTTAACATTATCATTAAATTGAATTAAACGGAATCAATTTGCTTCAATAGAACTTTAAAGCTTAAGTTCTTTAGGTCTCAAAATCCCAGACTTAACCTTGGTTCCACTTTCTAAATCTTAAAACCTTGCCTCTGACACTGGGCATATAAAACCTCATAGATAAGAAACAGTTGTGTGTAGTCACTAGTTCCTTCAGTTCTGGGATCACTTTGAGGAGGAGCTGCTTCTGAAAACACATATGATCATGATTTGGGAGCAAAATTCTTCATGGTCAAGGAGAGACTTGAAGAGTGAGGAAAAAAGATGCTAATAATCCAATTCTGGATTTCATCTCTTAGCTCTCCTACAGTTGTACCAGTTCAACCTTGGCTGATCCTTCAGAAAATTTGATTTCTTCCCACAGTAGAGCTTTATTCTTCTCACTTAATGGCACAGTTTTTCCTGCATCACAAGGTCATGATGCACCATTTTCATAATAACAGCAGCATAATTTTAACAAGAATTTATAACCTGTTCATATATTCCTTCAAATAACTCACTGCCTCTTGTTTACCTTTGGTACTGTCTTTTAAATTATTACTTACAGCTGTGCAATCCATTTTATTTGGGTGTATTTTGTAGTTCATAATCTTCATGGAATTGTATTTGCAAATTTCTTCCTACTTGCTGTCGCTTGTTGTCTCCTTTAAAAACCTGAACCACTTCTTTGCTTTGAAATGAGTGGCATTAATAAGATAATGAATTATTTGAAAGTCTCAAGATAATATTTCAAATTTTACTGAAGTTTATTCACATAAAGAAAGGGAAAATTTGTTTAAAGAAACACCAAATCTCTACTGTTGGCCTTGTTCTATAACTTTTCTCCTGAAATACATTTCAGGAAAAACCTGCAAGAGAAACCCTCTGCCTACCAAGTCAGAAAACTTGGAATTGATGGCTTGAGTCATTAGCTTCCAGCCTGATGCCCTGGGAAGAGGTGGCTGAATGTCAAACTGGTTCTGGAAGTGTTTCTTTCCTCTTTGAGCAGTTGGTGTGTCCTTTACTAAATTAACAGTCAGCCTTGAAAGGAAAGTATATGAAGCATGGATCAGCAAATTAATTCAAATTAAAAAGAGAAATGGTGTTGAATATTCAAACTCAAATCCAGTGTTTGTTCTCTTAAATTTAGACTTCACTTGCCTTCAAGCTGTGGACTACATCATGATGTAGTTTTTCATGGTCCACTCCTATCTCACTGCCTAACTCATAAAATCCCTGTGACAGCTGTAGCTGTGGATTAATGGAAAAGTGGGCATTGGAAAGTATTTAATGTTTTTAGCTGCCTTTTTAATAGAATTTTGGAACTGGGAATGGGAGCTCTCCAGAGACAACAGTTTCAGAAGTTTGCTGTAAAGACTATGAAGGGAAGCTTTGTCACTGAACAATGGTTTATTAAGGAGCAGCAATCAGTTCGATTGGCAGGCACAAAATGTAAGGGTTTCATGAGATAAGGGACAGGCTGTTTTCTTTTTGATGTACCTTACAATGAAAACTTAAATTGATTTTTTATTTGTGTACTATTCATTCTTGAACTCTTACAGTTTGGACTGACCCAAGTATGATATATCATTAAAACAAAACCCTATGTTATTCCTTATTATCCCTTATCCTTCAGAACGGCATGATTTTGGGATCTAAATTTTGCTGTTAGTTCTTACTGAAGCCTCAGAAAAGCTACAGAGAGTGAGTTTTAGCTTCTTGCTTAATATAATATCAACATTTACCACCTTTTTAATAAATAGTACATTTGAGCAACTTTATAATCAGACCTAACAAGAGCACTCATTTGTTTGCTTTTAGCTAAAGTTTTAAAATACTAAAATTGAGCATGTTTTTATATATGTATGTAAGATAAAACCTCCCCACCAAATCCAGCATCTAGATGACTCCAATGGTGAAAGCATCTGTCAAAGACTGCTTTTTAAACTTCTTGAAGTCCCAGAGATTACTGGGTACTAAACAAATAATGGGATTTTAGTTTCAGTTTGCTGGTTGTTCTTGATGATAAAGTTGGGGAAATTAAAAAGTCTAATTTAGGTCAAATTATACATTTTAGAGGACCAATGTAAAGAGACTGGTTTTAGTTGAAGATTTAGTTTTAAAGAAAGCTTCAAAACAAGATAATTTCAAATTTTCCATGTGAGATATTGTATTTTGAATTCTGTGGTGAGTTTTCAGAAAGCAGCAGTATGGACCACACAAACCACCAGGTACAGGACATAAAGAATATCTTAGTAGTGGGTGAACTTGGGCATTTTTGAGAGGGGAGGAAAAACCTTGCAAACCATGCCTCACCCCAAGGGTGTCATTCTGCCAGACATTAGCATTATTTATTAGTAATAAGTAACAGTGAGAGCAGATGCTGTTTGATCCCAGTGGGGCGGTGAATTGGCCACCTGAGGCCTGGTTTTGTAGCCCCTGTGCCAAACTGGTTCCTCGCAGGTCCTGAAGTCACCAGCAATTTTGCAAATCCTCTCTGGGGAAGGCTGGATTTCCCAGGGCAGCTCAGGGAGCACCCTGATATTTACTTGCCAAACAGAAAAAATAATGGCCCTGAGGGGCCTGTGGTGCACCCAGAAGTCAAGTTACATCCCTTTATCCCCACCCTCAAATCTCGTGTACTTTGCCTCTTACTTCTGTCCCAGTTTGAAGTCCCTTATGTAAAGGTAGGAGATTTAGGAGCCCATGAGGACCTTTAATTTTGTTAACTAGGGTTTGTCACATGAAAGCTGATCATGAACTGCTTCACGTGTGTAGGACTCTAATTTATAGCTTAACAATTCAACAGTGCTTTTTGCAGTTACAGAGTAGCTGCCAAAATCTCATAAATGACCATGTTAGTCATATTTTTTTCTTTCTTCAGAAGGAATATTTCTTTCTTTTATTAATATAAAACCACAATGTCATTATGTCACCCATGCATCCACTGTGTAATTACTCCATTTTAAAGATAAATCCATTGTCTTAGGATGCATCCATCATGGATGTCACCTTTAGCACAGAAGGTGAGACACTAAATGGACACCTTTTACTAATATTAATTTCTATATAGTCATCAATTGCGAATAGACTATCCATTGTTCTCTTTGACAGAGACAGGCCAATGACAAAGATTAAATTATCCATTTTTGTGGAAGCGAGGGATCTGCTTCGAAGAGTGCTCTGCAAGATCTTGCTTTTCTGGCCTGAGTATATTATATTAATCTACAGTTTGTCCATTTTAAACACTGATCAATTACAGCAGAAGATTGCAGATTGCGTGTTCTTCATTGAAATGAAAGGTCAGGAATTGGAGAAGCTTTGATTTTCTCTCTGAAAGATTTTAGTCAAAAAGAAAAGAAAATGCCTGGTTTTGTCTCTTGCCTGCTGTGTTAATCTGACACTCAAGGGCTCTTTCTGGATCTTCTGCCAACCTTATCTCAGATTCTCATGCAATTTAAATGACAATTTATAGTGCTCATTTAAATTATGCAGGAGTGTTATTCTCAGAATATATTGAAAGGTACATCACTGGAAACTTGCTGGAGCCAGTACAGGAGCCATCAAGGCCCCAGTGCCTTTAGCAACTAATAGGCACTTTTATGTTATTTCCAGAAGCACCTGACCTTTTGGGGGGAGGGAGGGGGGTGTAAAGGCAGGCATGCTGCATGTGGGCTTACTTTGTTTTATCTTGGTGCAGTGAGTGAGAGTGACAAGTCTGGATACAGTGATATGGGAGAAGGTGACACAGGATGAATCAGACCAATAGCCTATGAAGATAGTTCCTCTTTCTATCTGGATAAAATTCCTCAATGTATCGGGCACCTGGGGACATGGGTTAGTGGTGGGCGTGGCAGTGTTATATTCACAGTTGGACTCAATGGTCTTAAGGGTCTTTTGCAGCCTAAATAATTCTATGGCAATGTTTTGTATTTGATAACTGTTTAAAGTTAGATTTCTTTGTTGTCTCTGGGAGTGTTTCAGTGTTGTATGGAATGATTCAGAAGCTGGATCAGAATACTGGATTAATGTTTCAAATCCATTGCATGTTCCTGAATGAGAAAAAATAGAAAGGCTGAAATCCTGGTTTGGGAATGTGCTTCGGTGGGAAACAGTTCAGTACCACCACAGGCTCAAGCAAGCATGGAAAAAAATCCAAATGTCATTGAAAGTATCACCTAAATTAGTGGGCTTTTGGCAAAACCTAACAACCTGCTTTGCTGTTTGTTTATACAGCGTGTGCATTTAGAGTAGGCATTTTAAAAACATCTAACCGAGTTCATAAGCAGCTTTGCTATCAAATAAGAGTAAATAGGAATGTAATTACCTGTTTCCCTTCCTACCTAATGAAGAGTTCCCATAGCAAACTCCATAGCTGTTCTTGCATGTATACACACTTGGTGTCTATCTTCCAGCACTAAGAAAAGAAAATGTCTCTTTTGGCTTTTATGGTCCAAAAAACTACATTTCCAACACACCAAGTTAGTCATACTTGCTTAAAGGTAAAAATATTCAAGAGAAAAAAGAAATCTGTGTTTTGATTGCAGTAAAGGGCAGGGGATGAGAGCCTTGATCTGCAGAATCAAATAAAGACCACAGTGACAAAAGCAGTTGCCCAGCTCTTCCTGCAGTGATGGTGTAGGGGTTGCTGAATGCTTTTTGTCTGTTTGGCTGGGTATCTTTGCATGGGCATCACATTTTTGGACAAGGCCATGAGAAATTGGACCTAATATAAGTCCTAATACTTTCCTGGTGAGTGCTGCACAGTAAATTTGGGCTCTGCCATCAAGCCTTTAAATCCGTATGCTTTATTGCACTGAAATTTCTTTTGATATCTAGTTTATTTAAACTTTACAGAGAATGCTAAAGTTAAATCTCAGGATAATCCCAAATATTTTATTTTAGGAAAGTTAGGAAGTTGTTCTTTTCCCTTTTCGAAAGTAGTTGTACTTTAAATAGTACCTATTAAAACAGACTCCTTGTGAATTGTTTCCATTGTTTCTAGAGGAAGTTTCATGTTCTACTATGTGAAGGTAGTGCAGATAAGAGGTCGGATAGGATGCTCATCTTTTGAAATATGAGAAACTTTGTAGCAGATTGTTGGTACTTAATATTTGCAGTCTGTTGTGTAGTAAGTGAACCTACTTGGTACTTACCCTCTTCTTGGTGTTTTTAAATAGTCATCAGGCTATTTTAATGACTTGGAGTATTTTCATGTATCTGTGAATTCCTGAATTCTTTTGTAACTGCAGTCTTCTTTCTTCTGACTTTTAAATGCAATTTAAAATGGGTGATTTTTCCATTCATGCAAATCTCTTTATTTGTTACTTACTTGCCACTAGGTAAGATGTTATCCCTAACTTTAGAAGTTTTTCAAACAGAATAGTGCTGCCCTCGCTACACTGTATTTTTTCCTTTGTCGTCTCCTGATCTGCTATACTTCTACAGCAGAGACCTACCAAAGTACAGAAAAATGTGAAGATTGCTATAAAAGAAATTGCATTTTTATAATATCAAACACACAATTATTGCAAGTACCCCTATATGAGAAACAGGAGAAAGATCTGAAAGGGTACTTTTTTAAAAGTCTCTCTTGTATCAGGGCATATGTTTATTGCTGATATACATGTTGAAATGAGAGGTAACACAACCAAATTATATGTTAGGCTTAGTTTGAAATAGTGGCACTTAGTTTAGTGCCATTACTTTAAAATGATGACATCAAATTTAGCTGGATTAACAAAAATTAGATTTATCAGCAATTTTAATAGTTGTCAGGCCCATTGCAGCTTTTTCCTCATTCCCACTGTTTCTATTTATCTGCATTTTGTTAAAAGAAATTCTGAGACACAAAAGGGACAGACATTGTCCAAAGTTTGGTATTCTAGACATCTGCTGCACATCAACAAACTGTGTGTGCATGGTTTTCAGTGTGTCTGGACTTTTTTCTAAAATAATTTGTGTAGTTGTTAGGGAAGGAAAAATCCATTCTGGAAGGACTACTGTTTCTTTTTGACTGGGTGACCTACAGTGGACAACCACCATGAAAGGACATTAGTCACAAAGTTGGCTAGGAATACTATTTTATTAGGAGAAGAAGTAAAAGAAAAAGGGCGCTACTTGAGTGTGGATCTTTTCTTTAGTCCTAATTAGAACCACAATCCATCATGCTGGAAAGTTTCTATTCATTTTGGTGATTGGGGACATGACAAATGAATCTTGGAATAAATGGGATGTCAAGGCAGAGCAGGAGATGGATGTGTTCTGCATGGGATGAATGTAATAAGTACAGTTAATGTTGGCAACCAGCCAGTCCCATTGCCTCACGCTGGGTGAGTTGCCCCAAGGCTCTGACCAGGGGTAAACCACCAATAAATGATTCCCCTCATCTCCCATTTATTAGCAAACAAACACCTTGTCAAGGTTCGTTTTCTGTTTTCCTAACTGTCACTTTGCTTCAGTGATGGCAACTAATTGAATATTAGTTAATTGTTTCTAATAAAATGCTGATAATTAGATAGCTTTTTTCATCTTCCTGGCCTAGCTCCTCTCTTTAATTTCACTTCCCTTTCAGTAGCCTACGTTTCTCACACAGCCACGTCGAGATTGATTATCTGCAGCGAGCGAGAGGCCAAGCAAGAAACTTCATTTAAGATTAATTTCAGGGAAACTGTTTTACAATTTTTCTAAATTGAATTTAGTCTTAATTTTAAAGTGTTAGGGGTTGTATGTCTTCAAAGGTTGCTTTTGGATAATTTATTATGTAGCAAGTAATCAAACCCACTCTTGAACTAGGATGCTCAACGTGTCTATAGGCATTCCTTGGATTTAGCCATACTGACAAGCCTGGTTTTGTTCAAAAGCATTAGGGAGAGAAGGGAGGCATTACCTGGCATATACACTAGATTGCCAGTAATGTATTTTATTAATAAGCAATTCCAAGAAAAGACTGTCTTTCCCTCTTTGTATCAGTCCTTCCAGTTCTCTGTGACCTCGGTTGCCTTTCGTAGTTATGGTAAGCAGAGGGGACATGGATGGTTTCCCCTAAATGCCCGAAAACCAAGTGTATGGTAGCTGTGTAAGTTCATGCCAGCTACCACATCAGCAACTGTCTTCCTTATACCAGCCTGGGTAAAACTCAGATGTGTCTTCAAATGTATTTGAATTGTAGTCTGTTCTTTGAATCCATTAAAACAACCTCCGAAATCTAAGACCTTTGTGAATGCTGTGCTCTGCTGTTTCTCAGGAAATACTTCCCAGTAAATTGCTGGGTGTCTGGCCCACACCACATGTAAAATGTGAGAGATTCCACTTATTTCAGTTGAAGCATGATGACTTGCACAAGCTGCAAAGCTGTCCCAAGGGACTGTTCTCCGTCTTATCTAGAGTAAACCATAATATAACAAATATATTCCAACTCAGTGTACTCACAAACTGAGGATAGGACAGCTGTAAAAATGCTGCCAACAAATATTTCTGCATCCTGGTGGTGGGGATGTGTGTGTGCCTGGTAAGGGTAAAACAAAAAAAGGCAGCAGAGCATCCAGAATTTGTATTGGGTTGGTGCTTATTTAGCAAATGGAGAAGGCTGGAAAAGGCACCCCTAAGATCACTTCCACTTTAGCCTCTATCTCTCCCTACACAAAACTGGCTTTAGTTGTTTGCATTCCCTTGGGGAGGGGATGAAACTGTATCATGCTGCTTCTTTCAGTCATTGACTTGTGTAAAGATATCGGGGGATGGATTTTTGTACCATGGCAAAATGCTGAGCAGCTCAGTGTAAGAACTGCTGAGTTGGAAAAAGAAGCTGGAGAAGGATGAAATGGATATTGAAATCACAGAAATGAGAAAATGGAACATAATGCAAGCAGAATTAGAGTACTTGGAGTCTGTCCTAAGATATTCCTGGCCAAGTTTGTCCCTTCAAGCAAATAAAACAACCCCAGGGAGCAATTTGGCCTACCATGCATTCTCCAAAGAGAAGCAGAATAACCCAATTGCATGGACTGAGGAAAACTGTAACAGCTTTTACATCCCATCTTTTGCTCTAAGAGATGCTGAATATAATATATGGATCATATACAGTCCTTGTTAAAATCAACCTGATGCATTTTTACTGGCTTCACAATGTACCAATTACTTAAAAACTCAGCATGAGAGAAGGTCAGATTCTGAATGAAGGTAGGTGAGCACTTACCTTAAACCTGCCAGGAAAGTAGGCCTAGAAGACTTTCCTAAACTTCTTTATTTTTCTTGCTAGCAAGCATCTTGACTTTGCAGGAATTGGATTGTCAACTTGCAAAAAATTCAGTGTGTTTCTTTGGATGTGACTGCAGAGTCATGTAGATCTGTAGTTCATATAGACGCATCTGAGTCAGCTTTAAATTAGGAATGTAACCATAATGTCATGGAGCTCAGCATGGGTTAACATACTTGCCTGGTTTCTCAGGTAGGTTTTGCTGTCTTATACTGGCTGAGGTGTGTGTGTATATCCTCTGTCTTTGCTAAAGGGTATCAGAAGACTTTCATCATACAGGAGAAAATAAAAAGTCTGGCTCTCAGATTTATTCTGTATTGGAGAAGTTGAAAAGGTTCTCTGCTGAGTGCAAAGAGTGATCTATGCTGTCTTTAAGAGAAAAGTGCAGGTTTTTCTGTTCCACTCTCTGGCTGAATATATGCATGGAAAAATAAAAAGGAAATCAGTGAAAGGCCAGCAAATATTTCTCTCATTTTTATTGTATATCTTAATCTTTCAGTGAAGGTTATAGTTAACATTTTTCAAAGAAATCCAGCTCATTGCACATCAAATGTGTAGGTCTGCAATCCTCCCTGTGAGCATCTTGCTCCTAGAGTGGCCCTGCTGGGCTCAGTCAAACTGTTGCAGCCTAAGTTCCTTCAGGCTGCTTCTCTTCACGGTCAGTCACGATGGGTGACAAACAGGTCTGTTGAAAGCACATTTGCAAACCCTCTCAGGGATGGAGCAGACCTGGTTGCAGCACAAATGAAGTACCCTGTGTGCATGGTGAGTATACATGTTAGAGAAGTCAAGTTGCCAAACTTTATCCTTTATACAGGTGGAGATTTTATTCTTTTCTGTAAACAGGATTTTCTTTATTAGCTATAATGAGCTATAGAGTTGGTAGGAAAATTGTTTGTTGTCAGGAGGGTTTGTACTTAATGGCAAGGTCTAAATACTGCAATCCACCTCAAGTAACTCTGTAGCCCAGTAACAAACGGGTCCCTCACTGCAGATAAGCAAAACAAGCTGTGAAATCTGCTGTAGAAAAGACTTCCAGGAATAGTCACAGGTTTTGGTCTAGAGCAAGCAGTCTGTTGCTTCTGATTTTTCACTGGAAACAGCTGACTGGTAAAATATTGTAATATTGTTTTAAAAAACCATGCTGGATTGCTTGTAGCCTGCTATCAGCTTGCTCCACTGGCAGTTCAGTTTGCAGCACCTGTGATAAATGAGTGAAATTAATGATTGCCAAGTGCTGCCTGACTATACTTGATGTAAAGTGAGACAGGGTTTTTTGAAGTTCAGGCTGTCATCAGGGTTTTTTTTTTTATTTATTCATCTATTTTTAGAAACTATGTAGCAGCAAATATGTGCCATGTACTGCAGGTTGATAGACAACTGAATGGCACGGCTGTAATGGGATCTTTCAGTTCTTACTGAATAAAGTCTGTTTCCTTTTTATTGCTCTGATTATACCTATATACCAGCAAGGCATGTTTAAAGCCTCTAGGAGCCTGCTATCATCACAGCAGAAATGTGTTTTCTCTTTACAAAAAAGAGAAGAATTCAGATTATTTGTAGGCTCGTGCAATGCTTACGTTGCCTTTTTTTTTTTTTTTTTGAGTGGCCATTTGGAAGAAATTTCTTCCTGTGAAAGGAAATAAAGTGTGTAAATCCATGCAAAATGTGGTCCCAAGATCTGTTTCTCACCTCCTCAGACCACAGGGATGCATGTGTAGGGGTGATGGGAGTCTTGGGGAGCCCAGGGAGGACTGTGCCCTTTCTAGAGCAGTTTCTGTCCTGGAGAACATGAACCTTTTCCCAGCTCAGCCAGGCCAAGGAACTTCTGCTGCATCACCTGAGGGGTGGAGTTCCCCACAAATGAGTGAGGTTGTGCCCAAACTTTCATGGCGTCACTGGCCAGGAAGTAACCACCAGAGGGGTTCTTAGTTTAAAGAAATATAAACAAATTTATCTTGAGATTAACTGTAATTCCTAATAAAAATCCAGGTCATGGGCATTTGGAGAAACAGTTGATTCCCCCTGCTTAGCTGTATGATGAAGAAAGATGTCCTTACAATGGTACAGATAAAAATTAGGTCCAGTAGGAAGATTTTTCGAATATGTACCTAATAGTTTAGTAGAGAGTCATTTGAGATCTGTAAATATCCTCATTTAAAACTTTATTACTTGAGAGATACAGAAATGTCAGTATTCCTTATAAACTGTAGCCCATCTTTCCTGTGAAGGAACCTCATGAGAAACTGTAACACTAATGGATTTGAGGGAAACCCACCCTATACCATACCCCATGATGTTTGGTTAGTGAAAAAGGGCTTTGTTTTCAGTCCGTGCAAGCACATTAAGTTTGTTTGGCACTTTTGGATTTGCTGGGAAGTTGTAGTGCTTGTGTGGGGAGAGGCAGGAGAGAAATGCCCAATGTCGTGGTTGCCCTCCATAACTTTCTCCACATGACTGGTAAATCCTTCACAGAGAGGTGATCCAGGCTTCCTGTGTGCAGGGTGTTCCTCAGTAGCTGAGAAATAATGGGAAGCACCATTCCTAAAGCCAAGTGGTAATCATGGTGCTTATAGATGAATGTGAATTTCATAATCAACTGTAGTCTGCAGCTGGAAAAATACAAGTATGTAAAGTATTTTTAAATTATTACTGTTCAGGGATCATAAGACAAAGATTAGTTGTCTAAATCTGTCTCATAAACAAATTAACACAGTCCTGCTTTCTGTTCAAAATATGATTCTTGTTGGAAGGATTAAACATGTTAAATCCAGCTAGAATATGCTGTGATCATGTTTTTTAGCAAAGCTGCAATAATCAGACATTTACAACTAATAAATCGGTACTCTAATTCCTCTGCAATAAGGCTTTGAAATATAATCTGTCATTTCAGATTTATAGAACATGACTTTTCATAATTATAATTCTCAAATGCACATTACTAGTTATAATTAAATTCACTTTCAAAAAATCCGAAGCATTTTTGTGGATTATCTGCTCATATTATGTTCTAATGGTAAAATTAATGTATAATCTGTTGAATAAATTTGGTTAGTTCTTGGATAGAAAAATATACTCTACTATTGATCAAGTCCTGGAAACTT
The DNA here is from genome assembly GCA_013397115.1 of Edolisoma coerulescens. Lineage (NCBI taxonomy): Eukaryota > Metazoa > Chordata > Aves > Passeriformes > Campephagidae > Edolisoma > Edolisoma coerulescens. Next base: position 425,800 of record VWZW01003082.1, on the reverse strand, counting down.
AGATAAGAAGAATAAAAATGTGTACTGTATATCTTAAGAGAGCTCTAACAAAGCCACATCAAACTCAATCATAGGCAAAAAAAAGGAACTTTCCTTCATAAAAGAAAAAAATGAAAGGATTTCAACTAATTCAAAAGAAATTTAAAAATATTAAATTAGGGCTTGATTAGAAAAGATGTTAAATATTGGCTCTGGTTAGGGTGTAACAATGGATTAAATTATCGACTCATTCAAATGAAGAATGAATCCCTTTTCATGGGAATGAGTATATTTATTTGTGGATGTTGGTTCAATAAAAGCCAAAGTGTATCACTTACTCAGCTTAATGTTTCTCATTAATAAGATACCCAAGAACCCGATGTATTTCTTGCTGTTATTGTCAGAACCACACTATTATTTTACTAAAGCAGAAGCTCAGGCTTTAAAAATCTCAGTTTTAAAGTTAGTAGGTGAGATCTCTGCTGCCCCAGAGCAGGAGCTGTGCAAATGCTCATCAGATGTTTTTTTTTCCCTCACAGTGTGTGCTCCTGCTTCTGCCACTCCCCCACAAGTGCAGCTGGAGGTGACCAGCACAGCTAATCCTTTAGATTTGTGTGTGCTCAATAATGGGAATAATTTCTTCTGTCAAGCCCTTAAGTAAGAAGTATAGAGAAGGCAACAGTCTATTTCTGTAGCCTAAATGAGCCAACTGGGACTATTAGAGGATCAAATCACCAGTGGGTTTGGGAATAGTCTCTTTCCCCCAGAGGGATTGTTGCTGCTGCAAGGACATCTGAACTCCTTTCTGCTGAGGACTTGGAACAGTTGTGTCTCTCTTCTGGCCTGAGCAGGCTGCTCTACTACCTGTGAGCACCTGTGCAAGTGATATTTGTTTGCTCACGAGCAGGCAGCAGCCGAGGGGAGCCCCAGTCCTCATGACCTGCAAGGGAGCTGAGCATTGCTGTTTCCTGAGACCTGCAAGTCCTTCCCTCCCCATTTGCCCCAGAATGCCCCCATCATGAGACTTTAAGTGGCCATTAAATGCCAGCCTCTCCTGTGAGGGTGACCAGGTGGGATTAGCTGCTGGGACACCTCCAGGGCTCATACTGCACTCCCAAGCTCTGGGAGAGAAGCAGACTGTAATTTCTAGGACTCATTTTAATGAGCATGGTGTGGCCAGCATTTTACGTCAGCACACATAGTTATCAGATTACACCAGAACACATGAAGCCATGCAGCTGAACTTTACTGTGCAGATCATCTTCCCCTTGGGAAAGCTTGTGGGATGGGCCAAAGTCAATAGGAAAATGAAGACTTAGAGATGAAATATGCAGTGAAAAACAGGGGCAAACTGGTGTTTTTTCATTCCCATGGTAAAAAATGGTGTTGGGCTGAAAGACAGCAGTACTTGTGTTTTACACTCCTGTGTAAGGTTACATCCTTCAGCCTGATTCATCCTCCCTAACCGAAGGTAGTAGAGGAGTAACTGGGCAAGAGAGGATTGAATAAGTGTCAAATCAACCTGGAAAGTGTTAATTTAGGAGAAATAATAAAAAAAATATATTTAACCAGTCCAAGAGGAGGTAAATAGGCTCTTGGAAATGACCATGATGCTGTAGGTGTGCTCGGGTGCAAAGGCGGCTGGGTTTGAATGGGGGTAGGAGGTGGCTGCCTTGATAGGGCTGAGGGCTTGATGGGGGCTTGGTATTTAAAATGAGTGAGAAAACTGAAACAGGATTGATAACAGTGAGGACCTGGTCCTCCTGTGACCCATTTTAAGAAGAGAGCATTGTTAAAGATAGCCTATAATGTTGAACAATTTCCCTATCTATAGCAAGTATCAGTAAGTTTTTAAAATTTTGACCCAGGAGTAGAAACACCCAACAGCTGAAGGACAGTTCTTGCTTTAAAGAATTTATAATCTCCACAGCTAAATCAGGCAAAAGCAGGAAAGAAGGCCCAGAGAAGTGACAGGGCAAATTAGCTGTACACTGAATTTCTAACCATGGTTTCCTATCATCCTGCCTTGTGTATGGAACCACCCACACCCTTCTCGCATGCTGCTCTTCCCTCGAAGTCTGAGAGAGAACAGACAGCAGTCAAGTGCAGCAAATAAATAATTCAGGGGCAATATGTAATGATCCATGGAGCATCCCAAATTAATGCATGATGACCTGCAAGCAAAATTACATGGCTGAAAATCAAGGTCATTTAGGGACAGCTTGCTCGTGTATTCACTACACAGTTTGTATCTTAGACATGTATAGGTAAACCTTCATTGTGCAGCATAGGTAAAAGCAAAATCAGTTACTTGAAAATGCCGGAGTATTTAGTCACAATTGATCAACTGTTAAAGAGTATTTTTTACCAACCTAAGCAACCATTACAGGAGATATTCTTGAGTTGTGTGGAAGAGAAATATCTCCCACCAGTCAAAACCTTCTTTGCCAGCTAGGTAGCTGGAAATAGAAATTCAGAAGAACTCTGTCAGAGTGGAGAGAGATGTGAAGGGCTGCCATTTCTGCTGAATATCTGTAAGGCAAGTGACAGCAAATGTACCTGGGTGGGGGTTTTCCCTGGATTAGCTGGCCCACCTGTGGCATCATTTCTTCAGGAAACTTCTAGCTGGAAGTATGTGCACGTCTCAGATGAGGAAAGTTCTTTATTAGCTCTGTAAAAGAACGGATATTTATCTCTCACTAATCTGTCCACTTAATTAGCAAGCTGAAATAGTGTCGTTAAAATATACTGTTACCATTAGTGAAAATAGTTGTTAATATGCCACTTTTAGAATTAGCTGAAAAGCAATTATTAAGATGTACAACCTCACGCCTTTGAACCCACCCAGTCTTCAGATATGGGGGAAGCATGCAGAAACTGTGCCTGTCCACCTTACACATGGCACAGGTGTAGCAAATGGGGAGGCTGTTGATGTGGCTTTCGATGAGAGAATCGCAATTTCTTGTATTTTACTGATATTCTATTGTCAAGATTCAAGAGACTCTTGCGTGATGAATGGCTAATGATCCATGTCCTCTGTTTTATATTTGAATGGGAAATACTATGCAGCTGGTCAGATTGTTCTTTATTTTTATAGCTAAAGACACATGGCAGAGAAATATGGTCCTTGGATAAGAGGTGTAAATAAGATCAGACTTTATTCCTAGAGTAGACAGCATCAGGTAAATTTGACAGTATCACCAAGATCCCACAGCGTGTTCAGTGTAGGCACTAAATGTCCCATGTGCAGCCTGGGCCTGTGACCTGCTGTCCTGCTGTCTTCTGAGTAGAGTCATAAACTCCCTGAGTAGTTGTTCCTATCAAAAAGGATGAGATTAGAGAATAAGTAAGGTGTAAGTGACAGTTGCTGAATCAGGTATTTAAAAACCTTAAAAAAAATGCATGAAGGTGTGAACAACTGGGAATTAGTGTGTATCAGCAGGGCTTAGGGAGGATTCAGCTCTGTATTTTATCTGAATATCTGTGCTTGTTTATTCCAGTCTGTGCAAACAGGGGATGTTAATTGGTGAACCAGCACTTGGCTCTGGCCTTACAAACACAGAGCTTTGACTTGTTAACTACCATATGAATATTATAAAGGGATCAAATCTCACCTTACTCATGTCTTCTCTGTGATACTGCCATGTCCATTTACTCTCCTTTTGATCACATTCCTCTTGCTTTGTTTTCCTTGGGACATATAAAGTATAGGATAATGCTAAATTTGTTTTAGGACCTATGTGGTGTTTTTTCCCTTCCAAATTCTGAAAGCTTACTTTGGCTTTTGAAAAGATACGGAGAAGACCTTTCTCACATGAGAAATGTGTTGGAAATATTTTCTTAATGGCCTGCTTAGTGCTGCTTAATCTGTGTTTACAAAAGAAAAAATCCACAAAGAACTGCATTTTTTAGAACGTACAGAACAACTACCTCCTGCACATCCCAGGAGCTGGGCAATTGATGTACATTAGCAATGCCTGAGGATGAGGAGCTCTCTTTATCTGTTGAAGCCATCTTTTTTTCTCAACAACAAAAATGTAAGCATCCATACTGCAGAAAATGGATTGCAGATGTGCCTTCCCCACCCACCACCCCAAACACATTTGGTGATGTCTCAAATATATGTAAATATTTTGAAATTTTCCAATCTGCTTAAGGATATATGGTAACAATAGAATTTAAATAATTTTTTTTTTTCAAATGACACTTGCAAAACTGGAGAGCCCCCCTGCTGATGGGTACAGAATACTATGACAAAGATTATTTAAAGATATGTCAACAGTTTTACATATATATTGGAAAATGTTCTATGTGCATGTTCACATGGCTGGAAAACTTGCCTGAGTAAAGGAAAGACTTTGGATTTTTGAGAGTGACTGTACCCAAGTGGGCCCATCAATAGGGGCTGTGGCTGCTCTGTGAACAGCACAAGCTTTCCTCTAGCATGGGAAGAAGAAAACACTTTTACAGTATCTCTTTCTTTTTGCACTGGTAAGGTAAACAGCATTAACTGGGACTTGCTCCTGTTGCTCAGGGATTTTCTTACCCAGCTCTGGTTTGTTTGTTTTGTTTTTTTCTCTTTTCTGTTACCTTTGTGATTTGCCTCAAAAAAACCAGAAGATCATCATTTTAACACTGAAGGGCTGCAAGTAAGGCACATGAAATGAAATGCAATTCCCACTTTTACCTCTCTGAGCAATTGCCAGTCATTTGTTTTCATTCTGAAAGCAGCCAAGCACTCTCTGGCTTCACAGGATGTGAATATTCCCAATATCTTCATTCAGCATCTTGCAGGATTCTGTTCCTGAGAACAGGCACTCTTCTGTGTTTTTACTGCTGGTACACCATTTCCTATTTCCTCTCTATCCACATCACAACTTCATCTTTTATTACTGTTTTGGGCTTATGAAGATACAGTTATGCAATATAAACTCGTCTGTGAAAGGCTGGGATTGTCAAAACAATCAAAAACATTTGAAAAATCTTTTGCTAAATATTCTGATGAAAACAAAGACTTTTGCTGCTCTGCAATAGATCACAGCACACACGAATTATTTCAAGTCAGGAAAATGTGTCACATGACTCCTTAGGTGGATACAGTTCATACCAGAGCTGAGTCCCATTGACTTCAGTAGGACTTTGAGGCTTCAGCCTTCATGCATCAGAGACCAGGCTATGAATCATCCTTGGGGGCATCATAAAGTTTCTGCCTAAAAAGAATACACTTATATCCCTGAAACAGGTCTGATAGATAAAGAAATATTTGTGTTTTTAATCTGAAATTCACATACATTTTTCCTGAGCATCCCATACTCTGCTGGGGAAATTGTCAATTATTTATTTGAGTATTGGAGAAAAATCAAGGGCACATGAAGGCACGTCGTACCTTTTGATGCAGTCTAAAATGTTAAAATTCCACTCTGGAAAAATTCTCTCAATGTTTTTTTTCTGCCTCTGAACTTAACAATGTTTTCTTTATTTTTGCTGAGAAACAAATGCATCAGTTTTCTTAACAAATGGAAGTGTTTGACTTACAGATGCTACCTTTCAAATCAAAGTCTACTAAAAATCTTATATGGCCAGAGAACATGTCACGTATTTTCCAGTTAGTGGGTGAGAACTTTTTCTGCAGCTGTTCTGTGTGTCTTGGCAAGTGTTTGTCTATGCAAATATTCCTTCCCCAGATTTATCAGTGCAAAATTTCTAAACTGCTGTTGAGATACAAAGAAAGAAATGGTTGCAACACTTGAGAAGAAAAAAAAATGTTGAACAGAATAGCTTTCTAGCATGCCACAAGTTGTAATTTCTATTTTCTCAAGCTTGAGCATCACCCCAGTGTAGGAAGAGTAGGTCAGGGAGCTTCTTTTACCCCAGTGATGGTGTTGGGTGGGGCAGGTCACTCCTTGAGGGTAGGAACTGGAAGCATATTCTGAAATGTGTGTGTCCTGCTGGAGGGAAATGCTGGTCATGCTGCATAGAGAGGATGGAATATTATTGCTAGGTGAAGAAAATATGCCTATCCCTTTCTTCTAGTAAGGTTGAAAGGAGTAGGAGGAATCAGTGACCTTAAGTTGAAGACTTTGCACTTTGAGTTGGGGGAGGGGGGAACAACAGGGGAAATGAAGACTAATTCCTAGTGTTTTCCTTCAGTACTTCCTGTAGTTTCCCCTGCAGTATGATAACTTTGGAAATACCTGAATGCTGACAGCAGAGAATTATTGTTTCATACAGCAGAGAAATACTGTAGGGTATATGTTACAGCATTCTTCAAAGGCAGAATTAGCATCAGTGTGATGTTGATGGCGGGTTCTTCTGTGTCTTGACTGTTGTGTTTATTTTGTGATTTGACAACAGGACATTTATGATTAAGAAACTTCAACACAGGTCTCTAATTCACTTGCCTGCAGGTGAATATTAATTCAGATGTGAATAGGATATAAACTTACTGCACATAAGCCATTCCTGAAAAATGTCTAGTACATACCAGCTGTAATGCTTCTGACTGCGATGTATTTAGAGTAAAGATGCAAGAAAAGATTTGCACACTGGTTTTAGTTTAGTGGTTCATTAATAAACATTAAATAAGAGCAATTTTGTCTTTACTAACCCCCTTCTTGATAAGACAAAACAGACTTATTTAAATATAGATATGTATGTGATAGCTGCAGGCAAGTTATTTTTATAATTAATTACAACATTAGAAACCAATCATATAAATATGTTACTGTAGACCAGTCTCCTTAAGTCTAATTCAGTTGAAAATTTGTAACTGTTGTGGTATGTTCTCTAGTAATAAAATTCTTGGCTGTAACAAGGAACAAGGAGTTGGCTGGTTTAGAGAACGTCATAGAGATTTCCCCTTTTTTGCATTTGTCAATTTTTAGTTCCTCCCTTGTCTTCCAAAAACCAGAAGATCTCTGGGAAGTTCTTTCTGTTGAATATATGGGTGTGTTTTTATTCAGGTCACACAACACCATGGCCAATGCTACAAGCTGCCAACTCCCCTCTCCAAAGCACCCACCAGCAAGGCCTTCAAACTCCCACATCCAGGAGCTGGTATCTGTTAGAAGGATTTCCTCTGTATTTAGAGTACCCAGTGGTTCCTGTTAGTCTGCCCATTTCACCAGGAGGGCTAAATAGGTTAATGAGCTCTAATGAGCCTAACCCAGTGGTTGAGTATTTTAAGGTTATTCGTTGGACAGTTACTATATTTTTCAAGTTTTCCATTACTTTTACACTTGACAGGAGTAACTTAGTCAAATCATGATGCAATATCCACGTGCTTTTTAGGAGCTTGTACATCTGCTTGGCAATCAAAATTTGATTTATTATTCATTTAAGCTCAAGTGGGGTCAGAGTTTGACTGATGCCATCAGTCCATTCTAGAACTGCAGTTCTTCCTTTTCCTCCCAAACTGTTCCAGTGACATCACATGGAAATGATGCATTTAGTAATGTTACATGAGACCTTTAGGATTACAGAAAACAGTACGTCTGTAAGAAAACCATGTAGTGCATATGAGGTTGACAGGAGAGTTGCTCTGCTGTTGGAAGTCCAAATCCTTTATTATTTTATCTTTAAAAGAAAAAGTTTTGGAGGAACTGAGAAACATAATGTGGGCTATCCTCACTAAAGGGAATATGACATACTGGGCTAAAACCCTTCGCTTTCCATATAACCCCTCAGAGGTAAGACTGTTTGGCACTTTGCAGGAAGCTCTTGCTCAGCACAATACAACATAAGGCCCCATGACTGTTCAAATTTCCAGTTCTGTTCACAAGGTACGTCGTTTCCTATCACTTCTTTAAAAAAATATTTTTTTAGAGAATCATTAAACAGAGTCAGTTTTATGAGAGCGAGTTCTAAAAATATTCTAGGAACAGCAGACTAGTGCATAAAATGTGTTGCCTGCCTCCTCCCCCTTGTTCTTTCAAATAACTGGAGGTCATAACCCCCAAAATCTGGCTGTTGGCTCTTGGTTAGTAGAAACCAGCTGAAACCCTGGTAAGACAAATCTTCACAGCTGTATCATATGTCCTCTATTGTCAATATATCTGCAAAAGCTGCCAACTGCTTGTCACTTAACATAAAGTGGATGCAGAAAGGGGGGAAGTAGAAAGAGAAACAGACCCTGCTGCAATCTGAAGGCATGCTGAGCTGGTAAACTTTTCTTCTCTTATTTACTTCTGGTTTTTTCCTTTCTCTGCTTATCTGGCCTACTAAAAATACAGGCATGGTATGTATCCAGCCACTAAGTGCAGATTTCAAAACCAGCACTGTCTTTTGTTTCCTGTGTTATCCTGGTGCTGGGAAGGTAATTGCCAATCCCGTGTAACAAGTCAGCAGCTGTGGCCAGGTCGATCCTCTGCGTGTGTCTACTACAAGGATGGAGAAAGAGGCTCTGATCCTTCAGGTTTTTAGGCTGGACTAGACACTGCCACAGACTTCAGAGTACTCTCCCCACTGTCTCAAAGCAGAATCAGCCTTGGCCCAACCTCACCTCTCTCAGGAGGGCACCCAGGACCCCACGCCGGTGCCTCCCGCAGTGCTGCCAGCGTGCTGGGGTTGCTCCCAGTATCACAGTTTTCAGCAAGATTTTGGTCTTGCTAGGAATAGACAAATTCCATTCCCCTTTCCTCAAGGGGATGAAGACTTTAGAGAAATATTGTAGGGGGTAAAATGAATTTATCTTTAATAATACTTCTTCTGGTACAAGAGGCTGGGAGAATGGAAGAGGAAGGAAGAGAAAAGCTTGCTCACTTGTTCCATTGTTATCCTTCCAGTATCACAAAAGCAAGGATGGGATCTTATTCTTAAAATCGAACTTTGTTTGAAGTTTTGGAAAAATATTATGATGTATCTCTGGTTTTTTTTTGTAAAAAGTAATTTTTGTAAGGCAATTTTAAATTCAGTGACAGAGAAGAAAAAGTAAGTAGATAATAATTTATTGGCCAGCCCCAGTTTTTATTTCCCTTTATGGTGGATCTGATGCCCCATGGAAAGGCAGAGCAAGAACTTCAGAGAGACAATCTACCCCACAGGTCAGTGTCCCCCATGCCTAGGAAAAGCTGTCTCCTCTAAGAGTCACTGAAATCCAGGCAGCTTCTTACCAGGCCAAGGTCTCTGATATCAGAAAAAGAGCCACAAAACAATCTTGCTCCCTTTTTTAAAAGCTACTGAAAGAAAACTATTGGAATGAGAATACCCAAAGCATTGTTTCCTGGCCTCCAATAAGGACCTACTTTTCCAGTCTTGACTTAACCTGCCAGCTAGTCCTGCAGGGAATAGTACTAGAGAGAAAGGATACAGATCATGCTCAGATTGCAGCTAATTATTAAAAATGGCTTAGTTATGTTTATTTTTAATTGCTCCAAACCTCAGTAGTGTAATGGAGCTATTAAGAAATAACTCTCTGAAAGAGTTAACAAAAAAAATTTAAAAAATCAGATTAGGTCCCCAATGCACTTTTGCATTTTATTGACATTTTAATTAAGACTGTAGTATACTTCAGGGATCTCTGCACTTAAATAGAAACCATTTTAATATGCTACACTGGCAAAGAGTAATGGATGAATACAGACCCATATTCCCATATGTTTTATGGTACTTAGTGATTCTTTTGTACAATGTATTATGATGTTAAGACATTTTATGAGTTTCTATTGGCTAAGCTGAGCCATATCAAATTATAATTTTGCTCAGTGGATTTTACTGTAAGTAGATTAAATAGGGCACGTTCTGTATTTATTGTACAGTTAGATCTGCCTGGTTTTGTTTTTTTTATTATAGTCTTCATTTACTTTTCCCCTTAAAGTGAATATAACAAGCATTATATGAAGAAATTGCTTGGCTCCATTTGCTGTGATCTGAGGTGGTTGTTTGCTGGATTTTTTTTTTAATAAAAGTTGTTGGAGCTGAAAGGATGTTGTTCCCCTGATAATATTGATTTAAATGAATTCTTATCTATTTAACTGCGCCACTAATATGCCTGTGAATATTTTTCTTTTTAAATAGACGAGTTGGCGTATAGTAGCATTATCTGGGGACTCCAGCAAGCCAAGAGAGACGAGATTGTTTGTCCCATTTTGGACTCAGGAACAGGACTGTGTGTTCAAGGGCTGACAAATGCAGTTTAACAGTGCTTACTAACTCTGGAGTTTTGAAGATTTTGAGTAACACCAAGTTTTGAACCCACTCATGAGCACCATGAGACAGTGTGAATACCTCTCCAGAACTAAATTAAGGTGCTCAAACTAAATTAAGGTGTAACAGTACAGCATCCAGTGGAGCCCCATAGCTGGAAGGGGGAAAGTCTTGTCACTGCTGTCACATGAAGGAGCTGGGGTGAGAAGCACGGACATGTTACAAAGGTTAAATGTTTATACTCACTTTCATTGTTATTCTTTCTGGATTTTTTTCTCATAAGAGGCTGTTTCTGCTTGGTAGGCTAAGTCCAAAATCTTACTCTCCTAAGAATGTCAGTGTAAGCAGTCATCCCCCATATCTCAATAGCCATCTCCAAACAAGTGAGAGCAGCTGTGTGGAATGGAAGGGGAACATTCCAGCTGCTCAAAATGCTGATTCAGCAAAGCCTAAACTTTGGGGAGAGGATGTTAGTATTGATGAGGGGTTTGGAGAAAAAAAGGCCTTTGGTATTCCATTCCTTTTATAGTAGCAAGATTTCAGAGCTGAAATTTTATTTTGGGCAAAAAAGATTAGAAGAAAATATGTTATTGTTTAAACATAATTCTCATGACATAAGTGAAGTGTTGTAATTGAATGTGGAGTCTGAGATTATCTTTTAGTTCAGCTTTCCACATTAAATGCTTTTGCCAGTTCCAGAAAACTTTTACTTGCTTCTGAATTACCCTAATCCTGCTGCTCTATTTTTCCTTGAAAGCCAGCTTTTCTGAAACACTTGTTTTATTGTTCTATTGTGATAAATGATGTTTTAATTTAGAGAAGGTTCATAAAGAGGTGAAACCATTCAGAGAAATGAGAAATTTGTATGTTTGGTACCAGCATCACCAGACAGAGCTGACTTGAAATTTGTAGATGAAGGAAAGGAGAATGGAGCAGAGGAACAGCACTCAGTCACTGGGGCTATTGACGGAAGTGCTCAAAGACGGGAAAGTGTCGAAAACTGCCTTCAAATTAAGCCATTTTAAGGCAAAGTGCATTAAAGTGCATGGATTTCCTTTTATATACTTTCTATTAATACATTAGAGTGGGATTAAAAAAAAGGAAAATGCTGCATTCAGGCTATCTCATCCCTTTTCAGGATTTTGTTCAGAATGTTGTTCTGTACTTTTACATCTTAAAGCCACACTGTAAGGGTAAGACTTTTAAGTAAAGATCATCCAAACCTCTTTGGGGCCACATTGATCCCAGCAATAGCTTCAAACCCTTCAATCTTTCCTTGTCACTGATAAGGGAGTTGGTACCTGAGGTCATACCACCCCTATATTAAACATAGTAAGTGATAAATTTTATGTTACTTTCTCTTTCCAAACTAATGCTCTATGAGCCTTTGAAAAACAGATGAGGTAAAATGAGACCTGGACCTTCAGGTCCATTTGTCTGCAGCTTAGTGGTGAGTGATTCCTTTGTGATTGAGGTTTTTGGTGTGCTTCAGCACACTTCTGCCAGAAAAGGGCCTGTATGTCACGGGTGAGAACACTTCATTGGCACAGGGCTAAAGAGAGCCTTTGCCATCGCAGCTCTCTGTGATTCATTAATCGATTCAAATTATATTGCTCATTTGGCTTTAAGTCTATCTTCTCTGAGCAGGAAGGTTTCTGCCGTGGTGCATGACAACATCTGTCAATGCCTGTCCTTGTTAACCACACAGTCCACAGAGATCTCGTGCAGAAGACCAAAGAGAAGTAAAAGCCTGACATTAAATTCAAGCCTTCTGGATCCAGTCATGCCTACATGGTTCCCTGTTGCCTGATTAGGGGGATCCCAGCACCTTTGAAGATGGCTTTGGATGGCTGTGGCACACAGGCACTAGGGATGGTGCCAGCTGGGGAATTTGGAGGAAAAACTCCATGTGTAACTGCAGCATTTGTTACATCTCATCATAGAGGAATTTTTTTAGATTTTTATTGTAAAATGATGATTTACCTCCTTTAAAAAGAGGCAAGATACCAAAAACCATCTCCCTGTGTTGATTTCCTCTCTCTCTCTCTCTCTCTGGTGCACTGATGGGTATATTTAGGCATTATCTTGCATGTTTGTAAATAAGAAGAAATCAGTGGCATGTGAATAAGTGTGCTGCTTGATCAGGCCTTTGTCTGCATTCATGTTTGGGTAGAGTGCAGTTCCCCCCCTTTTCCTTCATCCTTATTAATGTCTCCTGTTTTTTGGTCCTCTTCCTTCCCCCCACCCCCCTTCCTCGCTCCATCCCCCGCTCCTTGCAACAACCTTCTGCCACCCACTGCTTCTTCCTCCCTCCAGAGGAGCTGATAAGCAGCTGTTTTTGGAGGCACAGCTAATGCCATCCCTCGGGGGGGTGTGGGCGAGGAGGGGGGTGCTGGTGCAGGGGAAAGCGGGTGTCCCTCATGGAGAGCAGAACAAGTCACCTCCGCAGTCAGCACAGCAGCCACCCGCCTTAGGCCTAGGATGCCGACTTTATCTCCAAATTCAGATCTGGTTCACAGCCCCATGCCAGACATGGGGGTTTTTTTTTCAGATGCCTAAGGAATTCCTTGGTATTAAACTTAGAGAGAGACAGGGAGAGAATGTGGCGAGAATACATTGCTTTGTCTGTTTTAGCATGTGCTAGCAATAATTCCTCATGCCGTCTCGCAAGGGAGAAATACTGCCATGGTAACTTTTAACATAAGCATGAAATCAGCAAGCTCCACTCTGATATCTCATGTAATTAAATAGCTAATAATGTACAATTGTAATTTATACTAATGCTTTTGATATTTCGTCTTTATCTCGGAGCCCTTACCTCTTGGCGAGGCATCGTATCAATGTGGACATGGTGCTGAGGGTGGGGCGAGACAAGAAAGGGATCGGGGGTACCTCATTATAAATGTGAGGCTGGTGCATGAACCGTGTCTGCAGCAATCAAACAGCTAATTGTTATGATTTTGCTGATAGTGTCTTAGCTGTAATATCCTGCACTGTGTCAGTTTTTCAACCCTTAATGTAACATATTTGCATATCGAACCATCGCAGTGACTATCCTATCAGCTGTACTTGAGTGTGTGAATCAAAAATGCATTGTTCCCCCTGCCCTTCAGCATATCGGATCAAAAAGCAAAGCTAGGAGATAATTTTTATTTCAATTATTTTTTTTTTTTTTGGACTTGGAGAAGTAATCGCATAGACAGTTTCCTTAAAGATAAACCCCTTGCTCATACATGCGTTAAAATTCAGCTTGCAAGGCACCTAGTGTGGCTGAAGCCTAGATAAAAGAATTGAATTTTTGAAAAAATGAAAAAAAAAAGAAGAGAAGCCAGCGTTTAAAGTGTCCTGTGAAAGAAAGAAGGCATTTGGCCTTAGGCATGTGCATCCACAAGAGACAGCTTCAACTCTTATAAAGTGGGGAGTTTTGTGTGAGCACAGATGCATTTTGTTTTCCTATGAGGAAAAGATGATTAAATTATCAGAAACAAAGATAAAAAACCCAGGGCTTCCTGGATATTCTTCTTTTACCTCCCTTGTGTCTCACTTACTCCTACTGCTTAGCAAAGGTGCTGACTTTATCTCTCTAAGCTTTAGTTTAAATGTCCAACACTGCTTATTAATGAAAGTAGTAGGCTTTTGTTTATTACATGTAATAATGGTGAATATGACTATTTAATATAAATCTGACATTTAAATTCCACTTAGTTCCGAGATTCAGTTGATATAAACGAGTAACTCTTTACCCTAGAGTAAAAACTCCCTCAGTCTGCATTTTAAAGCATTGAAGTTTTCAAAGTAATCAGTTTTTTTCAGAGGAACCAAATTGTGAAGACATCTGTTATGTTATTAATTTCACATAAATCTTAAGCTCCTCAAGGCCTGAAATGAGGCTTCATTCAAGCCGAATTAATGAAACATGATTGTAAGTCCCTTGCATGGAAATGCTGTCATACAGTATTGAGTTGCTTATAATCACTGAGTAATCTTGCAGGCTGCCAAGGGAGAGCTACTTTAAATCCCTCCATAAAACAATATCTGAAAATATCAGAACACTAACTATATCCTAGAAGATTAATAGCAGATGAAAATTTCTATGAAATGAATCATTCTTTCTCAGTAAAGGATACAAACATTTCCAGTAACTGCAGATTGTATAATATGAAGCACAATCTATGATCCAGATGCGAGTTGCATTTAAGCTCTGAGATTCTTTCTAAATACGAAGTTGCTTAAGTATGCGAGAATTCTATATGATAGAGAAAATGCTTGGAATTATATAGGTTTCTAATTCCATATGGGCCAAATCCTGAAGGATGTAGTTGAAACTCCTGCTGACCTTTTTCGCCTCAGGAAGGACCAAGGGATTTGGGAATATGCGTAAATATTGCACCGAGTGAATGGTAACTGATCTTAATGAGTAAGAAGTAGCATTCTAATTCTGAATTCTTTCTTTGAACGCTATTTGAGTTTTGGTCTTTTAATTGAGCAAATGAAACTTGCTATTCCTTTTAAAAAAAAATTAGTACAACAGTACTGCACAACTTATTTTTAATGTTGAAACAGGAACTTTGAGAGGCTTAACTGCCTTAATCAAACTTCAAAATACTTCATTGATCTTCAGCTGAATTGGGAAATAAAAATCTGCATATGATGTTTATTACACAAGTCTTCTGAGTCCTGTTAGCTTTGATATTTTTTTTCTTTTTTTCCCCTAAAAAATCTCCCAAAAAATCAAAGATGATTAAATACAAAGACAATCCTTTTCATGTAGTGGCATATTATGTGAACTAAATTATAAGGACAGTATATACTTAGAGTATGTGATACCTGGTAATTACTCCACAATTAGGAACCTTAGTGACAGTGGTATCTTACATAATGTGACTTTAGGTGCAGCTGTTTGAACCTGCTTTACACAAGGCTTCAAAATATCAGCAATTTCCTTCTGGATTTTTCGCTTAAAGATTTTTCCACTTTTGGCTCCCAAAGCCTCTCTGTTCTGTCAGATTTGTAAGAATTTTTTTTTTCTCCCAAATGTTTTTGCTGAACATGATCAGTGCTTAATTAATTATAAATAAATAATTATAGCAGTTGTATATATGCTCCTGGTCAGCAGCTGTTGGTATTGAAAAATACTTTGATGTTTTATACAAGGAAAGTGAGGACAGTTCTAGGAGCAGTAGTTGCAGGAGAATTGTTTATGTGTTTTGATGGTATGAATAAGGTTTGTACTGCAGTTGTGAACATATCCCAGAACTGAGAGTTTTCTTTAGGACTACAATGTGAGAGACATTGTACACATGTGCAGTGTGAATTTTAAAGTGTCATTATAAAATGACAAAAAGCTTTTATGTCATTATCCTGTAGGATCCTGATCTTGCCAGGTTGGCAAAAAGTAAAGTGGACTATCAGAATTCATCTTGGTGATACTTTTTACATGAAATTTTGTGTAATTCAGAGAATAAAGATGCACTAGCATCTAGCTGCCCTACTTCATATCCTGACAACCTCAGTATGAAATAATAAAGAAAAAAAGGCAGCTAGGTCTGCATTTTACCCATTAGTCAGATTCAATATTACTTCAAAGATGTTCCAAATCTGCATTTGAGTACCATATGTTGACACTGTGTTTTGGACACTGGAGATTACTTGAAGTACTGCAACCATGACTTGTACTCTTCCTCTGTAATCCTTGGTCTCCAGGGCATTACTGAATTCAGAGAGAAGCAAACAGAGCAGGATTGGGGTTTTTGTTGTGTTGGTTTGGGGTTTTTTTTCCTGCTTTTTGGGGAAGTTACTGTCTGTTTCGGGTGCTGCTTTCTTGTTCACCTCTGTGAATCCATGTCAAAATAAATGGAGACCGTATCGAGAGAGTGCCACACTTTGAAGTGCAGAGATGCAAATCCAAACATTGCATCACACTGTCAGATACAGAAATTAGTAGCATCCTGCATGTCCTTTGAAGTTCAAGGCTCTGCTTCCATGGAGTGTATTTCCATACAGAAATCAGATGGAAGCTATTCAGACTCAGATAGCAATAATGATTTACTTGCAGTAAATCTTACCGGTTTTGGCCACACTTAGGGTATGATTTACTAAATACTTTTTGGTCAGATGTTACTTATTAAGATATTACTCCCTCCCCCCAGCTGCTTTTTAATTAAAGGCTAGAGATCTAATGTGCTTATTTTTTCTGCACACATGTAAAAAATCAAATAACTATTATATACCAGATTATTTTCTTCTCGCATCTTTTTAAAATACTGTGATTTACAAACTTTGATAGAAGATAGAACTACTTGACTGCAGCAGCTGTTTAATCACAGTGGAGAATATTTTAAAATGACAACTTCAGTGGTGGTCTGTTCTGAACAGTGAACAGAATAAAGTGGGCTGGGCATAGAAGCAGCATATTGGTAACGGCAAAATTATCAGAGGCACAAAATTCTAGTGTTTAATCACTTTTTAAGTAAATACTGCCTCCTGATCATGGCCCTGCAACCAACATGCTGTGACCACAGCTCCCTCTCCATCCCTCCTCTGGCTGGGAGTGCTGCTGGCTCTCTCACAGGGTACGTTTGCATGGTGCACAGCACAAGGAGAAGATCCAGTTTCTTATATTTTGTAGGAAAAATTCTTAAAGCCGGTCCAAAACTTGATTCAACTGGCTTTGGGTAAGATCCAGCAGACCAGATTTTCTTTGGCTGCATTTGTAGGTCTTCAGCACCCACAGCTGAGTCCAGATTTTTATAGGTGCTAGGTGTTTAACAGTCCATGGTGATGGTTCAAGGTACTTGCGAAATCCAGTCTCCCTAATAGTTGAAGAGAGAAGGTTTTCCAGACCACAGAGCTATGTAACTTTAATATTTGTTCTGCTGCTTGAGCCACTTTCCTTTCTTCACTTTCAATACTGCTGAGAGGATGGCATCCCTTGTTGTGAAACTCCTCTCTGTGGAGATTCCCCTTGCTTCCTGTTTTGGATCTTTGAGTGTAGGAAGCTGGTGAAACACATTTGTTATATAATGAGGGGAAATATCAGTTCTTTAGAGGTATATGTAGTCCAGGTTAAGATGCCATTCAAATATGTGTATCCAAATACCCTGACCAAGAGCCTTATCTCTGTATTCAGCATCCCCTATGGGCTTCTAACAACATAGATCAAAAGAGAATCATCCTCTTTTACAGTTAACAGACCAATAATTTTCTTTTTTCTCCCTTCATGATTCTCTCTCCTCAAAATTGCTGCTTACTGAGTTCTTTGGGCTTACACTGTGCTCACAGGGAGGCTAATGATACTCCATTTATACAGTATAATTGCAATTTGAACAATAGATTATTTGCTTGACCATAGGGGGCACTTGTCTTTCACTTCAGATGATATCATTTGGAGAGAAAGGATCTTTGGAATACAGCTGCAAAACAGTAATGCATACATGTGTGTGGATGGGAAGTATTTGTACAGCCATATATTATATCCAAACTCTGAAAGGTGGAGGAAGGAATGAAAGAAAATGGAACTGCTTTGAAAAGAACAAACCATGAACTAGGTCTATATTTTATTTCTTTCCACTGGGAAAAAAACAGAAGCAAGATGGTAAAAATGAGATTATTTCACATGGTTCTTGTTGTTATGCAGATTGCCTCTTTATACCCATACGTTCAGCACATCTGGCTCCCTTGTGAGTTTGCTCTTTGAGCTGGGAGGAAAAATGCACAGTGAGATTAAGGGCAAAACAAGGTGGAAGGACAGAAAGGGAGAAATAGTTGTGGAGTGAGGACTAGCTGGACTAAGGAGGATTTCCCTGAAAAGCACCAAATCTGTCTTCTCTTTCCTTAAACCTTCCCATCTTACTGTATCAAACTCTGCTCTTGCTCTCTCTCTCATAACTGTGAGTGGTCAGGCTGGGGCTGCTCTGTGAGCAGTGCCAGGAGGGCTGATCGGCTTTGCCCGCTTTTCCTTCTGTGTCCTGGTTTCCCTGCTGCTGTCCCTTGTCTTTTTCTTGGATCACCGACTCCTAGGGGCAAGCGCTCTGCTCTGTGTGTTGGTGTTGCTGCTTGCACAGCTGATGAGTTAGCTGCTGGGTAAAGCAAATACCACCCACCTTGGCTTTTTTGTTCAGAAGCAAAGGCAGCACCTGAGACCTCCCCTCACAGATTCTCAAGTGAGAACTCATTTATTCACACTGTGCCAGTGCTTTGCTGTGCTCTGAGCAGACAGCTCTGGAAAAGCTCCCTGGGGAGTGCAGGGCTCTCCGCGCAGGGCAGCCTCCTTCCCCCTGCAGGGAGGTGCTGCAGCCTTGTCTCGAATGATCCAAGGAGCACGTGGGAGGTGTAGTGCTGGAGCACAGGGAAAGATGACATTCGAAGCGGACTCTGTTGATGAAAATCTTACTTTACCACTTTTAATCATGGACCATGGTGGAACTTTTGAAGTCTCCTTGACATTTACCATCACCGTGATGAACCTTGTGGAAGGAAGATGCTCATTAAAGCACCTATGTGTCTTACACAAGTCCACACACACGAACATAGAAATAATCATCCTGTAAATCTGCTTGCATCACAGGATAGATGGCCAGGCCCCCTTCAAGTCAGCCTGCTTCCATACTGAAATGCTCCTTCTGATTTATTCTTTATTCTGTGGAATATAACAAATGCTCTGAAATCTTGTGTGCTTCCTGCTGTGAGGTATGAACCTGCAGAGGACCTGCCTGATTTTGGTCTCAGAAATCAGTGTTGAGGCTCACTAGATTAACTTAAATCCCTAGAAGAGAGCCAAGTGGTTTTTTCCACAAAATGTTTATTGAGGGACTCTGCATAAGTGATGCTCTGCATTATAATTTGGAAAAAAAATCTCCTCGGAGGAACTTTCTGGATCGTGTTCCTTTTGCTGGAAAAATCTTCCCTCTGTGAATGAGCTATTCATAGCTGCACAAGAGAGGCTGAAATGGCTCACATTTTTTCAGCAGTGTAAGCCGTATCTTTTATCTGTTGTTACACTTCCAGCTCCCTGTGCACTACATGACTGAGACAATGCACCAAATAGGTCACATGTGTAAACCAAGTCCTTATAAGAAGTTACCACCACTGTCACTCTCTCCACAACTTGTTCTCAACTCCTCTGAAGAAAACTACTATTATTTCAGGTTATTTTTAGTCAGGATTTTGAGTTTATTTCTTGCTCCCTCCCCTTCAGAAGATATATGAGCTTTACCAAATACTTTTAGACACGGGAACACAGGGCTGTCTTTTAAATGCTTACAGTGGATAAAGACAAAGAAATCCAATGAGCTGTGACAGCCATATAACCAGTCTCTGATAGCTGATCCTTGCAATATGTCTGTGGTTAGATATGCAGCTCCCCCAGTGCTTCCCTGCGGGCTCTCCTGCCTGGTGCTCGTAATGCAGCCTGCGCATTTTGGACGCTCTGCTGCAAGCTGAAAGGAACATGGGAGAAGATCTGTGGTTTGGACCTGAGCATTTAAAGGTTGTCACAACACTTGTTCCTCTTACTGAGCAGGGGAGAATTGCGTTCTTGCAAGCTGGTCCCCTCTGGAGTGCCGTTTGGCACACAGCTTTTTGTTCCGCTGTGTGGTTTCAAGGTGAACCCGTTAATTCAATATGACCCTTTTAAGAAGTCCAAACATTACATGCTGCAAGAGGGAAACAAAGCACTTAGTGGTATGAATCATGTTTTAAGATGGAGCAGAGGTGGTGTTTGTGTTGCCCTGAATAGCTCCATTTTCAGTGGAATGAATTTGTCTTAGGAAAGCATTTGGACCCATTATGCCTAATTGCTATTTAAATTTCAGTGATTTTGGTTTTGCTTTGGGAGAGGGGAGTGGTTTGGCTGGCTTAGGAGCCTTGTGACTCAGTTTACATGGCCAGATTATTTGAATTACCTTGTCAGTTTAGACTAATCTTAAACAGTGCTGTTGAACAATCTTCCCTTTCTAGCAGGTTAAGCCTCTACTCCTGGAGATTTTCCATCAGAGCTCCTGCTCATCTGCTTCCTTGGTCTAAAGCATCTGCTGACAAAGTCCTGGAAGAGGACATAGAGAACATGCTGTTGTGGGTTGTACTGTCTGTCTCCTACAGACTGCTTTCATTTGTTTAGTCTTGACAGACTGAAATGGTAATGCTGTGGTGCTTGCAGCAGGAGATTAGAGTTCCAGGTAGCTTGAGTTTGGGATCTGACTGGGATTACAGAAGTTGCTCAGAGGGGTGTTTTATTTCCCTGGCTGATGAAGAAAAGCCCCACTATTTTCTTTTTCATTAGCCTGTCACCCAGTGGACAGCCTTGTCTTCATATAGCCCTGGTGTAACCAATGTCAAGTGTATCTTCTTGTGATGAGTTTCTGCTGCATAAATAAGCTCTCCTGAATCCAGCCCAAAGCAGCCAAATGTGGGATGAGGGGGGCAGGTATCCCAGAAATGTTTTCATGTGCTTTGCTGATATATTTCAGCTGAGTCCTGCAGAACACTGTTGTGACTCAAGAACATATTTCATTGCTATCTGTATTAGACACAGAGCTCAACAGGTGCTTAGAAATCCTGGAGGATGGAAATACTGTACCTCTCTAAACAGACAGAAATGTGTTGGCTTTTCAACTGTGCAATGCATAAGCACTGCACATTTCAACACCTTCTCTCCAGTTGTTACCCCACCTGGAATTCTTGCTGAGGGAAATTACTAGGAAACATCTGAAACGTTGTTGCTAGGAAACTATTGAAATATTATTTCAATAACATTTGGCTTCCTGAACTTCATAATGTAGTTTATGCTCAGGAATATTTTGGATACTTTGGTGGTCTGTTTGGTGTCATGCCAGTCGTTGAACACCTTCCCTTCCTACCTCTGAGGAGCCATTGACCAGGGTGCTGGTGGCAGTGGGGCAGCCACAGGATGGGGAAGGGTAAAGGAATAGCTAGAGGTGACAAGAAGGATAACATTTGCCAGAATTTATTTGAGGAAGGATGGAGCGCATCTGAAAGGAGAAATAATTTCAGAGAAACAAAGGTAGATCCAAGAATGCCACCCTCTGTTATGCGGAGCTGCCTGGTTTGTGTGCGTTAGGAAAGCTCTTTGAGGAGATGTGGAAGCGCCGCTCGGGAAGTCCAGCCTGGACATTGGCTGATGGTCACAGCGTGGCTAAGGCAGTTGGAATATCTGTGTGCTGTTTATAAAACAGTTTGGTGTTGTGTTTTCTGCTCACACTTTCCTTTGCTCCCCACAACCCCAAATTTTTCTTTTTAATACTTACAAATAAGGAAAACTGTAGACTTTCCACGAAGAGCCATTTCATACTTGCAAAGAGTCCATACATTGTTGCAGTGAGGCAGGAAGAGAGACTTTTATAATTCATGAGTAGTGAAAGCTTTCTTTACTTCTGGGATAAATATTCCAACCCGTTAGGTATACTTTATATGTAACATTTACATCTTGCTGAGTGATTAGTTTAAACAGCTATTTTTATCCCGCATTTCAGCACACAACTCTCTAATGTTAATTAGTATTAGGAAGGAAGTATGTTTTCTTCACATGCCATAGCAAATGTGCTTTATATAATGATTACAGAACTTGTTTGATCTTTTGTTTTTACTGAACACAGTCTACAGCACTGACGGCAAACTGTTTGGTTTTAGTTTTCTTGTGCCCTGGGCTGTTTTCCACTGTGTGAAATTGCTGAACTTTTTTTTTTAGGTGTTTTTTTCACAATCACTGAAACTGTAGGAGTAAGATAGAATTTCATTGTAAAGGTTCTTTAAATTGCTGTCTTTCAGTGAACAGCTCAAATAACTCCTGCCTCTCCCTGTTTTGGGCGAGTTTGAGGGGCATGGTTAAAACTGATAACGTAAGAAGTTTGGGCAGAGGTGTTCAGAGGTCACAAGCTGTTCAGGTATTGCACAGGCGATGCAAGGAGGCTGTTGGGGGTGGGGAAGCCAGAATGTACAAACTTTAGTGAATAGATATTGCCCAATATTTAGAAATCAATTATGTAAAACATCCACAAATTGGGCAAGTAGGGGAGCTTCTACTGTTGTTCCCATTCTGCATTCACGATTGTAAATAATACAGCGAAAATTTCAGCTGATACATATACACACAGAAATAAAGACATAACTATAGAACTCTTAAAAGGTTTTTCTTGCAGTATTACAAGCAGGGGGGAGCTGCTGGTTCAAGCCCTCTAGCTCTAGGAAGGAGTAAAGTATGAACCTGAATACAAATTTTTTACTTCCTTCCTTTGGTACTTTGAAACTTCAGATCTAACACTTTGCCTGAATACTAAATGTCTATAGTTTTTAAAAAGGTTTTCCTCCCAAAATTTCCTAGAACTACTAAAAGCACATGGAAGAAACCACTTGTCATTCTAGACCTGTATCACAAAAATCAACTTGATGTTGCTCTCAATTAATTTAGAATAAACCAAGTATATTATTACAGTTGCTTTGTAGTTGTGAACCTGTGACTATGAGTTCTGTTTTTCTTAGAACCAAGGAAAGTGGCATAGTTCTTTGTAAACAGTTACATCCTGGGATCAAACTACTGATCCAGCATCTCGGGGTGGAGAAATTAGTGGATTAAGAGCCCATGAGGCTCTTAGGGACTGGACTTGAACTACTCTACAACTTACAACTCAGGTCTACATTGGTGGACTGAACTCATTTCTACAAAACTGCACATGTATTTTGCATTTCACTGGCTATGGATGCCAATTCTAGTTGGCAATTTCCAGATCTGTGGTGCTTTTTCATTAATTAAATGTACCTCCAGCATTCCTACCTGAAACACTGAGGCTTCATTACTACTGTACAACCTCCATAACTGTAGGTGTTCAGCGGTGAGATTTCCAAAAGAAAATGAAATAATTGTTTAGTGTGTAGAAGAAGGAAGGTAAAACCCACAAAACAACCAAGGAAAAAGAAGGGCAAGAGGCAAAGAGCAGAAAGAAGAAAGGAGGAATCCATCCCCGTGAGGAGTGCGTGTCCTTCCCCTGCCCTGACAGGACAGGTACTCAGTCAGGGTTTGCTGTTTCTGGGATCAGATCTGTTCTTTCAGAAGATTTCAGAAAGCTCAGCCTGCCTCAGGGTCATGGTCTGGGGGTCAGTGTTACGTTTAACTTCCTGGCCAGAGGGATCAGTTGAAATATGGATCGACTGCCCCACAGCGCCGAGCCCCTTTCCCAGGCCCCTTCCCTCGCAGTCGTTCCTGTCCTTCGGCTGCCTTTAAGGCACGAGTTCACGTGGCTGATGCTTTCATGGGGGTGAGGTCTGTCGTTGTGCCACGGCCCCCAGGTTTTGTTCCAGCTGTGTTTCTTTGGCTGTGTGAGAAAGGGAGATGTTTGGGGAGAAGGCAAAGGAGCGGCCTGCCCGGCAGAGCGGGAGCCTGGGCGCAGGTGAGCGACAGCCGGCGGGAAGCGCTGAGCCAGGGCCCTCGCAGCGCCTGAGCCGCCGTCATCAATAATGCAGAATGAATTCCTGCTTCCCTCGGAGCTGAGAAAATAATACCCAGCTGGAATTGAGCGAGTGGTAGGGGACACAGCACCCTTGAGACGGCAGGGCTGGAACTCCTCAAGGGGAGAGCTTTGGAGAATTGAGTTTCTCCCTGCGTATGCCTGATTTCTTCTCCTGCCCACTAGAAAATTGAGAAGTCAATTGGCCTTTTATTGTTGGGGTTGAAATGACTTTTCTCTCTCTCTCTCTCTTTTTTTTTTTTTCTTTTCAATTAATTTTTTATTGAATTTTGAGAAAGGTAGATTTACAACTGCCACCACAAAGGAGGGGAGAGAGAAATAAATATAAAATATTCAGGCTGGGCAGTGGGGAGGCTGGGCTGGAGCCTGTGCCCTCCTGAGAGAAAGCTCCTTCCCAGGCCGCAGGAGCAGCTGGAGGTGACTGGTGGGAAGTCACTGGGACGTGCTGCACCTCATGGGGGCTGTGGGGGTGTTCAGGTCCTTTTTCTATCTGAGGGTGAAGGTCCAGGCTAATGGAAGAAGTGGGTGTTGCTACAGGTTTGGTTTTTTTCAGTTCCCTTGCCTTGTCCACAACCATTTTAACTGGAGGTTGTGCAAAAACAAAGAGCACTGCTGACAGTCATACACAACAGTTCCTGTGTGGATAATGATTTGTCAAGATACCATCCATTACTCCAGCCCTCATATGAACAAAAAATAGTTGCAGGAATAATTGCCGTGAAAGCAAATAAAAGTAATGACACTGAGGATCCAATTTGTTTGTCAACTCGAACATTTATGAAAGTCAGTTTACAGCAGGTGTCTGTAATAATTGGCATCAATGCACATTGATGCAATTCCTACAGCAGGAAAATCTTAGGGTAGTGGTCAGAAAAAAGAAACTCAGGTCACCTTGCATAGAGTGCATTGAATCTAGTGATAAGCATTTCATCTGATTTTAATAAATGTAATCCTGGCTGTTGTGACCTGTGCCATCTGTAACATTATGCAACGTATTTGTTACGTACAGGAGATGTGACATTGTATGAGGAAGTGGCAGTGATGGGACAGCATCTGATAGCTCAGCTCTGCAGTGTGGTGGCAGCATTCTTCTGCAATAGTAAGGCCTTTATTTATTTTTAAGATATACATTAATTTGCTTTGGCCTCAAACCCCTTATGTCATAGGTTCTGATACTGGTGTTTAATTTTCAATTTATTCTGTTTTTGAAATGGCCACAAGTGAGACAATAACATTGTCTAGCTAAAGACTTTAGATTATAAAAAGTTCCAGATATTTCTGAGATGATCTGATACAATCATTTGCCTTGGATGAAAGTCTGGCTTCCACTTTAACAAACTGGAATTGGAAAATATTTCTTACTTTTCACATATTCTACATCAAAGCAAAAATTACTGTGATTATTTACCAAAAATTGGAGGCATATGTCAGGTTACAGTCTCCTAAAAGAATCTAATATTCAATAAAAAAAGAAATTGGATTCATCTTAGATTAGATGGTAGATTCTGTTTGTTTGAGCTGTCATTCTGCCCTGTTTTGGCAAGTTGTGATTAGAAAATTGTTATTCCATCCTTAGAGTTTAGCTGCATACCTGAAACAGTGTGGGCAGATTAGCAAGAACTGCTGGTTCATGTTGCTGTCCATGAAATGTTCTCACACATCTCCTGTGCACTCGAGGAGGTTTTGCCAGTGTACATCCTTTCTGTTTCATGCATTACATTTGGAAGCTGGGCAGAAAGGGGAGGCTGAAGATTCCATGGCCTCTAGCATTTCATTTATGGGAGCATCCTTCTAGCAATCAGTGTCTATGTGGGGTAAAAGCAGATTTCTCCCTTGAGATGAGAATCCAGCAACTTTGCCAAATGTGCAGTCTTCCCTGTCAAACATTCTGCTGCTTCTGAGGCCAGGAGACACTTTTCTTGTCCAGGCAGGGAGGAGGCGATGGCAGTGAACCCTGGACCCCAGCCTGGGCACGATCTGTCCCTGCCCTGCAGTGCCAGCACAGCAATGCTGTCCCCTCCACCACTGCCAGTGCCCATACACCCCTGTCTCTTCATTGCAGGATGTTCTCATGTGTGAAATGAACTGATACAAAATGTAGGTTATGCCACTAAAAACTCAGACAACAGTCTTATTTTTACTGCACTGAATATGAGTTGAAAGAAGTCCAAATGTAGAGCAAAACCCCGAGGTTCCCTTTTAGGCAAACCTTTTCTTATTTGATTTTTTTTTTTTCCCATTTTAAATGGAGCTTGAGTCAGGGTTTTGTACTCCCTGCTAAAAATCTTTGGAGCCATGTAAAACTGTGATCTCTTAACATAGTTTTGAATGGCCTTGCTCAAAACACGGGTCATTAGAAAACACTTCCTTCCTGCTTTTCTGCCCTCCTGCCTTTCGGGGAAGTTCACAGTTCCTGCAGCCTTCAATAGGTAGGGTGGGCTGAGCTCCTATTTAGGAGCTGCTTGCAGGTAATTCAGAAGTAAGGCTTTCACAAGCCCTCCTGAAAAATTTCAATATTTTCTGACAGTGTTTTGCTCCTCGTAGACACTACCACAGGAAACCTTTCACTTGCTGAATTAACTACTCACCAATCTTTAGGTGATTCCCCCACAGAAGGCAGGTTTGTTTATTGTGATGGCTCAGAAGTACTTTAAATATTACACGACATTCCCCACATGAAATGGGTCCTACATCAGTATAATTCTGTACGTTTTGCTGAGGTGCAGTTGAACGTTAAGATTTGAGACATGGATCCATCCACTGTGCAAGAAGGCAGGATGACTGCTGGAGTTTCTCAGGGCATGGCTTTTCTGGGCCTACAGCAAACCCTCACTGGGTGTTTGACAGGCAGATAGTCTCGTGTTTTCTGGACAACAGCTTTGTAAGGCATTCAGATATTTCTTAAATGTGCAAACCAGAATGTTCAGAAAATTTCGTGAAAATTTATGTCTGCTCAAGAAATATTAAGACTACTTTTGGATGTTTGATGAAGCTTCAGTCTTGCTGCTTTTGTTGTTGCTTGGATCAGAATTGTTCAGATGGCAAATAGCAAGAGCTGCAAATAATATGACATTGCATGCTGCCATAAAAGATTTCTAAGAATGGTGCTTGTGTAGTAATAACAATATCAGGGCTCAGACATGCACCACTGAGGTCAATAGGCTTCTAGAGAAGTCTGCCTCATTTAATAAAAAAGGGGGTTTTTTTGCCATTTCTTTCTGAACCAGAGTTTTATCATGTCATGCCAGGAGCTGCCTGCTCTATGGCTTGGGGAGGGTGTGATGGCTTTTCTGCACAGGTCTGTTTTCTCCCTCTCTAGATGGCATGTCTCTGCTTTCTGTATTATAGTTTGGGGGAGCAATAGCAATGGTCTGCCCTCTCTGCCTTTGGTACTCAGTCATGGATTAGAGCTCCTCAGCCCTATGGAGATGGTGTGAGCATGCACAGCAGGAAAGGTGCTGATAAACCCTCCTTCAGTGCACTGCTCTCCCAAAGGCAAGGCAGTGCCCTCACTACCATCTTGTGTTTTGGTTCAAGCACAACAGAGTGTCACAGAGGGTTGCTCTGCCCCTGTGCACTCTGTGGAGAATTTGTACATTTTTCTTCTGTGGCCACCTCCCCTAACCTGAAATACAAGCTTCTTTAGATGGAGAAATAAATTTGTGTTTTGATCTTTTGCATGTGGAAAAAAGACATATCAAGCTAAACCATTAAATGTTCATGCACTGAAAGAGATTTCACTTTAAATAGAATGAAGCCCCTGTGGAATTCAGTGCACAATATTGTGTCCTTTTGTTCACTTTGTTAAAGATGGAGCCTTGTGTTATGACTCCTTTCCTTCTGAACAGACTTTAACCGTACATGAAATACCATATCTGAGGTGCAGAATTTATCTTAGTCTATCAGCTGTACTGCTGTGTGCTTGCTGCTGCTGTATAACCCACTTGAGAAACTGGGTTGATGTGTTACCATGCTTTGTAAGGAGGATACAAGTATTTGTGTAGATTTCCCCCATTCAGCCTGGAAGTTGCACTATTATAGGTCCTCTGTTTAATAGAAAAACAAACAAAAAATATATATGTAATAGAAGGAAAATAAATTTTATTTAAGTTCTCTGTGTATGCCTTTTCACCCTTTGACCAGCTCTGAAACAATGACTATATAGCACTGATATGTGGCATTATTCAAATTTTATTGGGGGAGTATTTACTTTTATTTCAAAAGTAAGTATTAAAGATAAGGAAACAAAAGAAAAATAACCCCTCTGCTGGACTGATGGGGAATTTATGGCTGTATAACTGAAAAGATCAGCTAAACTTTACTGTGACAGAGAGCTCAGTTGGTTAAAGCACAGTGTTAAAAATGCCAAGGTTGTGGGTTTGATCCCCATATGGGCCATTCATTTAAGGGTTGGCCTTGATGATCCTTCTGGGTCTCTTCCAACTCAGACTGTTCTGTGATGTTATTTAACAAGCAGGACAGCCTTAAAATTTTCATATGACTACACAATATCTGCAGCTATGCATACATAAAATCAGAAATCAGAGTTATAGTGGCTTGTTTAAAAAGCCAATTGGATATCAGAAGGTAATATTTGAAACTAGGGTCTGAGTTAACACTGTGTTTTTGGTGGTTTACTTTGTGGAAGGCAATAGTTGTACATTGGGGTGAAGCCTGAGAAACAAGGTGGGGAAGCTGGCTTCCCAGTGAACAATCTCCCTAAAACCTATACATTTATTTGTGTAATGTGTTCCCCTTGCCAAAGGACCGAGTTTAGGCACCTATTGGATTAATTTCATTATTAAATTACTGGAATTTTCTTCACGATAGCAAAAAGAAATTGTCTTTGGGTTGAGATGACCAATACTTGGGTCTAAAGGTTATGTGCAAATCCACTTTGGCAGAAGTTGCTAGCGTGCTGGCAGTCGGTGTCTGTGCCAAACCACAAAAGGCAAAAGGACAATTTTTCTATTGTATGTGGCCTTTGTAAATTCCTTATATTGGGACAAAGTAAAGGAGGGACAATGCTTCCCTGCTGGAAGAGGCAGTGCCTCAGTGACTGGAATTATTGACACTTCTAGGAGAGATCCAGGCTCTAGGTAACTCGGAGCAATGGCTGGATGTGGGTTTCACAAATTGAGATGAGTGATGTAACCAGCAGTAATGGAGCTTCTGTCTCTCTGCAGAACATTTCCTCTGGGCTGATATTTGATAAAGTTTAATCAAAACCAAAAACTATTCTGAACAGCACCCATTAATAAGTTAAAATATTTTTGAATAATGTTGGTTCAGTATTTTACAAGCAACAGTAACCAATTTATAAAACACTTTGGGATCCTCCTCCAGGCAATCTAAAGAAATCTATTATGCTAGGACTGCAGCTGAAGAAGACCCAATCTCTGCCATCAGGGTTGATGCTCTTCTGCGTGTCTGGGCAGGAACAGGGGATTCAAGGAGTGTTTGTGAGGAAGGAATGGTGTGAAAAGTGAGGAATAAGGTCAGGGCTTGGCTTTTGTTACCACCTGCACAATGTGTAATGAGAAGTCAAACAAAACACTGCTGTCTTCACACAGCAGGAACCAGGGCAGGGGCTCTTGCCGTAGTGTTGCTTTATCCACCTGTATAACAGGGCTCACGGCCCTGTCACAGGACAAATTACGTGTTTTCCACTAAAGCAAAGAGGAGCTGTACTTTCAGAAGCACCGGCTTTTGGTGGCCGATGGAGCTGTGGCCGCTCTGCAGCCAAGCCTCCCCCCTGCCCTTGTGTCACATCCCTGACACGGGCTCAGCGTCCCTTCCTAGGAGTGACTGTTTGCAGAGCACACCGGGTTCACGTCTCCTTGTAGTGCACGCTTCAAATGTACAGTTAATATCCAGCAGATACGTGGGAAGGCAAGCAAGCTACCTTTCATCTAATGTTTGTAACACAGAAAACCTTCAATATTGAGAACAGATAGACTGGAAGGTAGGTTCACATCTCTCAGCAAGAGAGCTGTAACTTAAATCTAATACACCTGATCAAGGCTTTCTCTCTGCCTTGTAGGTATTTTAATACAAATGTGTCTTTCATTTGACTGATTGAAGGTCTCCAACCTGCAATAAATGAAACATCTGATCCCCTTGAATCCAAATCACTTTTTCTTTGATTTTCTTTTACTTCTATTTCTTCTTTCTTTGTTCTATGGCTAGAGTCGAATTTCCCTTTAGAAATTGAAAGAATGTGTGTGGGTTTTTCTGCTCCTCTTACAGTGAGCCTGTGCAAAGGTCGAGTGGCTAGTTGACTAGCATATTAAGACAGAATTCATTTCACAGACAGTCTGTAGTGATGTGCTTTACATATCATTATCACGCTGAATTGAGGGAAACTGATTATACAAATTAGTTACTGTACATTATTCTCCAAAGCCTTTTATTTGCATAACCAATAGATTTTATGCAAAGAATATCCTGAAAAATCATACATGATCATGTGTAGTTGAAAGAAAGTTGTTATTATCTAAGTAGGAAAATAAGTAGACATTATTCACAATTTAAGTTTAAATTATTGTGTATCATAATATTGAGTGTATCAATTAGCTTATGCCAGACGTAGTCTTTAAAATATAATTCCTGTAAACACAGTTGTGTCTGCAATCCGGAGTGCTGGGAGCTGCTGATTCCAATGTTCTCTATAATTATGTCTTTGTATGAATCAATCAGTTTAAATATAGAGCGACAGTCTGTTAAAGCCATGACCTCCGTTGGGTTTATTTTTTACTTGGGTAGTCATGTCTCTTTCCANTGGGGGGGGGGGGGGGGGGGAGCGGGAGGAGAGGAGACCCTTCAGAAGGAGATGGGAGTTGGAAATATTAAGCTGTAGAATCATTGAAAGTGTTGCTTTTAATCTATAACTATAACCATGTTTGCAGTGAAGTGTTAACCCTCCTACACATGAACATACTTAGCCTTTGCATAGATATTGCGCTGGGTATTAAAATGTATGTCAGGCTGGAGAACAAAGAACACGTGACATTATGGACTGAATTCATAGTTACAATAAAAGCAGCAATGAAAATTCAATAAGGGGACTGGAACCACCAGTGTCTTTGTAGTTTTTATCTCTGGTAGAGTTTCCAGAGGAGCTGTTAGTGATTAGGGGCCTCATCCTGTGCGTGTTAGCGAGCCGTGCTCGCTGCTCCGCGCGCGGCACCGGGCGCTGAGGGCTCCCGCGGGCGGACACGGCGCTGGGGGCACGTGGCACCGCGCTCCCCACGGCTGCCGCTGGGCCCACGGGGCTTGGCAGGGTGGCACCCGACAAGGGATGGAAAGCAGAGCAGCGCAGTCATTTAAAGTTCATTTTGCCTTTATAAAACTTTCGAGGGATTGGAAGCATGCAGCGACATCCAGTTGGCAGAGGAGATGAAACGCTGATGTGCTCTGTGTATGAAAACTAGACTTTGTGGTTAGTAGGTCTCCAATGTAAAACTTCTAAAAATAAGTCCTTAAAACTGTTGCAGCCCTTTTCACCATTTCATTTCCCTTACATTTCTGTGTTTGCAGTAAACACATCTTTGATGCTAAAACTGGAAGTGTTTTATGCTCTGATTTTTTTGAATGGAGACGCTCACCTGACTTTAACTTCAATGGGATAAGACTGTGTTAAAAACACCAATACTTTGCTCTGACAAGATGTTTGGATACAAGTCTGATGCATTTCAGAAATGTTTGTTTTTTTCAGTGAAAGTTTAGGTTTATTTTATTAACCACAAAATTCTGGTTTTGAAGAACAATTATACAGAACATTCCATGTTGTATAAGCTGTTTATTTACATTTTAATTACAAGGAATTATTTTTTTCAAATATAACCTGTTTTAATTGAATTCTTTTTGCATCCATAAACTTTAATGGCCATAGACGCTGATATTATTTTGGGAGTTTGTGAGATTACATTTGTAATGTATGTAGTAATGTAGTTTCAAGGGAGCTACATTTTTATGTCTTTTAAACTTTCGAAATAATGATCAAACTTTCAGCCTTTCCTTTGTATTTTTTCTTCGGATTAGTTTCAAGCTGGAGTGAAAGCCAGCAATTGTGAGGTAGCGTGGATTTGACATTTTCTCATGTACCCTGCATATTATTTGCAGTAAGATTAGCATCAGAAGGACTGAGTTAGATCAGTTGTCTTTGCCTATGCACACCCTATGTTTCTCAGATTTTTGGAGGGTTTTTGGGGGGATGGGGAGTGTGTGGGGTGATATTTAGTTTCCCCATGCAAGCATACTGGATCAGCTCTAGCTGGGTGTTTGTGTCAGAGGACTTGCCAGGTGGAATGCATAGGTGGAGGATAAAATGAAAGCAAAGAAGGCAATGTAAAAAATTAGACATTGGAATGGGTACAAAGGAGAACCCGTGTTCTTTGAGATTACAGTTCTGAAATGAGCAGCAACGAGCTGATAAAGTAACATGGACCTGTGTGGATAGAAGAGGCTGCTTAAAATTAAGACCTAAATTATTTAAGCACCCTGGTGTACGGGTTATAGCTGTCCTCAGCTAGGGGCAAATTCTGTCTCCAGTGACACGTGCACCCATTTAAAATCAATGAAAGCTGGAGATGTGAGAGACCAGGTTCTGTACTTTAGCTTTTGTCTTGTGTGACTGTTAGCAGAGAGTTCCCCTGAAATGCATCTGGGTAAGTTAAACCTGTCACCCTTGTGACAGGAATACTCACATAAGTAGCCATAATGGTATTAGTTCTTGCAAAATATTTAAAGAATCTGGCCTTTGGCTAGTAGTATTTTTCAGATGTTGCTTTGCTTTTAGCAGTGTAAGAAAAGTTATGTTTTTACCCTGAATAGTAGATTTATTTTGAAATTAAGTAAATGGCAGAACTGCAGCTCTCTTCCTCTCCTTCATAAAACCTCTTTTAAGTTCAAAGTGTTCAGATACATAACTCTAAGCTCTCTCTTCCTGATGCTCAGTGGGCTACCTCACTTTTTTTAAAATTCATGGCAGGGTCTCAGAGCAGGGCTGGCAAGCTCTACTAAAGTAACTGCTGCTTTTATTTCCCCATGACTTTGGTTCTCTTTTAAGGTCTCAAAAGACCGCACAAACCAGCTGACAGAGCAGGAAGAGAGATGAAAGATGGAGATGATAATTTTCAAAAAGAAATTGTGTTGCAACCGATGAGTTCTTTATGACTTTTACTTGAAAGCATAAATCAGCCCAGGTTCAATTAAAATTGCATCTAAATTGAACTAAATGAGCTTTTCCTGGTTTAGAGTTTCCTTATGGAAGTTTTGTACATCTCTGAAGAGCAATGGCAAATTATCAGGAAGCTGAAACCATGAAAACTCTGAGGAGGATTTTAATGCCCACTACTGACTCCCGCCTCCCACCCTATAATTTTTCTAATGTTGAAGGCTAAATTCTTCATGAAATATAAGTGTAATCAATGCTTAAATAATGATTGTGTTCTCTCTAAATGTTGTCTTAGTTTTTCATGCTGCCTTAGTGTTTTAAAGTTAATTGTGTTTGTTTGGCTTTTCAACAACTTACTAAAACCCCTAGATTTCGAGCATGATTGCAGGTATATCTAAAAGGTTAATTTAAAAGTAATTACCAAACTCCCTTCACTGGAAGTGAAGTAGCAGAGGCTGGACAGGCCCAGATTTTGCATTCAGTAAACTCTCCTGTTGTATGACAGATTTCCATCATCTTGACTTGGCTGAGGTTTACTTGAATAGAAGGCAGCGGATTGGCAACATTTTTTGGTGGAGATTTCATATTCAACCAAGATTGACTTTTTACAGAGGGTTAAGAAAAAAAGGCCTTGGAGATTGGTCACTGAAACTAAATCTTCAGTATGAAATGCATAAGGAGTCTGAGAAAATCTTTGCAGTTTCTACTGAAATGAGTAATTTCAGAGAATTCATCTAGCACTCAGGTCCTTTGAATCAACCAATGAAATCTTGCTTTATAGAGGAATAATCTCATGGAAACAAATATACCCCTTGCAAAGCTTCTGAAACCATTGCTTGCCAATGGAAGCACGTTGGCTCCTTTCATAGTTCTTGCAGATCCTGTTTACATAAAAACCCAGCCACCCAGAACTCAGCTAGAAGCTGCTGGTGTAACGTGAAAGCATTTTTTGAGCCAGAGCCACTTTATAAAGAAAAAAATGCTTGCTTGACATAGACCAAAAATGACAGTGTAAGTGGATCACCTGCCTGAAAGGCTCTCAAGCAGTACGGCCGTTCAACCCTCATGTCATCCTCTCCTGACCCCTCAAGAATTCCTTTGATCTCCCATGAAGACATCAGCCTCCCGGGCTGTCATCACCCCGCAGGAGGTGCTGGCCTGCCCAGGTACAGGTGCTGTGGCCGTGGCCATCCCCAGTGTGCTCCAGAAGCTGCTGCTCTCTAAGGCTGAAGGTCTCGCTGGAACAGCTGCAAGTGCCTGAATGATGGGTTTAATATTTAAAAACTTAAAAAATGAGGAGAAGCTGCAGCATTTTTGTAAGCAGCCTCGTTCCTCTTGTTGTAATGCTGCCCACCAAATTAACGAATTTGGCACTGCTTTTGCTTGTTTTTGAGCGTCACCATTTCACCAGGCAATCAATTGCATCTGTACCTTGCTGCAAAGACTTCTCATCTGGAGAGAAAGGCTCCTGTTGTGGTCTTCAGTCTTTATGTCAGTGAGCGTGCTGGCTCACAAAGTAAAAGCTGAAACCCTTACAGAGGTTTTGTATAAAATCCTTGGTTATGAGAGTTATTCACCTTCCTGTTTTCCACCCTGACAATATGCCAGGTTATTGCAACTCCGAGGAGCTCCACCGATTTTTTAGGGACTGTAGTAGTTTGCACTGTGGATGAGATTTCAAAGCATAATGCAAGTACTTGTGAATCTGTTTTCTTTCATGTAGCAGTGGAGTAGGAGAGCCTGAAAAGCAGTCTCCCAGATGAGCAGGTGGCAGCTTTCAAATGAAGGGTAAAAAATTCTTAGGACACCCTAATTTGATAGCCTGTCATGACCTGGTTCACAGACTCCACTGAGCATCAACAGTACTTGAGTGCTGGGGTCCTCCAGGACCCTTTGGAAGTCTCATTCCGTACGGGAGGGTTGGGACCCATATGGTAAAATCAAAGTCTGGCCAGATGTAGCAGGAATTTGTATGCTACTACCCTGACTCCTTGTATCAATAAAGAGATGTTTTTGTAAAATATGAACAAACTACAATTTCACTGGAATGTAATAATTTTCAGCTTGATTGTGCTGATGGCACAGAGCCCAGAGCCTCGAGCAGCCGTGGAGGTGACGCCTTTGGGAGCACAGCCTGCAGCCGGCTGGGGAAGGGAGAGCCCCTTGTCCTCACCCCCACCTTGGACTGAATTGTGCCTCTTGATAAACAAGGAGGGGAGTGCAACTCTGCCCAATTGAGTTAAGTTGCATAAGTTCCACTTTTAAAATATTTTCCCCCTAGTCTGAAGAGGGTATTAAAAAAAATCCTGCAAAAATCACATTTTAAAAGCTTTTGAATTGTGTTTTTGACCTTATTAATTTTCTATTTTTTTTCTATACTGCAAATACATATCATTTATTTTGGGCAGTTAGGAAAGGAAGCAAATTCAAATCTCTTCATTCTATAAGTATACTAAAAGGTGATGTCACAAATCTGCCGATTCACTAAAGGAGATTTAATTGATGCTTTTCAAAAATGCCATTTATATGAAAATAACAGTTTTCATCAAGCCAACCAACCCGCAATATTTTGACACTTTTCAAATAGCTTTTCTGCCTAGTTTTGTCACAAGCAAAAAGAAAGATATTTGAGAATCCCTCTCATCTGGCCCTTCTTAAAGTCTTACTTACTGCTCTGAACAGCCTTAGAAATTAGCCAGTGGCAAGAAATGTATCACACCAGAACGATGCATTCCTTTAGTAAACGGAGTGAAAATAAAGTGGGAGTGCAGTGTTTCATTTGTAATATGTTGATGGACCTGTCAGAGCAAAGGCAAACCACTCTGACTTCTCTGCCTGTTGGAGCACAGCAGCCAGGGTTGTAACTGAGACATCACAGGACAGGTGCTTTGAAAATTACGGAATTTAAGAAAAGGATCATGTGGCTTTCCTGTATGATCAAGAGGTTGATCCTTGCAGATTTCAACACCCTACATCGCTATTTGCTCCTTGATCGTGTGTCTTTTATGTTAATAAATAATCCTGTAGATTTGAAATGGCTTTTCACATAAGTAATTCACTTCCGTGCCTGCGACCCAGCAGAAGTCTAATTTAAACCTTTTAAAGGTTATTTTATTCAGACGTGAGTTTCACTCTATTACACATAACCAGTGCTAATCATTGAGGTGATTCACAGGTGTGAGGGGTACAGAATCAGCTCCCAAGTATGCTCTCAAAAACCTGTAATTTTGTTAGTAAAAAGCCCCACAGCTATAAGCGAGAACAGTGGTTCTGCAGAATCTGGGAGCTGCATTGCTTCTGCCTTTGTTCTTTGATTTTTAAAAATGTTTTATAGATTTTAAATAAATCAAGAATACTGTATAAATTCCACACTACACAGAATATTTAAAATATTTTTAGAACTGGGCCTTAACTGTTACCTGGAGGTCTGTAAATACCTGCAGTGGTTTACTGCTGCTAATGCTGTAATTACATTTCAGCGTTGACTCACACTTCTGCTTTTTTGTGTTTGTGTTCAGCAGTACAGTTCATTTGAAAAGTGCATAAAATATAAATATCCAAACTTCAAAGATGCTGTAGTAGAGGTAAATTGCCAAATGTTCTGTGATTTTCTTGATAGTTTTATGATAACATAAAGCCAGTGTTTCATCAAAGATTTTTTTTTCTTTGAGAAGGATTGCACCAACTAGATATAAATTATAAATCATGTTCTGTTTTACATGTGAAATGGGAGCTCTGAAGTGTATCACACTTGAGCAGATGGAGGCTAGGTGTTTCCATGTTTTTCTGAGCCTGTTTTGTTTGTGATGCCATTTTCTATATAATCTAACCTTAAATTCCTTTGCATAGAGGCAAGAAACTATCACCAAATAAATACAATTATCGACAAGTGTTACTAGCAACAGGGACAATGAGAAAATCATCAGTAACACACTGCACCCCCTCCAAAGCCTGAGTGACATTTGTAACGCACAAGTAATGAGCTCACTGAGCAGCTGTTCAGGTTCGTGACATCAGAGATTTTATTTCACAAAATGAATCATCAAAACAAGTGAATTACAAAATGCTAAATATATATTTATTCAGCTATCCAAAGTTATTTCTGGCTTTTTTAATTCTAGAAGCACGGCTGAGTTTTGGTACAATTTAGAAAACTGGAAGCAGATATGTTTGAAGGATGCTGCCTAAATTACAGCCTGTTTATTCATTATTGTTAATAAGCACAATTTTATTGTGTTTACAAATTGCAAATTGAGCTGAGGTTCCTCATTCCTTTGATAGCACCTTCGCTACCAGGTAATAACATGAAAATCATATGACATTTGAAAGAAATAATTTCCTGGCTCTGTGTGCTTGCAAACTGCTTTTAAGAATGCGTGGGAAAGGCAGCAGAGGGAAGGGACAAGTTTTGCAGAGCAGAGATGAGAAAAGGCAGCCTCTGTGTGGGTTACACAGGGACGAAAGCAAAAGAACTCAGAAGCACTTTTTAGCCAAGAGAATAACTGGTGTGGGCTCCGTAGACTTAGCTTAAACTAGCTGTAAACCAGGAATTTCTGTCATTGCTATTGACCAGACTTTGAACGATTTTATCAGCTGCATGTGTTAATAGCTTGTTAATGATTGATACTGAGGTCTTTTATGACGCCAAATGAAAGTGAGAAATAAGTGCAAGATTTTGAGGTGGCTTTGCAGTCACACTGTTTGAGTAGCACTCTTTGCGGAATTTCAGCTGTGTTTTAAAACATTTATGCCTGCCGAGATCAGAGAGGTTACACTGCAACTCAGGATAACACAGAACTACCCGGGCTGGGCTGCGCGTTCGGTCCTACACTGAGCAGCAAAAATACAGCAGCCCCCAAATGAAAACCTGAATTTTAGAAGGTGATGCAGTTCTGCCAGAGTGTGTAAAGGAGGGTGAACTGTATAGGTGACTTGGTGTGTGAGGCAAATAAATACCAGATTTGCTGAACGCTGTCTCAAGAGAGCACCTTAGCACAATGCATTTCTCATCGGCCGGGTATTCTGGAACTTCACACGGCTGATCTCCGTGTCAGCTGCACTAAGCCTTTCTGCTGATTGTAGTTAATTCTGTGTGGTTATTTACCTCACATGTAACCACACTCCTCCTCTGCCAAGTAAACTAAGAATCGACAGAAATCTGGAAACACTGAGTACTTGGTTCAGAAAAGCAGAGAAAATATGTAGGTGTCTGTAAAATTTAATATGCATTTCTTTTTTCTCTGTTCACATTATTCCTTTTTACCATTACTGCTTGCCTGTCATAAATCCAATTAGTTAGCTTTCTACATTGCAATAAACTGCTTTTCAGGAAGAAAATTTGTTTTGTGAGCAAAGCCTTTTTCCTTAAACATGACTGTAATTTTCTGGTTTTTCACTGCTTCACAAAGCATTTAAATAAAAGTAAAATAAGCTCTAGCACTGCATCTACTGTACTGTTCCCTCTTTCTGTAAAATGTTTTTTCCATTTCCAAGCAATTTTGTTCTAGCAAAAATTTCTTGTAAGGATGAAACAAAGAGAAATAATAAAACAAAAGAAAAATCCAAAATAGATGCATAGATCCAGCCCAGAATAAGCAAAAACCGAATTACTGGTGCAGTTGTGTAAGAAGGAAAAGATGCAGGTAGACTTCCCTGCTCTGAATCAAGGACCTAAACGCAGATTTGTCATGCTTTGAACAACTATTTTAACTGCTGCAATTGTTGTGTGCTTTCTAGGTTTGACAAAAGAAATTCAGTTGAATACCTAAGAAAACTCTCCTGTGAAGGAGATTGTCGGAACTGATATGTTCTTGTGAAAGTTATAGTGCCTGCAAATAGATATCTTCTGAAAAAATAGTATAGGTTATTTTGTTGAGCTATTTATTTTCCTTTCCTCTAACCAAGTGAATTTTGACTTATAACACACCAGAGGCTTAAATGTTTGTGTTGGTTTCTCCAGCCTGTGTTAATTCTCCATGTTCCAAATGGTACAGAGTTTAAATACAATCAGAGAATATTGTGACGCTTTCAAGATTGCTTTGGAATGGAGCAGCCCTTGCTTTTGGCTGTCATCCTGAATTTGGGTTAATTTTTTTCTGTAGTATTGTGATAATGAGTAATTCTAGGAATTTGGAACCCTGCTGTAATATGTAAATGACACTGGTGAATTGTCTCTGGTCACTGTGTCCCTTATTCTCATTATTTATTCATGATTTTTTTTTTCTCAGAAATAACAAATTTAACGTTTCAGCATTTCGCTGAGCCTAAATTCAGACAGCACTACCACTTTCCTCAAAGGATGGACAAAAGCCTATTGTACGATAAAGAAACTGATTTTTTTTTTCATATCTAGTCATTCTAAGCAGTTCATTCTGGTTTCAGAGACATTAGTGGGTTTAGATATTCCTTTATGTAGAATAAAAACCAGCAGAAAACCTTGATGAGTTTTCTGACTGCATCCACAGCCCATGTACGCTTTCCTGACCGGTTCATTGCAGACCAGAGTTCTTACAAACGAGACCAAGGCTGCAGGGGAGTGATTTCTATTAGCAAATTAAGAAATGGTGGCTTTGAATATATAGTAGTCATCATGAAAATGCCAACTCTTACTGTAATGTAGCATCAAAGAATGATGGCTCCTTTTTTAAAGGAGATTTCTGTAAGTGCTGTTAACAAATGGCTCCTTTTTTAAGGGAGATTTCTGTAAGTGCTGTTAACAAATGCTGACTCTGTAATAGGAACTACTGTAGAACATGTACAAATACAAGAGAGGCAGAAGTGGCCAAGAACTTCCTATTTGTTTTCAAAAGTGTATCCTTTTTGCACAGTCTTTAAAAAACGTATTAGCACCAGTGGTGCTTCAGTGATGTTCAGAGAGGCTGACTGCAGCCCAGCAAAGCCTGTCCACTGGCCTGCCTGGGCAGATGTTGGAAGAGCCATGTGCAGGACAGTGCCTGCTCTGATGTCACTCCTGAGCACCCTTTAATTATCTCTTGCCTGTCACTTATTCTGCAGTTAAAGCCCCAGGAAATTAAAAAGGTGTTTCACCATTTGGGGTAAGAGCAGACACATAAGTAATCACTGTGGGTGATCCTCTGCAAGTTCTGTTGAAAAAATGGAGGCTCCTGAATTGCCACATCATCTTTTACATCACCATATCTTGTTATATTTTACCAAAATTAAGAAAATCCATGTTTCATGTGGTAATTTCAGGGTACATACCCATTCTCTTTGCTTGCCATCAGTAGAAAAACACTCGTAGGAACTGTGCTCCTATACTGGGAGAACAATAAAAGGTAGAGTAACCAAATGCTTCCTGAACTGGGGTGTCAGGAAGAGCTGTGTGGGCTGCATGCGGGGGAATTGGCAATTTGGTGCAGCGCTGCAGGAGCTGGAGGCACAGCAGAGTCGGTGCCCCGCGGTGGCGAGGGCACCTGGGGAAAGCCTGGTGCCAGCCAGGCCCAGCGACGGCTCCTTGCAGAGAACCGCTGCTGCTGTTGCTTCTGCGTTACCTGGGAAATCCCACTCCAGGAAAGTGAGTGTCTGCATTTGGTGATATAGAGCAATGGTCCACCCACCTGGCCAAAAAGCAGGAGTGGCAGCACGTCAGGAGTTCCCAGAGGGCGGAGAGGGAGCGCCTGTCCCTGTGCTAAGGCCGGGAAGGGAGGTGCGTGCTGCTGCCCGCTGAGCGCGATCTGCTCCGGCCCCCGGGTAATGCAGGGGTTATGTGGCTGTCACAGTTTGTCAGGGAGATGCACAC
Source organism: Edolisoma coerulescens (assembly GCA_013397115.1). Lineage (NCBI taxonomy): Eukaryota > Metazoa > Chordata > Aves > Passeriformes > Campephagidae > Edolisoma > Edolisoma coerulescens. Next base: position 385,263 of record VWZW01003082.1, on the reverse strand, counting down.
TGGGAGTGACAAACACTCTGGAGCAGTATTTGCAGTGAGTCAGCAGGTGCTGGTATGATAAAAGAAACAATGCTGTAGCTAAGGTGGATTTTTTAAAAAATAAATTTATGATGACCAGCTAAAAAGTCCAGAGCCATCAGAGAAACAATTTGCTATAAGTTATTTTTAACTACTAGTAAAAAACCTGTGGGTTCATTAGGCCATTAAACTGTTTTCGTTTTAAGAACACGTGAATTCACTGGGACTGTCTCTGTTTTCCCTGGGTTTGCTGAGAGGAAACTGATAGGGGAGCTTTGAAATAAAGATAGAAGGTGTTGCTGATGAGCCAGCCAAACCTCCTTAAAAGCTGAGACAGGTTTTTTACAGTAGTCCATCTTAACCCTTCAAAAATATTTTGATTAATTTAAACTTTTTGGAAATTCAGGTTATTGTTTTATTTATTTTGAGGGAGATGTTCTCAGAATGTTGTAAAGTTTAGCATGTATTGAAATGATAACACTGAAAGATTTTTTTGACTTGAACAAAAGAACTGTTTAAAAAATAAACACTACTGGTATCACTGTGTCTAAAGCAGAAAAATATCTTTTTTGTTGTTTCAGAGCAGGACCATTATTAAGTATCTTAAATTTGAGTTATAGGCAAAAAACACCATCAAAAAAAAGTAAAGGGAGAAAAAAATGTATTCCAAAAAAGCTACAAAGTAAAAGGAAGAGAATGTGGCCACACACTCAGCGGTAAAAAAATATTGCCTCAGTGATAGGCTTGCTTGTGAAAATGGTCCATGAATGTTTTCATGGTTGTGAGACTTTTTTTTTTTTTACTATAGTCATGCAAGCTGTGTGTTGCCGAGCTCCTGCTGAGCAACAGTGGAGGAATTACTGGAGCTCCATTCACAGTTTCAAAACTGTTTTGCATTAATGGACAGCCTGAACTGGATTTGGGTTAGGTTTCACTCTGAGCTGTAGCTCTCTCTCTCCACCCCCTAAAATAATAATAATAATTACAAAAGTATGAGATAGGACTAGCGTCTCCACCTCCTGTTCATAACCGAGCAAACCAAATATTATTACACACATTATTGGAGGGGTGAGGAAAGTTAGAGGTCACGAACTGAGCTGTATGAATAGCTGGAGGTCAGATCAATCACAGCCATGTATTTCATGGCTGAGGCTTCAGCCCGTAGAGACTGGGTTAGTTAAACTGCCGTCTGCCTGCTGATCACATATTCTAATTTTAACCACAAATTAAACAGCTAAAAAACACATAAACTAAAGGATTCTTCAGTGTTTAGTAGACAAATAACTAAAACATTAGTTTTTTCCTTTTATTAATGTATGGGGAGGAGTGGAAGGAAGGGAAGACATGGAGACGAAGGTGGATGTTGTACTTGGAAATGAGGCAGAATTCACAGCAAAATAATACCAGTCCTGTGTCTTAGCAGTAACTGTGTGAAGAGAAGCTAGTAGGGAAAGAGGGGAATTGTCTAACATGAGAAATAAGACCTTTTTTTGAACATTCTCTGAATGCCAATGAATAGCAAAGGATCTTAGTTTAGACACCCAAAAATTAATGCACATGATGCTACTGTGTCCCCTGGTCTATAGGATCAGATAGACACTTTTAATTGCAGTTTTGGAGTTAGATCAAAATGCTGGTTAACCGCGAATACAGAATGTTGCTAATAGACTGGCAAGGGGAGAAGGTGGGATTTAGGGCAAACCAACCTGATTTGGTTTACATCACACCCCTTTGAAGTGGCAGCAGTTTGTAGTTGCTTTGTGTTTTGCATTGCTACCTTTTCATACCTGAAGATTCAAACAATAGCTCCTGGTTATTATCCCACACATCATTGATTAAAAGCTTTGCCCAAAGACCTTCCATCTCACTTTCCAGCTTAGTGTGATTTACTTTTCTTTTTACTCCCTGTAACGTATGATTAATGCTGAGCTAGAGAGTCCCAGTGAGATGAAGCAGAGTGTCAGGTAAGATTTGTCAGCTCGGAAGTATAGATTATTTTATGTTTCTCGAACTTTGTGGGCCCAGGGAACACAGATCTTGATTGTTAAATCCATCCACACTTTCCCTAGGGCTATAATATGCCAAAAACATTAAATAGCCCACTTAATACATAACCTCATTCTGTATGCTTGACTATTTTGTTTTTAATTTTTCTTCCCTTTCCAGGCTGCTCAAATGAGATGGGATCAAAGAAAAAAATTATCCTCACTGGATTTTGTTAAAATATTAATAGGTTAGGGTTGACTGGCTAAATTGAATATCTATGCTGATCTTGCTTGCATGTTTAACTTGTGCTTAGGAAAATATGTTTCCTAGGTGATAACCTTTTATGTACCAGCCTGACTTCATTGAAATGCATAGAGATAAAAATATGTCACACTCCATGGCCATGCTATTCTTGTGTGGCAGTGTGATTATTCAGATGATAATTGACCCCCACCTGTAGACAGCTCAAATTCTGTAGTCAATCATTCTATTTGATGTTAAAATATGTGAAAGTACAATTATATAATTTACATTACAAATCATCCTGAATGCCAGGCATCTCAGAACCACTGACAAACGAAAGGGAAAAAAAGTCAATAAATGAAGTGAATTACACTAGGCAAAGAATTCAACTTTTCTTATTTGCTCCTGCACAGCAGCTTTTATGTGGGTGTTGTTGATGGAGCTCAAACAGATACTGCTCAGTACCGAAATCTGACTGCTTTTTAGCCTCTTCCTAACTTGGGTGATACTTTTTGGATAAGAATACCTCCTTTCACTGTGGAGGTGAGAGTCCCCACCAGCAGCTAAAGGTAGAAACACATCCATGTCAGCACAAAGGCAATGGGCCAGTGAGCTCTGCTCCAAATACCCCAACTTTTAAACTCCTTTCTCTGTAGACTTTGCTGTGTATTTTAAAGCTGTACAGAACAGTTAAAGAGCATGTTTGTATGGTCACGGATTGCTGTTGGTCATGCACCTGATTAAGGCCTGTTACAAACTCTGTTGTCAGTCCTCAAATAACATGGGTAAAACAATCCAAATCAGCTCATAGCATTCCTGCATAGGAAATGTGTGCAGTGGTGGGCTTAGATCACATTGCTGGTTCATCCCAGTGTGTCTGTCTGAGTGTTGGACACAAAGAATCTAAATTTCACATGAATTTCATGGTAGGTGAAGATTTTTTTTAACTATATGTGTATTTCCTCCTCACATTATTTTGGATACATCAGCCCCTTCACAGTAATCTCCAAGGTATGGCTGTAGATAATATCTCAGACATGGAGTATTCCTGAAATTTCAAGGCTATGCATTGTAATCCTCTGTTTAGTTATGATTATTCAAAAAAAGAAGCTTCTTCTTGGGCAGATTATTCCACAGGTCTCTACTGGAGCATTCCAGTCTGTTCAGCAAGACAGACCCAGCTTGGAAATGTGTAATCAACCTTGTAGCAAGAGAAAACTCAGTGTTAAATCAGCTGAAGTACCAAAAAGGGAGGATAAGAACCAGCACAAAATATTGCTGCTGGTAAAACAGAATTTAAAGCTTCTCTCCTGGCTCTTCTTGTGCCATTTTAGACACTCATTCCTCAGCTTCACACTGAGGAGTATAGGAAATAGCAAGTGTTAAACTTACATGCCATTATTTTGCATTACTGTACTAAAGACTTTGTCAGCCATACATTCTCTCTTATAAATTATAATAATAAATGAATAAATTATAAATCACACACAAGTTAAGAGATAATGTTGCCTTATTTACAGTCTGTCTGCAGTGCAAAAATAAGTGCACTTCATCATCCAGATCTACAATGAATAGGTCAAGCAGCTATACGTTGAAATTCTTACATAGCTTAAGCCTCTATATCTTACAAAGGAAGCAGACAAAATAAAATTTTTAATCCTGGCCTTCATATTCTCAAATTTTCAGTTAAAATTCCTTGGGAAATACTGTAAAATTTCTTCATGTCCTGACGTGTACTCTTCTACAAAATGCAGAATATCATCATTTCTTCAGCTGTTCTTCCTTTCATAAAGGTGAGACCTTTCATAGAACAAAACCAAATGATGTAAAATTGATAAAGTATCAGATTCCCAAGTACAAATATTCTAAGAATGGTTCATCACAAACCAATTGTGAAAGAAGACAAAAATAGAAGTTTTAAAATCGTTTCAAACAGCCTGAACATCCCTGATAGGAGAATAAAAAGATCTTATTCAAAAGGCTCTGGTTTACCGTGTGGGCTTACTTCTCTGCTCTTTCCTGGCAGTTCTGTGAAACTTCACCTCCTCTCATCACTCTTAATTTGGGAACAGAATAATCACCATGTTAGTTTGTCCCCCTGATCTGCTGCAAACAGAAAGAAATTCCCACTGTTGCTCAATGCAGACGGCCTGTCAGGGTAACCTCCAGACAGGGAAATACCTATTTCTCACTTTATTTCTCGCTCTCTTTCTCCCATCCCCCAAGGCTGTTTTCCTTAGTTCTTTTTAAAAATGGACACTACCAGAAGCTTAATTCAGCCCTGCCAGGAGTGGCTGCAGTTCTTCTGACCTCAGCAAAATTCCTCAGTCGTTATCCCAGGTGTGAATTTGGCCCGTTGTCTTTAATTAAAGCTCCAGTCTGCTCTCAGTAAATTTCGCACTCTTTACAAGCATCAAATTATGTTCTTCAATTAGTTGTATCTTTTCTTCTATCCTTTTAATTTCAGGCCCATCAAAGAGCTGGTTTACTAAATCAATTTCAATGGGAATTTACACATTGTGAATCATAATGGGATGCAAAATTGACTTGGCTAATGAATAGTTAGTGGCTTTGGGGTTAATAGTTTTGGGTTTTAGTCTCAGGTACTTTGTATTAAATTTAATTTTGATATTGCTTTAATGAACACAATGTATCACTTCTCCTTTTTTCACCCAGGCCCATCTGAGTTGTATTCTCTTTGCCTGCCTCAATTGATTTGCTTTATGAATAACTGTATGAGATTTCTGTTTAAGAAAAGCACTTCTGCTTGTCCCATTTCTATGTGCTAAATATTTTAGTCTGATGTATAAAGTCTAAATAGAAATGAGACTGTACATTATAACAGAGATGAAGAAGTTACTTAAGAGGTTACTGCCTCTTGCTGCTTTGCACAGTGAGTCATGGAACTGCTGTTTGCAGGAATACTTCTAGGAATTCGTGGGACTCCCCTGTGAATAGAAATAAGTAGAATAGCAATCCTGGTACCAGGGTACAGTGTTGGTGTAAGTAAAACACATAACCACCTCACACACTTTTGAGGTTCTGGTTTAGGGCTGTCAGTTTTGCCCAGGTGACCCCTTAAAGCTCACACCAATGCAGCCCCGATGGGTTGTCCCATGCAGGCTTCATGGTCACTGTCTGGCCATAGGGGCTGGATTTTGGCAAGCCTGGACGAGGTGTGTGTAAAAGTTTCTGTCTGTGCTCTACTAGTTTTATGATGGAGATACTATTTTCCACTTCTAAATTTTCATTACCTTCCAAGATCTATTTTTACATAAATTTTTTAAATGGCAGTACCTGGAGGCATAATGACTCAATCAATTCTGTGGTAACAGTCTTGGAAATAGCTGCACTGTGATTGAAAGTGCCAGTCCCAAGACAGTCTATGTCAAGCCTACCAACACCCACTATCCACTGAATCAACAAGTCGGTAGGATTAAGATGCCCCTGAAAGAGTTGTTCTGATCCATCTGCTGCCTCTCATTCAAGAAGGCTGCTCACAGTGGATGTTGGGTGTGATTTTGACATGGTGCTTCTCACCTGCCATCACACCCTGTGTCATCACAGCCACACACCAAGTCCTCATGCCTGGGAAATCACGTTGGGAGCTGGGACACTGCCCCTGCCCCCTCTTGGCATAAAGTTCATTCATTGCAATGCTGCCAGTTTTACAAAGATAATCCATTGCTTGGTGTGGGCTATAGCACATCATTGCCATGTGTTTCTAGGTAGAGAATCTAACACTGAATGCTTTTGAGAACAAAGAAGACAACGGCAAATAATTCTCCCGCTTTCCCAAAAGAAGCCTGTGGGGCTTGTTGCCTGTCCATTGAAAATATGACATAATTTTTAATAATAAAAACTGCCAGAATTTTAACAGGAAGGATTTTTTTTTTGATGCAGGGGATAACATGAATGTGCACTTCAGAGCATGGGCCTGCATTTGACAAGTGTGGTTTAAGTTTCCTGTACTCAAACATGTTGGGAATATAAACACAAGAGAAAAGAGTGACAGCTATTTAGGGGCATCTCTAGCAGGATGATACATGGGTAGAAGATGACCAGGTGTAGATTTAAGCATAAAGCCTGGGATGAAGTTCAGGAACTTCAAGTGCAGTAGGTGAAACAAAAAGTTCAGCTACAGCCCAAATGTAGTAATCCATGAGTTAACTGTCTGACTTTCAGCTCAACGGTGCTACAGACACAGAGACATCTAAGCAGGCTCTCTAAAGAGCCAGGTCATGTCCAGCTGAGCTGGACATTCATCATAACTGACCTGCTGACAGTGGTGAGCCAGAGATAATTAAGCCCTACTGGACCTCAGCTCATTTATACTGAGGCACTGGGGTGGCTCTGCCCCATCAGCTGTGATGTGTTCTTCAATACCAATTTTTTCCAGTTTTTCCCATTGCACAACATATCTCTTGTTTGCGTGGATAACGGAGACTGATCAGATTTTGAAAGCAGGTCCTAAAGTATTTTGTAAAGGCAGCAGCGACTCTAGAGACCCTGTAGTGGCACATTTTCTGAATAGAAAGTTGGACAGATGATTCCATTTCTGTGTTTGTCGGTGTGTGCTGTACCTGCCTGTGCAGGCTGACCAGCTGGAGCTGAGCACTGCTGCAGGGAGCACTCGGGATGTGGGAGCCTTCTGTGAGGGTCCAGGTTAGTGTTTGCAGTGTTTCTGCAGCCAGTGTTGCCACAAGAATTGCTGCAAACTGCACAAAACTGCTGCCTGTTATTTGTGGTCCTGGAGATTGCATGTCTAGATATTTTCCATATTTCTTATTCCCCCATCTCTTTATCTTATATTTTTTTTTGGAAAAGATTTGTGTCAGATTGTTGTGGAAGGGAGCCTAAAATATATCAGAGGCTCTAGTGTTTTTGTGTACACCAACTTTTTTTCCTCTATTCCTGTCTTTTTTTTTTTACAAAAGAAAAGAATGATGACTCTGTGCAAAGGAGAAAAAAAGTTCTTGAGTAGAATTGAAACATGATAGTACAAAGTTGTCTGCCCAGGTATGTGGGAGACAGGAAACACACTTGGATGATCAGTAGTGCCTGTGATCCTGTCAGGAAAAGGCAACTTAGAAAAAATTTGGTTTGATAACCTAGGCTGAAGCACAGTTACTTTTGGAGATATTGTGTTATCTTCCTATTGCTTTGTGATAGATGTATGGGACAACAGTGTGCTGCCAGTCTGTCGAGTCTGTGTTTTTCTCAATACTCCCCGTTACCAGCAGTCACCAGGTTTCTCTTCCCAGGGCCAGATCCAATACCCACTGAAGTCCATGGAAAAAATCCCAGGATCCTGCACCCTGCTGTGCTATATGAGCCAAAGCATGAGTTTGAGAGTCCAGTACAACTGGTTCATTAGATTCTGAAATGAGTTTTGCCAGAAAATAATGACTCCCTCCCATGGGCAGTGCGTTACGGTTGTACGAGGGGCACAGTCAGTGAACTAACCCCAATCTCCTAATTCTGTGCATTCAGTCACTAAGGGCTGGATTCCTTGCTGATGTCCATCAGCACTGTTCTGAGGTTTACACTACCATAAAATGTCCTGAGATATGTAGGGTGTGGGTTGTTTAAAAAAAACCCAAACTTTTAATTATGACCAAATACAGGAAAGAATCTTTTAACATGAGCCCTAGTGTAAGTAAGCAGGCAGCATGGGAGGGAAAAGTATAACATGGAGCTATAGCTCTGCAGTGAATGGGATTCTAGTATTTTAAAGTTCCATGTAGTTTACTACAGCCAGTAGATCTGCACTATTTATGCAGCTCATATTCAGCTAATTGTGTCTTACTGACTGGGCTGCTTATTTTTGAGCCATTGTACTTAGGATGAACAGTGGTGCTGTATTACTGGTATTACACATCAGGCATTAAAGACAATTAATGGGTTTTAACTTCCCAAATTACTTAAAAGCCTTCAGAAGAAATCTGGAGAATAGATTTCATTTATTGGAATGAAAATGTCACAGTTTTGTGCTTTGGTAAATAACCTGCTCACAGAGATGTCTTACTTATCACTGTGGTGTGCTTATTCATTAAGGGCTAATTGCAGAGGTCTCTAAATGAAACACTGCAAACCACATTCCACTCCAGTGCCAGTTTGTTTAAAGTCTGCAAAGCTTTATTATTAGCACAATTTAATTATGAAAATGGCAACCATGGAGAATTCTGAACACATTCTTTCCCTTGATCATTAGTTACAGGGCAAAAATGAAACACTTCCAACAATGAAGGGTTCATATTTCAAGCTTATACAGTAGCTGCTAAAAGGCTATACTCAGAAAATCAATTTTATTAAAGTCCTTCAAGCACTAAAGGGACTTCCATGCAACTAAGCAATTTTAAAAACATGTCCACAAGCAGTGACTTTTTGATTCATGTTTTTAACAGGGTTATATTTTCACTGTTTTCAATATTGTCCCCCAAAGCAGGGTCAGAAATGGTTTGAGGGGGGGAGAAGAGGTGAGCAGAATGTGTTCTGACATAGCTGTGACTTGCATCCTTTACCTTAAGGTACTTAAAAGAGGACTATGAACTGGATCTGAGAAGCCTGTCATGCTCTTAACTAAAACAGATCAAAAGTCAATGGTGTTTTCACCTTTTTCAGCTTTCTTTTGCAGCCCAGGAAATTAAGTTTGGGGGACTACTAAGAAACAGTGTAGATTATATATGTATTTTTTTTTAAATGAAGCTGTGATTTGAGCTAAAAATAACAGGAAACTATTTTCCTAGGAAGAAAAGGGAATGACATGTGGTAAAAGCATGAAAAGAGTTCCTGCATTGCTCTGCTCCTAAGGAATAGAAAGGGAGTTGAGAGCTATGTCTGTATTTCAGGGCCTAAAATCACTGGACCAACAGAAAATTGAGTGCAAGTCCACCAAAGTCATTGAGTTGTACAGTAAATAATGGCCCTGATCCAAAGTCATTTCCATGATTTCCATGAATCATAACTCCCCAAAGCAGTGGGTAACCCTAGATAAGGGTTAGAGTGTGAAAGCCTTCTAGAGCATCCTGAAATTTTAGAGGATAAAAAAATCTTAGTCTTTATATGCATGTCTGTATTATATCTGGATTAAAGCTTTTAAGACAGCTATAGGCATCCCACTGGTTATCCACATGATAATGCAGCATGTTTGGCCTAGTGATTTTCCCATTTAACACAGTCGTGAACTTTGCATCAGTTTAGTGGAAACTAAAGCAGACTTTGCAGCAATTTAGAGAAGTTAACAAGTGCATGCTTGTGTATACATCCAGTACTCCAAATATTCCACACTGCAGCCACTGAGGTCAGCCCAACATATTTTATCAATTTTAATATGTGAATTAATCCAAATGCTCCATGTACTTCAGATTTAGCAGCAATGGATCAGTGAAGTAATTACGTTCTTTTTTATTTTATTTTTATAAGATGGGATTTTTAGACCTTAAGTCTCTGATGACAGCAATAAATATCCATCATTAGGTATGAGTGATGATGCCAGGCTGTTCTAGTTCTGCCTGTGAGAGATTGTTTCTTTCTGGGAGCCATAAGGAATTCAACTGATGAGGGAAAAAAATCCCTCCTTTTGGTAAACTTAAAAAGCATAAATCAAAATTTTGATCCTAATGCTGGTTGTGGTAATTTTAAATCACATGAGATTAGGCAGTGATACAGTTCCTACAGATTGTGAAAATCCTACAGCAGCAGCTCTGCTCAGGCCCCAGCTTTCCTCAGAGCTCAGCTGCCCCAGCTCGCTGCAGCCCCAGGAGTGATTCCCTTCTCCACTTCTCATCACTTTTAACTGCCAGTGGAAAACTCAAATGCTGCAGTAAGGGACAAACCTTCACGTGCTCACACTGACCCAGTCCAAGGGTGTTGGGTCTCCCAACAGCCCGTGTTTCAGCCCCACTGGTGGAAGCAGGGTGAGAAGGGAAGGCAGTGTTGAGCTTTTCCTTGCACCATGAGCTGCTCGGCACAACCTCAGTACCAGAACCCCACCTCAGCTGGATATGGAGGAAGTTTTATATTAATTTATATTAAATTATATTAAAGAAATTTATATTAGTTTATATTAAAGGAAAGCAGACCGATGTCACAGCCTATGTTGGAAAAGGGCAGCACAATTTGAACTGTGACTTGCTGCTGGCTGGAAACAGGGTTTGTCTGGCTCAGCACAGTGTAAAGAACTGTGCAGTTCTGGTTCACAGTGAAAAACCCTTGGGTTTAAAAAAGGTGAAGTGGGTCATGGGGGGAAATTATTTTTGACCTATGAATATATCACATTAAAACCAATGTTTAATTTCAGTGTCAAGATCTGGATTCTTCTTTTATAAAAAACACTTGTAAAGGAAAGTAAAAGAAAAATGAAGTCTCCACAAAATGGTTGTTTTAGACTTGTTAGACTACAGAAGGATCATTACCAAAATAACATATATTCATGAAAGGCTTTGATGTTCCAAAGGAGGACTCCCTCCAGCCACATCTGCAAAATCAAATGGAAAAATATCTTCCAGCTACACCAAGTTCTTCATTTTACTCAGGCAAAGAAGAGTGTAGCCTACCGAGGGATGGCAGGAGGCTAAGGAGTAAAACCAGTGTTTGTTCCCTGCTGCTAATGCAGAACAGGACCCTGTGAGGTGCCATTCGAGATGTTAACTGAGTGTAGCATTTCAGGACACAAATCCCTGGCCACCTCTTTGCTTCCCGCTCACTCACTCCACTGTTGCCACTGTCTTAATTTGTGCTTTTTTCCTCAGTTAATTTATGTAAGCTTAGCTTGGCTTTTGCTATGTTCTATTTTCTGTTGTTGACATTATTGACCATTTTGGGTGGTGACAAACAACTGAACAATATCAATAACAATTTATTAGGTACTCTAATTAATGAATTTAGCCTGTGACCCAGCTGCAATCACAGCTGTGTTTAGTGTAAGCCTGCAGACTGAGGAGTAGGACTCACAAATTCAGGTGCTGTGTTCAGACTAAGCAGCTTACGAATTCTCCTTGTATTTCAAAAGACCAAGGAACACAAAAACCTCAGAAATTATAACAGTTTTGTAGATATCATAAGAGTTGCAAATATTTATATTCAGAGCAAGCCTTTCAAATAATCAAGTTTTCTAAAAATTATTAAAACCTGTAAAAGCATCTTTGTCGTATTTGACTACTACATACTTTTTATTTCAGCTGAGGAACAAGTAGCTGAACTGATAAGAATATAAAAATGTTGGGTTTACAATAAAATATTGTAGCGGGGCAACAAGTTTCATATGAAAGAAATATCCCAATGAGTTGCAATAAAGTTCCACACCTGGAGCAGGGGCAGCTCAGAGCTGCAAGGGCCCATCCCCATCAGCCACCCCCAAGTGCCTCTGCATGCTGTTCCTGCCTTCACCTGCCCCAGGTAAGGCTTTGCAGACCTGTTACAAATCTTTATTTCCACACAAGTCCATTCGCAGAGGTGCTTGTGCTCCCTTGTGCTTCTGTCATCTTGGTGGGGATAAAGCCACCTGGGACCATGGGGTGGGGGAAAATGAGGACAGCCCCTTTCAGGGCTGGTGTGGCAGAGGCTCTTGTTAAGCTGCTGAGTGGGGGGACCTCAATGACTGATGCTATAGATGATCTTGTGCCTGTTTCCATAGGGGTTTAGTGCATAAATAAAGGTGCTCCCAGTTTCTTATGAGCTGCTCTGGTCCTCCTTGGAGGGCTCTTGAGCCTGGGCTCTGGCCAGGGCCTCTAATCAATGCTGGATTATTGCTGGTAGTTGTAGAAACTAAGGTAGAAATAGGTACAGATACTTAGGTTCTTCCCTTATTTTCACCTTCCTTGCACCCTGATGCTTGTAAGGGAATCCCAATTGTAGGGCAGAGCAGCTCTGTCCTTCATTGCATTTTGCTCCTTTTCTGGAAGGGCTGCTGTAACAGCAGAGAATAATTGTTGGTACCGTGGCAGGTGAGATGGCAGGGAAGGACCCTACTGACAGCTCCGTGTAGGTCAGAGGCCTTTCACAGGTGTGTGTGTGTGACTGGACATGGAGACACGTGTTCTGGTTAAGGGGGAAATGTAGAAGAGGGTCAATTTGTACTTCTTCATTCTCAAGAGCAGCACCTCCATTTCTGGGTCCTATTTCCATATTTCATCACATTCTCACTGAGCACATTTTTCATCTTCTCTGTTGCTATTTCATTGTCTAAGTGGAAAGGAAATTCAATAAGGTTTGATTATTTTTTTTCTTAGATTTTATTTTTATCTGAACTTTGAAACCCACAATACTCAAGTGGATTAGAAATTCAGTGAAATGAGTTCACCTGGTGACTGGCTGCATGCATTCTACACAGATGAAAGCCCTGACCCTGCAAACTCACTCCTGTCAGGAGTCCTTGATCTCATGGTAGTCCTTAAGACTGCCTGGATTAGAAAAGAATTGCAGGATTAAGTCTTAGCAATTCATTTGAAATATAAGACATTTGTTGCTTAATCTTGCAAAACAAGGCTCTCAAGTTTTCTTTTTCTTTAAAACAATATAAATATTCATTGAATTATGAAACTCAATGGTCTCTTTCAGGAGATTGCTTTAACCATGTAAAATGGAGGCAGCTGCAATAAAAACTTGTATCATTTTTATCTCTTCCCATCAATATCGTAAAGGAGTTTATTTGCTAAGTAATGAATATATGATCCAAATATTTTTTAAATGCTCAGAAACTACCTCTGGAAAATGAAATAACAGATTCAGCTGCAGGGATCTGTGCCTTTTCAGAAAGTTTGAGGATGTGGTTTTGGGTGGGATGGCTACCTGAACACAATGAGTTGGAAACAGTGAGACCCCTCAGCTCTGGCAGCATTGCTGCAGAGAGCACGGTGAGCCAGAGCCGTGCTGGGAGGCTGCGTGCTACCGTGTGTGCAGAGCTGCTGCTCTTGTGCAGGCAATTAATGAGAGATCTGACTCTAAATTCGGGGATCTCAGCCAGGCTTTCTGCCTGATCCCAGTGCAGTAATTCAATCCTAAACTACTGATCAACTGCCCCCTTCTCAGAGCAACAGTAAGGGAAGTGTTTTCTGCTGGCAGGAGCAGGGAGAGCTGTGTGCGCCCGCTGAGACCATTTGTCACTGCTGCTAATTTCAGTGTTTAAAGAGCCAGCCTTTCTCTGCCATGGTGCTTGTACAGTGTGGGTTTTGGTCTTTTTTTGACAGCTATTACTTACTATTGGGTTATACTTGTGAAATGCACTGTGAGCTGTTGCAATTTGTTATTGCTGTACTTGCAGGCAGGTGATGCAGAGCTGGAGGGGAAGCGCTGATCTGTCCCTGTAAGCAACACAGTTTGGGGATTGTCGTGCACTCAGAGAAATGCCTTGTGTACAGAATGCAATGAACTATTTTTTTTAAATGCCTAAATTACCAAGATACTGACTTGAGAGCTGTGGGCCTTTCTCCTGTGTAAACATTTAGAAATCACTGTTTCTTCCCTTTTATTTGTTTTCTGTGTAATACGAGAAATTTGGGGGTAGTCATTGTAAGAGCTTGACTTAAATTGAGAAAAACCAAGTACTTTACAGCCTGACACTTCATCCTTCATTCATGTCACTGCTCTACTTTTGTTTCCCAGATCAGTCAGAGTTAAATCCAGACTGTCAGATATAACTTTGAACTTCCTGGCTTTTCTTACATGAGTACATGTCTCTTTTTTTCTTGTTTATATTGATCTTACGATCTGACCTGCGAAAGAGTGATTGGGAGGTTACAGAGGCAAATTGTCACACTGCCATGATGGGCTGCAGCAAGCAGAGGGAGCTGCAGAATAAAGCAGCTGCTCTGCTTTAGCTCAAGCCTCCTTCGTGGGCTCTGTTACTCCTCTGAGGTCTGGACACCTCCTTTGCTGCTGGCCCCAAGCTTAGCCTTGCTCTGCGTAATAAATAAAACTGGAGAAATCTTCATTATAAACAGCAGGCAAAGATACTCCTGAGAGCGTAGAGGCTGAGCAGGCTTGAGACAAGGCTTGTAGGGCACAGAGCTGGTCAGAGTATACAAGGCAGAAGACACATGCCAGTAGGAATTAATGAGAAAAGTGAATTAATGATAAAAGCTGCACAGTGCTAATTTATTTGAGAAAAATAATCAGCATATCCCAGGTACCCAGCTAAGATGTGTAGGCAGCAATTGCACTTGGTTATTTAACTTCCCAGTACTGCCATCATAGTATATATACATGAGGCTGATTTTGGCCTTCCCTACCTGAAAACAAACTGGGGGGTTTAAGGCACTGTGTGTGAGGCTTTCTTAAAACCATGGCTGCTGCCAGAGTTTGAACTGCTTGTTAGGGCTGAGCTGATGTGGAGACCTGCCTTGGTAAATGAGAAAAAGCTTAATACATTTACTGTAAGTCTAAATATACATTAGTAAATAAAATAGTATTCAAGAAGGAGTTAATTCTCTTTAATTTACACCAGTAAATTGTTTTCAAACAGCACATTGTAAATGTTTTCTCCTGCTAATTGGAGATGGTTTCAATAAACACATTAGGTTTATGCTGCAGTGTTCTGCTTGATCCTAGCCTGGTCTACTTTCCATACAGAGAGATTATTTTGAAAATACTCAGAACTACAGGTTCAGAGTTCACTGACATCAATAAGGTTTTTCCAGTGCCAGAGAAATCAAAATAACACTCCAAAGGTCTAGCAGTAAAACAAACAAAACAAGAGGCTTCTGCTTATAAAACTCGTATTTTTAGTTATGAAAAGTATGTAAAATGTGCCCAGTGAGCAGAGCTGGAGTGAGGCAGGGTGTTACCCAGCACAGCCAGAAGCTGAGCTACTGTAAACATGATGACAGCAGAGACTGTTTTGCTTGCATGGTTTTAAGTCTGTGTGGGTTTCAGCACCCTTTATAATAACTTAAACTTACTAACAAGAGAAATTAATTTAAGCTAAACCCCCAGATAATTTTAATTTGTGTATTTGATCACCCATTTTGAACAAACAGTTGATGAGATTAATAAAAATGGTATATGTATATATTGGCGCAGTTGTTATCTCAGAGCAAAATTATTTTAGGTTATTCTGGCTAGCAAACTGGCTGTGAATATTTCCCTGTGTATAGTTTGTGGCTGCACTTAATCAAAACTAGTATCTTCAATATCTGTAGTTCTAACATCCTGTTGTTCTCATCATCTAGATTAGTTGATTTTTTCATAAAATCTTCAAATTTTCATTTCACAAGTTCAGAGTTCATTCTGAATGAGTGTTGTTTAATACCTGCCTTAAGATTTGCCTTTTCTGTGAAATGTTCTTCCCAGCACGCTGATTTATTGCTGTAGTTGTAGAAAGCACATAAACACCACCAAAGTGAATTAGATATTTTCTGAAGCAAATATTAATGAAAGAAGTCATCCATTTTCAGCAGCTGTGCATATATCACGGAAAGCTTCCTAAGACTGAGTTGATTTTAGGTATACACTGGATATTAGCTGAATATTTGATTACATCTAATGAAACCCATGTAGTTGTAGCTGTTTCCTCTGTAGTACCAGCTGGAAGGTACTTGGTAGTTCCATTCTCCAAGAGGAGACTGGTGTTAGAGCATCTCTGCACTGGTAATCAACTGGCCAGAAACTTTATATTTAAGAAGGGCCTGAGAAATGCTGCTCACAGAAGTACTGTGGGTTATGGGTGTCCTGGATGGGCATACTCTCTGTTTTGGACCCCCACCTGCAGCCCAGGGACTCCAATTCTCATTATTGTTGGTAAACTGCTGTGGGTGCCTGTATCTCCCAGACTGCTGCTGAAAGGAGTTTCCCATTGGAGGGCATCCTAGGCAGGAGATGAACTCGCTGCTCACTCAGTGGGCTTTGCTGGCCTGAAACCCACACCCACATCTTTGCCTCAGCTGACAAAATGCTTTTTCTAGAGGCATGATGATACTTTTTTAAAGGCTGCTATTGACTGTGTTCAAAAGAAGACATTTCAGAGTGAATCGGTGAAATAAATTTCAAAGGCACTGAGGGGCTCTTCTGATCCAGTCTTGTTTCCTAATCTGCAAGCCTGTGGAGAATACAGTGTATTATTGAGATTGTGCTGAAGTCTTGGACATGAGGTTTTAGTGTTAGCAGACAGGAGTAGCTCCACTTGCATTTCTCCTGATTCACATTGTGTGACTGCGCCCAGTATCTTTTTCAGAGATTAGTTGTGCTTTGAAAGTGCTTTCTCTACCAAAGCATAGTGTGTAACACTCTGTCTTTTCCCTCTAAGTTTCTGTAGGAGATGGCAACTTTGTGCTGTTGTAACAGCTCCGTTGCTTGTGTTTGTGTTTTCTTGGAATTACTTGGCATGAATTGTGATCATCTCCCTTTTCGTTCTCTGTATGTGTAACAAGGCTTGAGAGCACAAAGGCCCTGTGTTACACGAGCTAAGAAGGGCTGAACACACAGCCTTGAACTCTGTCATCCAGAGCAAGCCCTGCTGATGGAGCTGCCTGTGTGCCTGTGCCCCTGCTTTAGCCTCAGCATCTCGCCAGGGTCCCTGTGAGGCTCCGTTAGCATCAGCCTGCAGGGCTGTACCTCCTGTTAGGAAATTGCTGCTAAAAGGACTGGTTTCCTTTCTTGATCCCTTTGTGAGGGAATTTGGTTGGTTTGTTTTTAGACCACGACACTTCTATTAATGGCATGGGGCTGCAAATGAGGACTGAATTTGTAAGGCAGAGAGAGTAGGAGGAATTCTGCCTTTGCTTCCGTTCCTGGCATATTGTCCCACCTCAGTTCCTGAGAGCAACATGGAAGAAATGTGTGCACTAGTGACTTGCCCAGAAGCAAAAATTCTTATTTTTTCACTAATGCTTTATTTGAATTTAAGGGATTGGTTATGTTCTGCAATGGCATAAATGCCACATCAATAGTGTTCATTGAGAGAGATTGTTATTGAGTGGATCAGATAAATGTGGCCTACAAATGTGCTGATTTACTCCAGCTTGTAAAACAAAACAGTTTACGTATACAATTTAAACATTCTTTCTCCTTTTTTTTCTCCTAACCACATCCCTTGTGTGCATAATTGAGATTTCCTTACCACCCAGAAGACAGCAAGGAAACTCCTCGGGGTTTGGGCTGTGTTCTAAGCGGGTGCAGCTGGGAGCGTGGCCGGATGCCGCACACCTCCAGCAACACTAGAGAGCAGGCTGACACTGCTGTACTGCTGGCTCAGCCCTGCAATCGGCTGGAAATGTAATAATTGCTCTTTTATTCTTTAATAAACACACGCCACATCATACAGAGAAACAAGGTGAGAGAACGAGAGAGAGGATATTGCATTCTTCCAGAAAGGGCGGCTCAGTTTTATTTTATACGCTGGTTTTTTTTAAACCAGAAGAACAGTCCTGCTGTTTTAAATTGCTCTTCCATCTTTCCTCCTGTTCCCCCCCTTTTAGTTAAATTAATGTATTGATTAGAGCCCATTAGTGTGTAATCGATTGTTAATTTGACTCATCTTACAAATCATGTTTATCTTTATCAATAAAAAATATATATATTTCCCATCTCACTCCTGCAATAAACTGACAAATAGCTGGGCATCCAGAATTCAGGCTGGAACTCCAGCTGCAAATGTAAAGGTACATACTGTGATAACTTACATGTTATTAAAAATATAGATATAATTTGTAAGAAAATTGTTAGGGAAGCAGTGGCAGAAGTAGGATGAGTAGACAAGTATGGGGGTAAATGTGTGACTTGTTTGTTTCCGGTTATTTTACTTATTTCTTTCTGAACAGGCAGGACTGGACATTGTGACAAATGCCACTGAAATATGGTGACCAGTCTGCTTTGCGTGCTGGTGGTCTGGCACTGATCACTTGAGGCACGAATCAACTTGTGTACCTGGTCTCCCAGTCTGAGGTGGTGTCCTTAGGGTGCTGCCTCCTCCTGCACTGGCCGCTCTGCAAACCTCCCGCTTATCTGCAGATTTTTTTTCTGATGTAGCAAAAATTGAAATACTTTAAATACTGAAGGCATGTTTTGGTTTTGAGGCCAGAAGGCACTATAGTTTTCAGGGCTAGCGGAGCAGATACCGACATTCAGGCAATAATGATTGGGCTTTATATGGGCAGGATCCATGTAGATACCAACTAATCCCCTCCACTGAGGCAAGTATAGCCAGTATTATTATCCCTGTGTTACGGATAAGAAATTGAGATGAATAGTTAGCAGAAGGGCATATATTTATATCAAAGTTAGGATAAAAAGTTTAAGCCAGTGAACCTTTGAATACAGTGGGTAGTTACTATTAAAAATTAAGTCTTGTTGTTTGCATCTTTTTAAAAATTGTCATTTGAAGACTAGAGCTAGACTTGGTTGTGGGTTTTTTTAGGTTTTTTTCCACTAGTATTTATAGTAAACACTGTGTAAAATGCAGTGGTGGCTGGAGGAAAAGAGAGAAATGCTTTTAGTGAAAAGTATTGAACTGTTTCAAGCAAAAAAATTCCTTTTCCTAAAAGTCTGAACTATTTTCCAAACAAGGAATTTTGAAATAATATTTTCACTTTTGAATCTTACAAGTTCAATGAAAATGTTTTAAAAGGGATGTAAAACCAAAAAGAGTGAATGTGTAGGGTCAGCTTATTCTAACACAAACTCTTCACTTTTTTCCCTTTTAATATTTTTCACTCCAGACAGGAGAACCCTCATGCACAAAAATTGAATCTTCTCACAGTTCTTCTATAGTTGGCTTTATTTTTCTCCAAGTAGTTTCAGCAGCAGACTCTGTGATCATCTTGTGCTGGATAGGTACAACCCATATGTTTCTCCTTTTAGGAAATATGACTCTTATAACAGCTAAAAAGTAAAGGCCAGGAAGATTTGCAGGACCGTTCAACTTATTAGTCCATAATCCATATTGGAACAGACGTTAGTACAGTGCAGATAGGCTGTGCCTGTGTGGACACAGATCAGTCTCTAGCAAGCCTGCAGGGCTGAAATTTCTCACCAAGACCGATCACTGGGGAAGTTAGAACATGAAGGGACAAACACAGCTGAAAAAATTGGGTTTATCAGTTCAGCTCTTTAAAATTTCTGTAATGCAATCTGCAAAGCAGCACGCTCTTCAGGCCTGGTCCTAAGTGGAGATGTTGGATCACAAATAGTGTTGTCCAGGGAAATTTTGTGGGAATGGTGGAAGTTTTAAATGAGAATAGTGTACAAGTTGATGAATTTTCTGTAGTTCAGGCTAAGTTTTGCCCAGTGTGTTTTGGTGGAAGGAACTGAGTCTAACTTTGTGATATGAGTTTTGTTGATCAGATGGAGACAACTGCTGAGCCTCTCATCCATAATCATCTGACCTGTTCTCACTGTTGGAGGAAACACCCCTCCAGGTACTGCCCTGACTCCCTAAAGCACCACTGCACAGCCAGTGCCTGTGAGCACCGCCAGAGCAGGTCTGGTGTTCTCCATCAGGAGCTGAATCTTTCTGTCCAGTGAAAAATTCTGTAAGTGTGGCAATGCAGGAGTCCCCTCTGTGGTTTGTAGGGAGTGCTGGGATATCTGTGTGGTTACATTTAATCTGATAGACCCAGGCTGCAGAGCTGGATCCAGCTCTGAAATGTTCTTTCAGGTTCCTTATGGCAAGGTCTTTAATTAGCGCTTGCAGAGCATTGAAATACCACGACACTGTGCTGCTGCTAATGAAAATAAACCTGGAGTTGTGTTCCTTGGTCTGTTGACATTTGCAGTCGCCAAGTCTGAGCCAGACTGGGAGCTGCTGCTCGTGTGCAGGTGAAACTGCAGTGCCTCGGACACAGGGCACAGTGAGACACCAAAGCCCAGCCTGAACCTCCAGCCCGTGGCAGAAATCAGTGGGGCAGGGACTGCGGGGCTGCCCATCCCTGACGGGCCCTGCCAAAGGGCCTCGCTGACCTGGCAGCTGCATCCCTGCTGGGATGCTGCTCTTCCTTCCTTGGAGGCTACCTCAGGACTTGCCCTGCCATGATTACCAAGTTGAGGATAATTTAGCTAAAATAGTATTTTGAAAACAGTGATGATGAGAAGAAAATGGCAGCGATGCAGCTGTGATCAGTTTTTGAGTTTAAACTGGTTTTGGAGCACCAGGATTTTGGCTGGTTGCTTGAAATATTCGGTGTTTCAGTCACATGTTGGGGAGGGAGCCATCCTCCTCCTGCCTCTGGCTGAAGGTGTTTCTAGCCATCTCCTTATGTATGGGACTTGCAGAAGAGGAAAGACTGAGTTGTTTCTTCTCATCTTCTTGTATTGTAGTTATTTTTTCTAAATATAAACAGATAAATATGTAATACCAAAACGCTTAACTTGGGTGAAATGTGGGAGAAGGTGGGGAAAAAGGCTTCACAAGCTGAAAGAAGTACAAAAATATTTGTGCTGTATTTTAGTCTTTTTTATTTCCTTTTGGCTTGTTTGTCCTGTGGTGTTAGCGGGATAGGCCCTACCAGTTTTGCTGGCGTGTATTTGCAGCCCAGGAATGTTTTTTGGCAGATGTAAAATTAGAAACAAATTTCATGTGTTCTGCAGTGCCCTCCAGTGCTATAAAGGACAGGAACAGAATATGTGGCTTTGTCAGGATGACTCCAGGAAACCACAAAGAAACAGAGATTAGAAACAAAATTGGGGAAATAAATAAATAAAAAAGGAAATAACCCCCCCAGCAGATGCTGCACAGCTTGGAAGGGGAGCACAGGGCAAAGCCCCTGCCATGAATGGGAGCAAACAATGGAGCCCTTGGTGCGACGGGAAACGAGGACGCGTGATTTGGGGTTGTTTTCCAATAAGTGGTTCCAGGATTTTGAGGTCACATGATGCTCCAAAATTTACCTGTCTATTTTCAGACGTGAATAAATAAATGCTGCTCCCCTCCCCCCAGCAGGATGGGAACGCTGAATGATCGGCCCAACAAATTAAACACAGGCAGGTTTTCATTTCCAAGCCTGCACGTTTGGAGATGATGGATGGTGAGATATATGTCTCTATAATGAAGGTTTCATTATGAATTTTTTCAAATGTGCAACATGGCTCTTCATTTCCAAACAAGAAGTGCCATCCCCTTTCTTGTAGCTCTTAGATGGAATATGTTGGAATATGATATTGCCAAACGAAATGATCAAATAACCACTGAATATATTGATTTGATATAAAGTTATATTTGCTTCATTTTTACTGCAAGCCTCAGAAAACCAGAATGAAATAGTAAACTGCATAAATAAAAATAGGGAAGAGGTGGTGTTAGGGTGATTAGAGATAAATGATCAGCGGGATCATTTGGTTGCAGCTATTCAAGGAAATATAACTGGCTTGTCTCTGCCTTGTTTGTGCCTTGTTGTCCACTGCCTGCAAACAGCCAGGTGGTCAAACTGTCCCAGCTTGAGCACTTACAGAAAGTTTGAGTAAAGAATGTTTAGAAGCCACTCATAATTAAACAAACAAAGAAACCGAAAACCCAAAGAAACCTACAAACAAAATACCCTGAGGTCTTTATGCACTGCGTAACAGTGAGTTTTCCCAATTGCAATAAAAATACCATGGAGTGTACCCAAATGGTAAGGGTTGAATGAGCAGCAACACTCGGTGTGCCATACATATATATATGTATATACTTCAAGTTACATGATCTTCATTTTTAATGCTGGCCAAATCTAGGACATGTTTGGGTTGATGGGGAGCCACAGAAAGCCTATCATCAAGGGTCTTAAGCAAAAATGTTCAGCCAGGAGACCTGGACCGTCTGTAGAATTGGTCATGTGGGGAAAAGGTTAATCTTTATCTGAGGGAAGCAAGGCACTGTGGAAATACCTGCAGTCTAAAGGATGGGCTATTTCCCCAGGTGATAACTGGCTGTGAGAGGGATGCTCAGGGGGCAGTGCAGTGTTAGATGTCATGTGGGGCAGGTGCACTGACACAGCTATAAATGTGTGAAAATGGAGCCTCCCTGAAATCATCCAGTGATTCTCCTGCAATTACCAACTTGATTTCATGTTAACTGCTTTTCACCTTTCCTTCTCTCAACCTTTTCCCAAGGGATTTTGTTTTTACTTCACTTTGTACATGTGTGTGCAGTACCAAAGTGTCCACATCTCCTTAAACCTCTCTCCCTCTCAGTGTAAATGTTGCCCTCTGAATGCAAGAAGGACTTTGGTGACCCGGTTTTGTGTGGCATCAAAATGTGAAAGTTCAAATAGCATTTTGTAATTTTTCTGGTAATACTGTGCACAGCCTTTAGTGCCCTTACCCTGGAGCTGGAGGAGTTCTAGGAAAGAGGGAGAGTTCTAGGAAAACCTGGCAGCACCACTTTCCTCTGCCCCTGCAGCACTGCCCCCCATTAAAAATGCATTATGCACTAACACTGAGAGGATAAATTAAAACCACCCAGACAGCTTTAGGTTCTGCATTTGAGTCGAGTGCAGCTGGTGGAGAGCTGGGCTTTTGCTGGGGCTGGGCATGCAGTGATGGATTTTTGTCTCAGCAGGACTTCTCTGGGCTGTTTCCTGCAAAGGCCAGTGAAGGAACAGGCTCCTCTGAAGGAGTCTGGCAGGAGCCCCTCTCTGACCTGCACACAAACCCTCTATGGACCCAGTCCACTTCTTGCTTAAGCACTAAATGGACAGAATGCATTTAAATATCATCATCTGGTTTTGCCTCCAAATTTTCTGTTTTTCTCTGGGAGATTTTCTCCGCTGGACACTGTCTTCCCTAGGAGGAAAGGATCCAAACATTTGATACTAATCTTAAACAAATTTGATTTTTGGCTTTCTTTGAAAGTTGATTAAATGCAGCTTGTCATCCCACTCCTTTTTTGAGAAGCAATAAACTGCACTGCTGTCATTAGGACAACATATTTCAGAGCTTCTTCCACTGCTCTGGCATACCCAGACACCTCATATTCTACCTAAGGTGTGCAAGAACTAGTGGGAAAAAAAAGTCTAATAAGAATTAGAAGCCTATAGAATTATAGTGTTATGATAATAATTAATCTATAATAATTAGAAATTTGCAAGAGAGATCTGGGTTAACCAGTACAGGATAGGAAGGAATATAGGGAATTGGGGGACATAATTAGCAGACAAGGCTTTTGGTTGACAATTTGCCCATCCCTTACAGCAGTGTCCCTAACCAGGCCATTTACTCACACTGGTTATATGAAGAAGTTTATATGAAGAAGCTTTTTTTACCATGTTGGCCACAAAGAGCTGTAAATCCATTATGCAGATGGAGTTGGATCATAGAAATATTTAAGGGAGAACAAGTGAAAACATCATAAAGCTCTATAAAGCTCTTTTATACCTTTATTTATATGACTGGATGGGAGCTTTAGAAAAGGTTTTAAAAAAGAAAAAAAAAGAACCTCACTGAAAGTTTGGAGTCCTGACAAAAGAGGTAACACAATCTGTGCTGGACTATCATAAAGATACCATTATGGTCATTTAGGGAATGCATATTTTTGAGTTCTGTGAAATGTATATTCTGTATTTGGGGTCTGATATTGACAGCTAAAGTCATAGTCTGCTTCCAAGTCAGTAGTTACTTGTTTTTCTTGTACTAATAAATCCATGTTTCTAAAAAGGAAAATTTATCCTCTCTTGTGAGGTACCGATGGGTGGAGAATTGTACCTGAGACCACAATTCTCAGAAGTTAGTAGGAATTAGAGCTCTTTGAAAAATGAAGCCTCACCTTCCCTTCCAAATGACTGGGAGATGATGATTACTGCTGTACCTAAATGTGTGAAATAGACTGTTCTATTTTACCTGTTTCAAAATATGTTTGCATGTTGAATGCTGTGTCCTGAAAATGCAAAATTACATCATTGGATCTTCTTGAATTTACTGTCATGGTGCTGTGTTCCCTCCTGGTCACTGCAGTGCTGGTGGTGTTGCCACTACCACCTACAACTTTCCATCGAACCCAAAATGTGCCTTTGACTCTCTTTATTCTTCTGAAGAAAGCAGCCAGGTTAGAAATGCTGTAGTGCTCCAGCAGGGAGGCGTTGCACGTTTGTAACATAAAACTTGGATTAAGTCATTTTGAGGGGGTAGCATTCCCATTAAGGATGGTTGGTAGAACTTGGCTGCGTGTCCAGCGCACGTCTGGAATTTGGCTGTTGCCTGAAACTCCCTGTGTGCCTCTGGGGCTGCGCTGCCAGAGAGAGCAATTGAGACCTGCAGAGTGGGCAGCTCCTTACCTGCCACCAGGCAGAATTCAGGGAAGTGGCAAATGCTTTTTTCTTTTTTGGTGTTCAATCAGACTTTGCTTGTCTTCCAGTCTGTCCTGAAAGAACTGACTGCAGAGTTTTGGTGGTTTATGGGCTGTCTTCTGGGAGTGGCTTTACACACCAGCATTTTTATTAACATTACTATTATTGTTGTTATTGTTACTATTATTACTTTCAGAAGAACTTCCCCTAGATGATCTTTACTCCATCAGTCCTCTTTTGCATCCCAGAAGAATATAAGAAATTAGTTTGGCTATAACTGGAATCCTCTGCCTCAAATAGAAACTGCAGCACTTGGTGCTCTTAGCTTTGTAAGAGCTTTGTAATTGTGTGTGTACTGAGGCTGTTGGCACTGCTTTCTATTCAGGCATTCCCATTTCATGCCCAAAATTCAGTTGTTGAAAATATAGATGAACAATAGTTGCTTAGTTGTAATTAGAGAGCTGTGGGCAGCACTCTCCTGCCTTGCTGGTGATTGCAATCTTTTCCTGTTCAAAATACGTCTGTGCAGCAAATCCAAGAGTACTTGTAGCACAGGATGGCTGCTGGGGATGAAGGGTGCCTACTGCTGCTGCAATGCAAATGTGGCAACATGGGGAAAAGGGAGAAAGGTTATTAGCAGTGACGGCCTGGAGCCATGGGACACCGACAGGGTGGATTAGAGCCAGCATGAACGTGCCCAGCTGGCTACAGCCTGATACCAGTGTCCCAGGGGGACACCTTCCAGCACAAGAAGCTCTCTGGGATAAAGTTTGCTTCATCTTAACTAACACAGGTGTTGGGCTGGAAGTGCAGAGGGTGTTCTTGTGGAAAAAAGCAGCTTTTAACCAACTATCAGAGTCACAGATGAGGTCATGTCATATAAAGCCTCTGTTTGAAATTTTAACAAAGTGTCACTGTTGGCCATAGACTAGTGTGTATTTTGAACCCACAGAGGCTTTAAAAATGTGCACATTTGTCCTGTACATGTTCTTCCAGCTCTGCTCCTTAGTGTGATGCAACATGACCCTGTGGTGGAGCCCAGTGAAAAATGCCCTCCCTGCTGCGGGGGAGTTTGCGCGATGCCGCAGGGAGCCGGGGAGAGCTGCTGGCATGAGCCGCTCCTCCCCAGGGGACAGAGCTGGCAGGACCTGCTGAGTCTTGCCAAAAATGCAGTGTTCTTCAGCAGCTTTCCCCTGTGTGTCGTAAGTGAAAGCTCTTTGGGCCCAGGGAAGAGCTGCAGTTGGTCACATCCAGACCCAGCTTTGGTCGCACCCGGCTCCTCTCGACAGAATTTTCTTCTGCCTTGCACAGCTCAAACTGCTATGCTCAGCCACTGCTTCTAAATAAAGTTTGTACGTGATTGTTACTGAAGCTATTGCAAACTGTTTTCATTTGCAAGGAGATTTTTGTCTTGGAATTCTTTAAAATCTTTCAGAAACTTCTCTTGGTGGCTGAGCTAAACTATTGCTTTCATTTGGTTAATTTTACTATTTAGCAGAATTGCAATTTTTTCAGTGTTTGATCTCGTAAATAATGATTTTAATTGTCACATGTTTTCTTTGGGAGTTTTTCTGTTTCAAATCATAAATCCATGCATTTAGTTGACTGAGGAGGAAGTACAGACCTTATTAGCTTGCTCCCAAGAGTGTAGCAGGATATTGTCCTTTCACAGGAATTCCCTGGTCCGGAATTTTTGGCAAGGCAGGAAGAGCAGGGAGAGTAGGGCAGGAAGGAGACACCTGACTGTCTCCTACCTTTAGTAGGTGGAAAAAGAGCTCTGGGATGACAGTCCCTGGGGTAGCTTTCTGAGGAGAGCTTTAGCTCAACATGACATCTTTTCCACTTTTAAGTAGCCCAGAGACAGGATATTTAAGATTGCCTAGGCTTTGTTACAGCTCCTTGAATTTTCATATTTCCTTCCAGTGTCTCTTTGCTTTCCTTTTTCATCTTGCTCCGCCTAGAATGTGCTGGAGGTGGCAGAGCAGGGTAGAGACACGCCAAGAGTGCTTTTGGATGTGGCCGCGTTGGCTCGGGGTGTGAGGAGCACCCGCGGGGCCGCACACGCGGAGTGTGCTGGGCCAGGCTCCCACTGTGTTCGTGTGCTCCCTGGACAGCACAAGGGGCTCAGGCTCTGCTAATCACTGCACTGACCCCTGGTGAGCTGGCACATGCCCCTGCTCACAGGCTGGAAAACAGTGACCCAGAGCTGCTCCAGATTAATGCCCATGGGCACGGTGTCCACCGTTATCTCCCAGTGAGTGGAGAACCCTCGGCCTTCGCTCACTGCCTTGCTCCCTAATATTGTGCTTTCATTTCCTGCTCTTGCACAACTTACGAGATCAATTAAAATTGGCTGACATCTGGAGCCTTTAAAAGAAAAAAAAAAAATTAGTGGTATTCCTGAACTCCTTATTCAGAAAAACCTTGCAAGGATTTCAAAGGCACGTTCCACAAGGGCTGCTGGATTGGTCCCTATAGGACATTGGCTGGTGCCTGAGAAATAAAGAAAAGCCCTTGACTATTAGTGGGTTCCGCTGTAATTCAGAATAATACCAGATGTTTCATTATGTATCAGCCGGCAATAAAACTGCTTCTTTGAGCTATTGAACAAAGACAGTTGACAAAAGAAAAATTAATGTTGTGTCTTTGATCTCATGTTTTAAATTTGTCTTTTATAAATAGTGATGGGTTCTGGTTAAAAACACTCTAACAATTTGTTAAATATGCAAATGTCTGAAGTTTCTTAGCAACAGAACAAATAAGTGTTTTTCTTCTAATATAATATGTATGCTAGTTTAGTAAGCACACAATAAGTTAATTAGGCTGCGGTTAGGTATTATTTGTAAATGTCATATTAGCATGCTGTTTTGTTTCTTTGTTGCAACCAAAAGCCTCAAACTCACTGATGTCACTTATTGCATGTTGTTTTTTCCTCTAGTTTTGAAATGAGTTTATTTTTTTAACATACTTGTGGACCGAATAATGATTTATTGAGTTGTGTGTTTATTATTGTTTTGCTTGGTTGTAATGTCTCATTGTCTTTACATTGTTAGCAGTGTTAGAGATTTTACAGGGAAATTCTAGGAAAGTACACATTACATGTGTAATAAAGCTGCTGCAGTTTACTATGATTAATGTCATTACAATGAATACCAAATGAATTAATAATGATGGGGCCATTTAATTTTAAAATGTTGGCATTTGTCTAAGTGCTGCTCTGAGAGAGGGTGGAGGAGCTTGGCACGGTAGGAATTGGATAAAGCAGGATTTTTGCTGCCAGCATGCAAGCAGCTTGTTTCTCTCCAAGCAGTTACGGTCAACTGTTAACATATTCACTGCCAAGCAGATTTATCTAAATCCAGAGAACCTTTTCCTATGACTGTCAAATTTCACTTCATATTCTCGTGTTTTTCCCCTCCTCAAGTAAAGCTTTCTTCAATAGCTCTGCTACTTCCATGGTCTTGCTGTAGCAGGTGGAGGGACATTCCTGGCCAGAACACCTCTGGGTCACTGGCAAAGGTCAGGGATGAGCAAACATATTCCTGCAAACAAACAAGCAAGAAGTAGCTGTCTTGTGAAAATTTTTAAAGTTTGAAACATTCAGATCAGAGCACATTGCTAATCCAGGAATGCTTCCCTGACAATCTTGAAGCACATTTTGAAATGTCTTAATCCCCACTGCAGTGGTCCTATAGTGCTTTGTCATTAGGAAGTAGTTATAGATGAGGGGTTTTTTCTTTGATAAAATACCTGGAAGAGCAGAATCATGAATTGCTCAGTTAAAGCACTTGGAGGACAATGGCTGATCATAGAGGGCAGCATGTGCAAGTTGCTGTGTCCAAGCCACCCGAGGCCAGGCTCTGCAGCAGGACAAGAGATGCCTGAGGAGAAACTGCCTTGACTGTGGTAACATTTCCATCCACATCCAGAGAGTTATTTTTGCCATGTCTGAGCATTTGGAGATGGATTTTTATGCTCTGTGTATGGACAGTCATGCACGCTCATAACTTCAGTTTTCAAGTGGTCAGCAGAAACTCTCCAGTAGATCCTTGCTGTGTGCCAGAGGATGAAGGCAACCTCAGTTTTCAATTTCTCTTTCTCACTGGATCATCTCATTTTGCACTAGTTTATATTGTCTTTTAGTCACCTAAGCACTGGAAAATCATTAGTAAGACAGTCACTTCCTATTATGTGCATAGACCAAGTGTAAAGTTGAGCAGACAGTTCCATGAAGGAAGGTGAAAGGAGAAATCCAGCAGAAGTGGGGATATGAATGTCATATTGAGAATGGAGAAAGTGGTTGGAAATCAGTTGCCTCCCTAAGGTGTTGAGGTTGCAGGAGTATTTGACAGAGGTTTTCCTAATAGTCTTCATTGTGCATGTGAGAAAATGCTGCCAGAAAATGCCTGTAATGGTACAATTCTTTTAAAAAGAGGCTGGAAGAGGGGGGGAATGGACAACACCACCACAGTTTACCTGTGCTGATTAGGTGTGATGGAGTTCTTGGGTACAGCTCTAGCAGCAGTATAAGATTTGTAACAGCAGTGTAACATTTGGATCCCTATCAGCTTGTTGCAATCTTCTTACTGCAACATCCCTGGGAGTTGAAGGTCATTGGATTTCTGTTTCTTACAAAAATTTCATCACATCAGCAAAGTAGCTTTATTATCCTGGGAGAAAACTTTATGAGCATCTAGATTAGCCCCCTGTGTAATGCAGGGCATAGATTTTGGGTTTCTGTTTTCACTGTGGTACCCACAAGCTCTCAGTTGAATTAAAGCACGCTGGGTGGTTTATTTCCTAGGAATCCCAGAGTACATTGAGTGATGGACCTCCTTCCCAGTCATCTGTTCATTTTATTAATTATCTTAACCAGTAATTTTATCAAAAGCTTTTAATTTTGGATGAATCTGAAGCCTGTGTTGCAGGTTGGCTGGTTTTTCCCTCCCCAGGGATCATGGAAGGGCCATCCACAGCAGCCTGCATGTGTTTGTGCAAGGGTAACTTATGCAGATCAGGTACCTGCCCTGTGAGGATGGAGACACAGACAGCTGTGGAACCTGCCAGCTTTGAAATTGTGTTTATGAGCAGGAGTGCAGAGGGGAGCTCTAGAAAGAGGAGTTATCATGGGGCTTGGCAGGAGTGAATGTCCTGAAGAAGTGAGCAGTGACCCCCCTGTTGTGTGGCTGTTTCCAGCTGCCTCCAGTCCTTGTAAGAAAAGGGAGAAGGGTGGGATGAGCCCCCAGCTTGTGAACAGCCCTCTGGCTCTGCATACAGATGAGCAGCACAGGATTGTACATGCACATTTAGTTAATATCCTAAAATCCAGCTTAATGAAAAATCAAAGTTCCATAATAAACCACCCTCTTCCTGATTTAATCAGAGACAACCTGGGTGTCCCCTTCTGCTTGAATCCCTTTGTGGTGGCTTGGGTGGTTCTGTCATTTTGGCCAGTATGGTTTTATTCCTTCCTTATTAGGGCTGATGTCTGTCCCTCTGTCATTCTCTCTTCCTTTTTCATACTTGGACTGGAGTGCCCTTAGCTGTAAGATCATCTCTGCCCTGTGCTGAGGTGACAAAGAATGTGATCCAACTGTGATTCCTGGCAAGGGCTCCTAATGCTGACAAAGGGAAGATCAAGTGAGTGGAGTTTTCCAAAGTTCATGGGAACAGTTTGCACAGGGAGTCTTTAAATAGAAAAGACTTCGCTTTCCTTAAGTCTGTACAAAACAAATCTAACTTTCTACTAAAGCTTGTGGGATTTTTATTTACTTTGTTGGTCACAGAGGAAAGGAAGTTTTACAGCATGTGCTCATTGAATTCCGATAAACACCCAGCAAGTGCTATATATGCTAATTAAGAGATAATGTTAATGGGCTGGAATGTTGTCACAGGATTAGGCGCTCCTGCTGCCTCCAAAAATATTGGGGCACTTATCGAAATAACAGTTACGGATGTGGAACGGTAGCTCGTTCCCAAAGCAGGTACCAGGGACTGCGGGACTGGGAAGGACGTGCCTTTGGCTGTGCTAGGCAGAGGATGGAGAGGGACCCGGGTGCCCGGTGGAAGGACAGACAGACGCTGGTGTGACAGACGCCGTGCTGCTGTTGTCCTGCCCCCCAGGAGCCTTTGTCTGCCGCAGCCGGGCGGGAGGGGGCTCGCCACAAAAGAACAGTTTGGTTAAAGCGTTCCGGTGTTTTATGAATAAATTGGATTCTACTTACAGCATTATTAACCTGCTGTATTCTGACGGGCTTAGGGGGAGATTATCGTGCGCTTGAACAAATCAGTATCTACAGATCCACACAAATACTGGGTTTTAACAAAAATATACTGTGATTAAGGCACACAGCGGATCAAATTCAGCCCCGACTTACACCAGGTGCAATCTCATTGATATCCGTGGGTTAAAAAGCAATTTTTACAACTTAAAGCAATCAGAAATCAGCTTAGTGTACAGACTTACTAGACCAAAATAAGGCCCAAGAGACAGTACGCTAAGCTGATTTCTGATTGCTTTAATTTTTTTAAACTTTTATCAAAGATTAATGGTCAATTATCTGGCAATCTGATTTTCTGGTACAGATTCCATTTGCATAATTTCATAGACACTTAAAATATGACCAGACTCTAATCAGTATGAAATGGGTTGAGGCATGGCTTGGTATGGCTGATCAACATCAGCCACAATCCCTGTAAATATGTACTATTGCTGTAGTAACAAGGGCGATTTTAATAGGCTGTCGTCTGAGCAGTAAACAATTGGTTTGGATCTTTTTTTTTTGTTCTCTGCATGGCTAAATATAACTCCAGGGCAAATAGGCAAAACTATGCAGCTGGAAGTTGCTTTCCTTCAGGTTTTTCATTTTGTGCTTGAGCACCACTGTTTCCGCAGATATGCCTGCCATTTATTTGCTTGTGCTACAATACTTGCAAAAATTTCCATCAAACTGCATGTACAGGTTACAGTAGAAAATACTCTGCAATATTTGCCCCTAGAGTAGTCTTTACTTAACTCAAATGAGTGTGGGGTGCTGCTTTTTTCTAATATACATGCAGGTCCCTGTCTGAGGCATAAACCCCACCAAAACCAAAGAAACAAAAAAAGTAAAAAAACCACCTTACATCCTGGAATGGAGGAAAGTTGATTTCCTAAAGAGTGTAGTTTATAGACATTTCAAGGCAAGGAAGGACAGTCAGATTCTCTGCTTTTTCTCCCTGTATACATTGTGGGCCAGATGATGCTCTGGTAGCTGGATGGAACTGCTGGAATATGTCCTCTAGAAAGACACACAGTTTTGTTTTGGAGGTGTTGAGAAATGGAGAATTTACCATCCCTTGATCACCTGATCTAGTGCTTAATTATTCTTCTGTTTCAATATTACTATTCCTTATATTCCTATTTTCCTTACCTGCAGCCTGTCCAGATTTCTCTGGTACTGGCTGGGCTGCACTGTGCTTCCTCTGTCTCCTTTGGGTTTAGCTGAACCGATCAAGCCCTTCAAAGGGCCGTCAGTGTGGCACTGAGTGGAGTGCAGTGCATCTGTGTTGTCTTTAATCCAGTTCACATAGCAACACAGGCAATGGAGACAGCAAAAGAACAACTACAGGATGCAGCTGTGCACGTGGTGGGCAGGCTTATGTCGTCGATGCTGTGACATCTCTCTTGGTGTTACCAAGCCAAACTGGACAGAATCCTGCCTCCCTGCTGCAGTGCAGACTGAAGTGAGCCATAGCCTCCTGCTCTTTTTTTCTCAGGCTCTTTGGAGACGGTTGTGCTCTTTAATCTTACAAAATTTGTTCCAAAAACAGGAGCCAGGGATTCTGCTGGTGTCCTAGTCAGGGTGCTCTGCTGTTGGGTGGCTGCTCTTTCTCAGTTGAAGATTAATTAGGAGGGATTTTAGGCTGGAGAGACTAAGAGCTAATGGGTTGCAGGTACTTTACTCACCAGGACAATCTGCTGCCATGGAGGACAGACTGCCTGACTGGCAGGTCCTGAGATACCTCTGAGCCCAAGGGGCTCTGGTCCCCAGGAATATGCAGCTTGTGAGGGTTCAGCGCTGTGTCAGACTGCCTGTGGTGAGGGGGGAATGTATTCCATGTCAGCCAGTGGTTTGTGGGGGGGCTGACATTTTTTAAAAGGAGGAAAAAAAAAGTGGGGGCAAGCAAGAGTCCACTGGTTTCATTCCCCTTGGTAAATCAGTGTCTTATGGGGTTAGGTGTGTCCAAAAAGGACCAAGCAAATTGGTGGAGAGTATTAAAATAATCTGGTCATCTTGCTATCCTGTCACCATCCGTGAGACAGCTTCTGCTTGTGTACAGTGAAGTGGCTGGGGAAGGATGCTCAGCTCTTCTAAATCTTTTTAACCTCATTGCAAACTTTTCAAAGATGGGAGTTATAAACATCCAAAACTTCCATATTGGCCCAGTCCCTTCCATTCTGGTTTATCCATAAATACTAATATTTTATAAATCTGAAAGTAAATGCAGGGGTTTTTTCTTCCTGTCTTCTGCTATTTTTATAGGTCACAATGCTCATTACTCATCTGTTCCATAAGTACATGATGCATATACACAGAGAAATGGGTCAGGAAAAAAGTTGATTTCCTTGGAAGACATGCACAAACTTTGGGGTTCATTTTCTTTGGTTTTTTTTTTTTTTTTTTCAAATCCTGCATCTGATTTTGAAACCAGGTGACTGTTGGAGCACAAGGAGTGCAGGACTAGCAGTGCAGGACTGGGTTCCTAAGTCCTACTCCAGTGGCTGATAAACAATAAGCTTGCTTCAAATGCTGGTGTAAAACAAAAAGAGGATTCCTAGATGAGAGGACTCCAATTGAATGAAACAGTAAAAGAGAGGATTTCTGGTTATTAAAAAATATGAGTTTTTCCTGTGTAAAAACCCATTCGCTTCTTTCCACCAGGGACCCCCTTACAGAATTTTCTCCTCCTGGTTGTGTTCATTTCTTTTTTTTTTTTGCAGGATCTCTTTAGGGGTGGGTTTTTCTGTGCAGCACCATTTCTTTGTACTACTGATGTTTCCTTCCAAAACATAAACAAAAGGAAAAGAAATGCCTTATGGGGAAAAATCTTATGAATTATAAAGACACTTGTAATTTCTTTTAAGACTTTGGAGCTGTCTGATAAAATTAAACAGAAGTGTGTCTATTTAACACTACTGCGCGGTGCAAAGAATAGGAAAATATTGATCTCAGTGATTAAGAGAAATTAATTTATCTTCATCCTTCATTTAATTCTTCAAGACTCTTTGCAGAGATGTGAGTAGGTACTAGGGATCTGAATCTGAAATTGTTTCAATTCTGGAGTATTAAGGGTCATTTACCAGAATTTTATGGTGGTGACTGGGTTTCTGAGACAGACTGAAGTTTTTGTTTTGACCCTGTCAAAGACCCCTCCTGGTGTAAGTCTCACTTACATGAAGGTGATGTTAATATATTTACTGGTGTTTTTCTTTGTGGAATTAAGCAACAAAAATTGGCCCTTAGTTTTGGTTTGGTGTTAACTATTATTTTATTTAAAGATATGGTAAAGTGAAATGCAGCTGTAGAATATTGTTGTAATCTTTGCAACAGTGAGACAAAACCCCAAGCTGCAGACCTGCAATATTTGAGTGCTTGCAGTCTTTCTGTTTTTTCTTTTAGAAAAACATTTTTTTTGTCTCTTCAATCACGAGAAAGCATCACATTTTAATTTATAAAAATGCTCATTTATAGGCACAGATATATATTGAGGTTTGTAGTTCTATATTTATGGGTCCCATTTTTTTTAACGGTTAATTACAAAAATTATGATTTAACGTTCTCTCACTCGTTCCTGCCCACACACTTCACGAGTTAAAGTGTCAAACCTGTGGCTGAGCAAACACTGCTGGCCTGTCAGCTCTGCCTTGGCTGAGTGTGGGGCGAGGGGTCACTGAGCAGGGGCTGTGGGAGTGTGAGGACAAAAGTTGTTACTGGTTTGATACCTGGGGAGATGTGTGTCTGCAACATCCATCAGCCTTCCTCAGGGAATCCCGGGTGATTCTGTTAAAGAATAACGGTCCCTTTCTGTTTCTCATTTATGCAAATAAAAGGCGAACCAGAAAAGACATCAATAAGAGTTAAGTGGCAATATCAAGTCAGTTTTACTGCCAGGTCACTCAGTCCCCAGCAAATCAAGTAGGAAAAATGTGTCATTTATCAATATAATAAACAGGTATATCACTCCTAAACCCAAGCAGCTCTCTTGAAACCATACCTCAGAGCAAACAACCCGTATCGTTTGCAATGCACTAAGTAGGACCTCTCTGTAGTGCTTCTTTCTTTAGCTGCCAGTGTGCAATTAACCTGCTGTGAGCCACGGTGGGATCTGGCAGGTTGGGCTAACTGCTCTTGACATCTTATGGAGGAAAATATCTAGATTTTCTCTCAGCTCTATGTGGGTAAAATTGTGACCCAGGCTTTGGATTAATTGTCATCACTTGCAGAGCTGTGAGGACATGTTGGCACACCTGGCTGGAAGGCTGAAAGAACATGAGCGATCTCTAGCAGAGATTTCATTTTACCTTCTGGTTTTGGGGGACTTAATTTCTGGTTCTCCTCTGTCTTTCCCTTACTTTCTATCTCAGATAATTCTTGTTGAAAAATCATTTTAGTCCTTTGAAATATACTTTTATCCTGGTATTAATCCACCACAAGTTTGTATAAAAATGTCTTTTGGGTTGTGTTTTCAATTGTGCACATCACTGCTGTGATTTGCGTGATCACTCATAGCAATTGTTTCTAGGGCGAAAAAGAAACAAACATTCATTCCTAACCAGCTTGGGTGACCACAGAGGACAAGTACAACCTCAAGGCTGGAATTAATCCCTCTGGACCTCAGGCACTTGAGCATATTGCCTGACTTGGTAGCACAGGTGCTCTGGGTTCCTCCACAGAGGAGGGTAGCTCTGAAACTGTTCTGGTTGTCGATGGGAGAAACTTTTTTCTCCGTTTATTTGAGATGGAGGCCAGAGTGCACACATCCTCATGCCAGGGATTGCTGGGATATGCTGGTTAATTTAAGAAGTTATGCAATGGTGGGCAGATGTTTGTGTTCTCCCACAGTGATTATAGGAGTTTTGTTTCCATAAGAAATCAGGCCAAAAGTTTTATTCTGAAGAACAAAACCCAGTGCGTTCTGAAAACAAATAGCGTGCACAGAGTTTTCTCTGGGGAGAGGCTGAGGGAACAAACCATGCGACAGATGATGTTCGAGATCCCTTCACAGGCTGCTGCACTCATGACCAGGCTGTTTGGGCTGCCATAAGGAAAAACACAGACCTGAAATTTAGGTCTATGCAGTGTAACTCCAGTGACATCCCTGTAGCACTCAAGGAAGAGCCCACTAGACATCATCGTGGTTCTCTCAGGAGGGAGAAGCACAGCATATCAGTGAAGCTTAGAAAACTATAGGGCATGAAACATTATAGTGCATTGAATTTCATAACTAATAATCAGGGTGTGCTAATTTGTAATCACTTTTACAAGAGGTAAGAGGTTTGACCTGAGGGCCAGCAGTGAAGGGGGCAGTGTGGGGCAAGCACTGCATCGTGCTCCCGAGAGCCCTTGGATTCAGACATGGGCATCTTTCTACAAAGAGAGCTTGCAGTTCTGCAAAGAAGTGGGGAACACTAGGTCATTGATGCCTCCTGGTTCTCCTCAGCCTTAAAATGTCACTTCTGAGCCTTTGCAGGTTAAACTGACCTCAGTGGCATGCTGAGTGGAGCTAGAAGTGGTGCAGCCCACAATCAGCCTTAGGATTTTGGGTGAAAAGTGACCTAGAGAACATCTTTGTTATTAACTTTTGGAATTGTACAAGTACAACTGTCCCTCAGACTACACTCCCACACTGTAATTACATCTGCTCCATTTATGAAATACCTTGAATTGTATTTTTAAATGTGTATGGAGAGCAAATGAGGTTATATTATTGCTGTAATTGAGAACAACTAGGACAAGTTTTATTAATTTCCTGCCACAGAATACTGAGTAAGCTGATATTTTATGGGAAAGTTCAGGAAGAAGAGTAATATGTGTTACATTTCTGAATTCTGGGTGATACTTGAAGAGTTTTACTGGCAATTGATTTTTCTACAGGTAAATTTTAATCCTTGATAGGCAGTTGTGCCCCTGAATATACTAAGATGCACTCACTAGGGGTATGATGAAATAGAAGCAGAAGGTGTATCAGCTCTGCTCTGACAGGTGGTGAGAAGTTGGAAACTGGAATTCCTGCCTGCAGAAGCTCACTTTCCCTCCTCTGAGGCAGCTACTGCTGCTTTATCTCCATTATCTGAATTACTCAGAATGCTGAAGGTTCACAGAGGTATTTAGCATACATCTATGTGTTTAAAAAAATCAGTAATTTGACATGTGTTTTAAGAACTTATTTTTACATGCTGCTGAGGATGTGTGTGCTGCAGTGTGCCCTTGCACGTGCAGCCACGGAGGTTATGGCATGTTGGGGTTGGGTGCAAAAACCCCTGCTTAGCAGGAACCTGCTGATGTGCCTGACACAATGTGGTCACTGTGTCCCTTCTCTGCTTTTAAATTGTAACATCACAGAAACACTTGCTTTTGCTGAAGTTCCTGTGGTCAAAGTACTAGTGGTGGTGTAAGAGAGCTAAGAATGTATGAGTTGGTAGAACCACCTTCCCCTCTGATGGCAAGGTTACTGTACAGCAGTTTTGGCCTTCTTTGTGAGGGGACAGACAAATAAATGCTCAGAGGATGACTGGACAGCAGAACTGCTGCTGCCTGAGGAGAATTTTGACACTTCATTTTTTACCATTGTGGGCTGTTCATGTCTCAGAGTTTCACAGAGACCCCTTCATTCATCTCCTCACTCCCCAGGTGGCTGTGGGCCATTTCAGAGTTATCTTTCTGGACCTGCAAAGGAGAGATCTCATAAATATAAAGCAGTGCCCTGGAACAGTGGTGCCTCGGGTGCTGGTTAGGTAATGGTCAGGCTTGGTACCCAGCCAGGGCTGGTACCACACGTCTCACAGGAGCAGTTGTTTCTGCTTCTGTTCCTCTAGGTTACTTGTTATTCAAAGGAAAATCAGCTGTCCTGCCTTATCACTCTGGGTTTGGAACGTGGGCTAGAGACTGGTTTGCTGCTGATAAAATGCTGCAGCAAATGGTCCACTCTTAATATGATCTCAGCTCTCATGCCAGTAACACCTCTGAGGAGAGCTTTGTTTCTCCTGTGGTTCTGTGGGTCTAACAAATGACCCATTTCTCACTCTGGAGAGCTGCTCTGCAGCTGCGCTGTCAGGGAGACTCGTGCTCCACATGCAGTACTGAGCTCCATGAAAGGTCTGCTACTCTGGCCCCTGCAAGAGAGCATTGTCAGGCAGGTCTGAGTGCTGCCAGCAGTGAGTTACCCACCTGCAGTACATGCAGCACTTGTTCTTGTACCAGCTGGGCCCCAGGGTAAATTGCAGATGGTGGTTGCGGAGCTGCGAAGCACGTGGTCAGATAAACAAGATTTAACTGTGTAGCAGGAACCCCTGGCAGGCTGCTGACTCAGAGCTCCTTGTCCATTTCCTTGTGCACCTAACCCATTACTTTCCCTGTGCCTTGTGTGGTTTGTGTAGAGAAAACCTGATCATGGCAACGTGCATGCCTGATTTTTCTGTTAGTGACCAGCAGTGGGATTGGTTGTGAGCTCCTGTCACTGTTTGTTTCTTAGCTGTTCAATAAAGTTCAGGTGTTCCACTAAGCAGATGGCTATGGAGGGCATCTTTTAGATGTTGTACATCGATGATGTTGTGTATTTCAAATTCAGAAGTGAACCCACTTGAATTAATCATCCTAGTCAAGTGAAGTGATACTTTTGTTTAAAAGCCGCAGTTAGCTTTGATACGTGCCATGTTTACCCTGGAGTCCAGTTCATGCGGGCCAGGTTTTTTGGAGGGCCCGTGTGGCTCAGAGTACCTTCAGTGGGAGGGCTGACAGGTAATCATTCCAAGCCCCTTCTCTTCCACCCCTGGCAGTCTGGGGGGTGGGCTGGCAAGTTCACCGACCTGGCTGTCTTGTCTGGTAACAGAAATTCTTCCAAACATACCTCACCATGAGTGAGCTGGTGCCACAGCACAAACTCAGGACTTGACTAGCAGCAAACTCATACTTTGAGCTGTGCTGAATTAAAAAAAAAAAAAATCAAAGTAAAAAAAAAATCTGGAACAAAACAACAAAAAATGAATGGTTTTACTGATGCACATACTGAGTCTGATGGACTAAAGCAAGTTTAAGACCTTAATGGAATTCATTAAACTAAAGTGGGCAGGCACATGAGATGGAAACATCCTGGCAGTGGTACCTACAACCCCTTCAATATCCTTTAACCTTCCCTGTATCTAAAAGCATTTTGCCAGCTCCCGTCTCCCTCTGCACATCTGCATTACCATCCAGTAGGACTAGAGTACCAAACCGAGCCATCCAGGGAGTTAATCCATGAATTTCAGCATTTTACAGGTCCTGAGAGTATCTGCCCCATAAAACATCTTCCAGCTCAAACCAAACTCAGAAATTCACATCTGAGTAAGTGGGCAATGGTTTCGCTAATCCCACCTTAGCAAAATCATGGCTTCTCAAGAAGGAAGGTCTCATGTTAGGATCTGCCCACCGAGGAACAGGATACAAGCCTTGTGTGAATGTGCCTGAAGGAATTGCTCCTGGCCTCGTTTGGTATCAGTGGATCCATAGGTGTTTGCAGGACAAGATTCCCGTGTGTCCATTCCAGCTCCACTCCCAATCAGTGCTACACAAAGCTGTCCTAACGAGAGGGAAAGTCACAGAGCTGTCATCTTAGTGCCTAAACCTGCGCATTTTAAGATTTAAGGGGTAGTGATTACAATCAGTTCTTTTATTACCCAAACACTGTCCCAGGAAGGGAAGTAATATCTAAAGCAGTAGGAAAATGGCAAGGAACAACAACAAAAAAAATCTTCTGCTCTGTTTTGTTGAGGTTTCTCCTCAGGCCCTTCAGCACAGCAGACATTACTACTAGTTTACTAACAGTGGTGGGGAGTACACCTTGACAGCAGCAGAGCAGTGTTTTAGGGTATTTTCTCTTCTTTAGATGAAAAGACTGGCTTTTGGATTCAGGCTAAAAAAAAGTATTCATCCTGCTAAGTAGATTGAAAGAGAATCCAGATTAAATAAATCATTAAATCATTCCAGAATGTTATCCACCTGTTCTGGCCTGTAATTTATTTTCAGATGAACAGTAGGTAAAAAAAAAAAAAAAAGCAATACAATGGCAAAAATAATTTTCCTCTAACAGATGTTTTGATCCTGTAATGACACCTGGCCTGAGCTGCTTGTGCAGTTTTTGAGATCATTTTGAACTAATTGCTCCAATCCATTGTTCCATAACCTCGATAGCCACATCATGCTAAAACTTCTGTGGTAGCAACCTTTGAAAAGGGATCTTCAAGGGTTTTGTTGCTGCAAAGCCAGTAAAACTCATCCCTTTTTTGTGGGACGGGAAACCTGTAGGGGAACAGGACAACTGTTTGAGGGCACAGGCAAATACCAGCCAGCTGGGGGTGAGGGGTCTAGACCAGTGTCAGGGCCACTCTCTTCCTGTGCTTGTGCAGCAGTAAAGGGAGGTTTATTCTCTCCCACGTTCCTGAAAGGAGGATTGTGCTTTAAAAGGTTGGGAAGCAGTAATCTGGGTGGTTACTTGTATTGTCCAGACTTTTTCCTGACTCTGAAGTGGTTCCCTGTCCTCTCTAGGAGAGTGCCAGTGTGTTTTGTGCTGCCCATGTTGGCTAGGGATGGCAGGGAGGTGAGGTGACCAAGGACCTGAGATGGAGAACAGCAGCCAGTGCTGGGAGTTTGGGGAAGGTGGTGAAAGATGGTTATTGTCCCACGCTTCCACACCTCCTCTGGCCTAGATGCAGCTGATGGCAGCTGCAGTCCAAGATCCCAACTTCATGTCTCTCAGGTATATATTTAAACAGATTTAGCCAGCTCGTTTGGTCGTTTTTGGACGAATTCTCTCAATTGCTGAATGCAACAATGCTGAAGCAGGAATCCGCTGCAAGAGTCCCTCTGTGGAGGGGAGAGGGGACAGAATCCTTCAGTCAGGGGTGTGGGGAGGGAGCAGGGGCTGCCCGCTGCCTCAGCCCTCGCTTTTCGGGGCTTGCTTCGCTCGTCGGTGGATCGGGCTGACAAACTGCAGCTCTGGGAGACTCAGCGCCGGCACCAACCCGTCTCTGCGCTTACCTGGGGGCCGGGCACCGGGGCCGCTGCCCCCGCGGGGAGCGGGGCCGGCCGCGGGGGTCACCGCGGGGGCGCAGGAAGGGCCGGGGGTGGCCGGGGAGCCGCGCCGTCTCGGCCGCACAAAGCCGCCTTTTCATCGCGGCCTCCTGCCCCCGCCGGGCCCGTAATTGTCTTTGACAAAACTTCATTAGCGAGCGCGGCGGAGGCGGCGGCGGCCCCGCGGTCGCGCTGGCTTTGAGCGGGCGCAGTGGAGTGTGCGCGGCCCCGCCGCTCCCGCCCGGGGCCATTAGCCCGGCGACTTTGTTTTAGAAACTTCCCACCCCAGCGGGGGACGCGTCAACGAGCCGCCCCCGCCCGCCCCCGCCGCCGCTAATTGGGGGGCGATGCGGGGCTGCGGGGCTGCGGCAGCCGGTGCCAGCGCGTCCCCGCGGGCTGCGGAAAAGGGGGAGACCCGGCCCTTCAGAGCCAAGCGGGGTGCCTGGGCAGGGGTGGTGTGTGGGGGTGAGCGCTGCGCTACGGCGGTCCCCCGGCTCCGCGGGGGCTTCACCTTGCGCGCCCGGCTTGTGTCCCGCCCGGGCGGGCTGAGGCGGGCCGGGCCCGGGGCACCCCGCTCCGGCCCCATCTCCCCAAGCCGCCCCAGCAAACGGTGGCGTGGCAGAGCCCGACTGGCCCCGCTCCGCCGGACAACCCGAGTTCACTTCCCAGAGAAGCGGCATTAAAAAGCCCATCTCGTAGCAAAGCTCAGACAGAGACGGTTTAAATACGTTTATTATGGCATTGGAGGCACTGAATCTGTTCGTGCGAGCCCGTTATTTTAGTTTTGTGCCTGGGCGCACGCAGGCTCCACTCCCGGTATTAGTTCTCCATCAATCCCCGCTCTGGTTTTTAATCAAAACAGTATTCGGAATATGATTCCCGGAGATTATATTTTGAGAGATTTGCGATACATATCTTGCCGGCGTGACAGATTGCAGGGGAGTTCCGGGCAGGCAGGATAATCTGCATCTCGCTCACTTGACCTTTAATAAAAGGGGAGTAAAAGTAATAAATAAAAAATAAAAGTCTTAAGACTCTTGGAGGTTACCTTCGTGCCTACCTCAAAGAGACCTAGAGGCCTGCACCCGCCTAATTACCTCCTCCCGCGGGCTTCGCGGCTCTTTCGCAGCCAAGGGATTCCATGGCCGGGGGCAGAGCCAGCAGCTCAGGGGAGCTCCTGGCTGCCCTCGGGCCTCGGGGGCCATGCAGGTTTTTCTCCTGTGAGCAGCTCAGGAGGCCGATGCAGAGCTGCCTCCCCGGGGAACCTCTTCCAAAGCCGCCGGGAAACGGAACCGGAGGAAGCCAGGTCTCTCCCCTGCAGGGCGGGCGAAGGCGGCCGGGACACTGCCGGGAGGGAGGCCCGGCCTTGCTCGGCTGTGCGGCCACGCGTGGGAAACCTGCAAATGTGTTCCCAAGGCAGATAATACCTGTCCCCTCCGGTGGGAGAGGATGGGTGGAAAAGTCGCCTTGCAAGAACCCTTCGAAAGGGCCTAATACTCTTTATTACAAGCCCTAATCCTTCAAATCCGACTTGAAATAATGTTTATCTTTTCGCAGCTTAATTTCCCCTTCTCTAAGCTTCGGGTCACTGCAACAGACTGTTGCTGCTGCGCCGCCTCTTGTCCAGGGCTGTTCCGGAGTGCGGGAAAGCCCCGTGGCCGGCCGTCTGCGGCGGGGCTCCGGACGGGCCCGGCCCCGCTCCCGGCCGCGCCGTCACCTGCTGCACTCGTGTACACTCACGCCCCCCACCTCCCTTTCCCCTCCGGACCTTCCAAAGCCCGACAAAGTTTGCTTTCTTTCACAGTGCCCCCTTAGTCGGTACTGCTCTGCTCCCGGGAGGGGCCGCGGCTGTCATCGTGGGCGAAGCCGGGGGCAGCCCCGTCACATCTCCCTGCGTTGACCTGCAGCTCCTCCTTTCTCCTACGAATTGCTTCTCCGGTCGCAAACCCAGAGGGCTCCCAGTTATGCAGCCCCACTCGTCTTGAGTAGCCTTTAGTAAACATATAGAAGTCTACTCGATATTCAAGATTGATTTCCCTGATTTATTAAGGCAGAATTCATTGGACTCTATTGACCACAAATGACTTAATGTAAATGCTGACCCCGGTGAACTTGGAAATAGCAGGTATCGGGTTGATCTATAGATGACCTCTTAATTACCACAGTTATTAATTTAAATTATTGCCACTGCTTCTAGAGACAGGAACAAAGAAACATTCTTTCCTCATCCCTGCTTGGTTTATTAGTCTGAACACAAAGTGTTTGATGACACTTTT
This sequence comes from Edolisoma coerulescens, assembly GCA_013397115.1. NCBI lineage: Eukaryota > Metazoa > Chordata > Aves > Passeriformes > Campephagidae > Edolisoma > Edolisoma coerulescens. Next base: position 342,240 of record VWZW01003082.1, on the reverse strand, counting down.
AATTAAACAGAAATAATGCAGAGATACGGTTTCCCTTTCTCGTCTGTCCTGTAAAGTGCAGCACTGCTCTTTTGACTGACTGACGACGGTGACCCACTAACAACGTCCTACTTCGCCGCCCGGTCGCCACCCGCTGCCCGGGGGTGCCCCGGCCGTGCCCCAGGGCGGGCAGCGGGTGCCCGGGGCCGCTCCTCCCGGGCTGTGCCGGCTCCTGGCTGGAGAGCTCCGAGGTCACTGACGGCTTCGTGGCGTTCAGCTCATCCGTGTTAATTAGAGACTCTGAAAAATACTTTCAGCGGTATCTATGTACAGAGACGGGAAAGATACAGTCCGGCGGTAAATGCGCCGCTTCTCCTCCTTCTCCTCCCCGGGGTGGCGCGGAGCAACTGCAAACTGGCGCTCCTTGGCAGAGCAGGGAGCTGAGCAAAGAGCGCAGGTTTGGGAGGAAAAGGAGAAACAAACCACGACGTGGGGAGGAAAGACAAAAGATTAGGGTGGTTTTTTTTTTCCTTTTTTGCAAAGACGTCAATGGGGTATTGAACACATGGCAGGCGAGCGGCGGGGAGGCGCCGGTCCTGCGGNGCCGCTCCGCCCGCCGTGCCCCTCGGCCCCATGTGCGCAGCACGTTGTGCCGCGGCGGCCCTTCCCCGGCGAGGGCAGAGCAGGCGGAGCCGCGAGGCCACCGCCGGCACGGGGAGAGGTTTCTTTCGTTGCGGCAAGCCGAGTGCTTCGTTACAGCCGGAGCCCCGTCGCCAGCGCCCAGGATGGGGCGGGCGGTCCTGCGGGACGGAGAAGCAGTGATAAGCTGGTGCTAAGTGGCCGCGGGTTGCTGCCCCGCCCGGACGGGAGCTCCGGGAGCGGGGCAAAGCGGCGGCCCTGGCGCGGCGCTCTCAGGCCGGGGCCACTCCGGTGTCTCAGGGCCGGGCGGNTGGCGGGCGCTCCGTGCGGGGTGGGGCCCCGGCAGCCGGCCCGTCACCTACCTCACCTCCGCAGCACGGGCCGGAACGCCGTCCGCAGCCTGTCCAGGCAGGTCCCGCCCAGCTCGGTGCCTCCCGGGCCGCCTTTGGCGCCCCGCCCGAAGCCTGCACAGATACAAGCGGCTCGCGGTGGGCACGGCCCGGCTCCGCCGCCCTCCCCTGC